>JAIGNY010001918.1:0-107500 GCA_020152595.1 Chiridota heheva | reverse complement strand
AAGATTCATCCCAAGTTTTGATCTGTATTAAATTAACATTTGCAATCTGAACACTTGAAAATTATCTTCTGACTGGATTTCTTCCAAGGCCATACCATTGTTTTCAGTTTTATTCAAGTGAAGCATTCATTGTTTTGAGCTCTATTCAGCCAGGATTCACATTCCATCATTTTCCATTCATGGCAGAAACCAATTGTTTAATTTTCTTTGATTCCAGAGACCACTTGATGTTAGTCTCTTTGAGTCCAGAAAATTGATATTTGAATCTTCATTCAGAGCACAAAGTCATTGTTCAGCACATTCCATTAGAAAGTTTCAACTTACTGTAGCCTTGAAAATTTAGTTTTGACAGATTTTACCCAAAACATCCCCACCCCTCAATGTCTGTCCTTCGGTGCCCTGTTCCAGAATTGTCCCAAATTTTAAAAACTTCTTTCTGTTACAGTAACAACACCACCCACCAAATTTAATCAAAATCCAATGATCAGTTATTGAGATATCTTGATGACAGACAAACTGAGACAAACTGAGACAAACAGGTGAAAACATAACCTGTCCAAATTCATTGCTGGAGGTTACACTGTAATTAGTCTACTCTTTCAATTAAAATTGACACAAATGATTTATTTTACATTTAGCCATGGCAACCAATTAAAAAACCAAGAAAAAAACTTTACAACACGCATTGTGGCAGCAAAAAAAGTATATACTGCAGTTGCTGCAGTAAGCAGTAGAAATTGAGCGGTGCATGCCCTTGATTTATCTTATCTGAAGGTGTTTAAAGAGCAGGGGTGCTTACACTGTAATACATAGAATACGGTAATTACATTAGTTTCCTAATTGGGCTTGTAAATTAAGTTTATTTTCTATTTGTACTTATTAATTATGTTCAATTTCTATTTCGGCTTGTAATTAAAGTTGATTAATTCAACCTTCAATATTACCCTCCCCCACAACAAGAATGCCTACAATATACAGTGTAGTTTGTCATAACTTCCTCTACTTATTTTTAGCAATACGGTAATTACATTAGTTTCCTAATTGTGCTTGTAAATTAAGTTTATTTTCTATTTGTACTTATTAATTATGTTCAATTTCTATTTCGGCTTGTAATTAAAGCTGATTAATTCAACCTTCAGTATTACCCTCCCCCACCACAAGAATGCCTACAATATACAGTGTAGTTTGTCATAACTTCCTCTACTTATTTCAAGCAAGTTTTTAATTTCTGCACAAACACAAAAAAGATGTTCCTTCTCCAAAAAGAAATATATTTTCATTAATTTTGACATCCTTTAATCAACGCTTATTTCTCTGCAGTCGAAAAATACTCAGACAATCTTGGACAAAATTAGTTGTCGCATTTTTATGCCCCTTGTACCGCGCCTAAATGTTGGAGTCGAAAAGGACCATGCCGAGCGTTTTCGTTTCAAGCGACATTGAAATGGGGCACGAGGGGAAAAAGTGTGCCAACTATTTTGTCCAAGATTGTCTAACTTCTTGGGTTTATCACAGGTATATCTGTAAAGGGTATAAATAATGCACAAAAGAAGAGTTAAAAGTATTTCCATGGAATTATAATTATAAATGTTAAATCCAAAGAATGCAGTTGTTGATTCATTAAGTTAATTTTCTATTTGCGATTGTTTATATAATTTCTCTTAATTCCATCATTGAAATATATAAAGATACAATTTATTTAAATATGTAGGATAAATTTATATTGTGTGTCAGGTGTTCTTTAAGAATACATATCAATTTGAAGTTTCTTTCAATCATAAATGTATGTAATTGGAGAAATATGAGCTACACTGCTACCCCTGAAAGAAATTATATTCTAGTCACTAATTTTACATTACTGCCTTGTCGGTGTATGTGGTTTCTAATGGTAGTGACAGGGGAGAGGCGGGGGAGCGAGGAGGGGGTAATATGGAATGTATTTTGCAATGCATGTCTTCGCTAAAGAAGTATTCAAATTCCAATCATAAACCAATGCCAGCGCTCTTGAAATGTTTGGAATGCCAATTTTTGTCCCGAAACATAAACAATGTGAAGGTTATCTGCACTGCACCACAGGAGGAACTACAGATATAATGTGTATTTTCCATGCCCATGATCGGTGTCCCACTGATATCTAATTAAATTTGATATCACTTCGTCTTGAACCTGCTTTTGTAATTCACCGTGGACAGAACCAGATTATGCATAGAACGCTTGTTTAGCTGTTACTTCATGATGTACATGATACTTTATAAATTATTCAACCTTCAGTACTGCCTACCCCACCCCCTTCCTCCCGCACAAGTTGCTTGCAAAAGTTACGTTACTGTATTTGACATATCAAACGCCCAGGGTGTTACGAAAATATAATTGCACCACTTTTTAGGCCCAAAGTTTCTTCTTATTAAGCGCCCATGCTCTGGGCTGCGTATGGTGTGCTATTTGAACTGTATTGTGTGTAATGGTAAATATATACTAGCCCCATAATAACCACCACAAAAACATTTTGAGCTTCAAAATTACCTCTGGTCAATCCAAATTGGGAATAGTTCTATCTTTATTTCTTTCGATAAGATTGCCTCGAAAATAAGCAAAAGTGCTGTCTGGCTGGAATCGCAACATGAATATTAAAAGTTACGTGATTAAGTCGTAAGATGCCAAAATTTGCAAGCTGTATTAAATTTATTACCTTGGTATGTTCGTAGTACAAAAACGTTACTACGACACATTCACACGAGGAGGTAGAGTCCCTGATTAGCTTCCAGTGGAATGCAATTTACACAACGCGCTAGCAAGAATGAAGTGTTCTTCATACGGAAAATAGTAAAAAATTATTATATTTTCCAGTGCGACGCTGATTCGACATTAATGATTTGAATTCAACGCATTTCTGTCGTATAAATTGAAGAATTTCGACAAGGATTCACCCATTTGCAATAGTTTTTTTAGGCAAAGATTCACTGGGGGAGATAAAAAACATTTAGTTCAAGATTCGCACAACCTAAAAAATCTTTGGTCAAGATTAACCCAAACTTTAAATTTTTGACCTGAAGATTTGACATCGTAACAACGCCAAATCTTGAGGGGGTCTGTAAAAACACTGTTTGACTGCTGCATTACAGCTGACATTGGACAAACCCTCCAACTTGCGAGCAGCCACTGCAGTCAATTATTATCATATTATACCCAAGTATGCAACCTCCATTATAATACATTAACCATGCACAGTCGATACCTGATTTCCCCCCATTATGATGGAATTTCTCATATTTATGATAAATCCCTATGGTTCATGCAATTATCATCAGAAAATATGATTGTGCAACAAGAAGGTCCACCACCATGAGCATTGGGAAAAAATTGACCTTCCACCTCTATCACAATATATATATTTTTTTGTTGTTTGTTTTAAAAATAAAACCAAAACTGAACCACAAATTTACCATTGATCTTTGACATAATAAAGCCCTCTGCCAGCCCCAATAATTGTCCTAGTAGTCACCATAAGCATATAGGACAGAGAAAACTGCTCCCTCCCCCTAAATTGGCTAGAAAATCACAAAATTCAAGCAAAATTGATGCATGCATTGGGGCAATAAAGGTATTGAAATTGGCCTAAAAGGCAAACAAAAGGTCATTAAAGGCAAACAAAAGGTCATCAGCATTACTTGCTGGTAGATTTTCAATTTGCACACTAAAATTTCATGATATTGGTAAAAAGTTTAGGTCAAAGAAAATCACTCTTGCACCAATATAAAATGTTGGACCCATTTCCCAGGTACCAATTTCAAAATGTAGTCAAAATGATAATCTACCACAAGTATATTTACAATAAAATATGGTTAAAGCCAAATTTAGTTCATGCACACCATCAACAAGTGAGTAAACACTATCATGCAGATAACAGTCACACTGTATGTTAGTAACATTTTTTGAGACAAACTTTGCAGCTAATTTCCAATCCAACCATTTATTTTCAAATTTTACCACTGAAGATATTAATTAATAACAAGCTTAAACTTATTAGTACCAATGGACCCTAATTGCTGCATTCCTTCGCATATGAAATGATTTAGTCTTTTAAATGTCAATTATACTATTCTAAAAGACAATTTGGAAGGAAATGATGGCAAATAAACAGCTTGAACGAAAACAGCATGTATATTACTCATTTTTAACAATGCCAACACCTCTAGATACTTGCAATCCATCATAGAAATGATCACAGGAATGTCCATTTTAAAATTGTACCTGCCATGTTTATGCTACATGTAATACATGCATAAAAGCTTAGTCTTTACTTGTACATTAAATATATAATTCCATGCACCAGATTAGCTTATCAAAATTACAAAATTCAATTATAGCTTGCTCAACAAATTTTCGGCTTCATCAATCTAAATAAAATGTTTATGTTTTGGCAATAATGAGAACAAATTGATGGTTTATATACATCATGCTGTATAAACAAACATTCATTACAATATTTCACACACATGCATGTCTGGGTTCAGGGTTTATGGCTAAATTGTAGCATTAGGGATTTGTTATAGAAATACCTGATGGCAGTGTAAATGGTACATGGTTACAGCAGGAATATCTAAACAAAGATTCATGGTTACAGTATGTTTGGGGAAAGGTTCATCAATCATATAGATTATACTGATACAGTGTGTGCTCATGCAGATGCACCATACCTGGGCAACTTGTACTTCTTGTTAGCCATTTCCCTTGAGGGAGAGTGTAAAACAAAATAAATAAAATCAACATAAACATACAAATCACAGAAAATTCATTAAAGAATAAACAACATAAAACAAGAGGAAAATAAAAAACGAATAGAGGAAGACAATTGCTGTTTTAAATCTTTCCAATTGAAGATACACATCAAACATACAGATTGGAAGTAAAATCGTTTTCAAGAGATTAACTTCAATATCGGTCCTGTTTGAACGAGTATGATACAGAAAAAGGTTAAGATTAACACTTACTCTACCAGCACTTTTTTAAAAACGCGCTTGGGAGGCAGGGTCAAAGATGGAGTACCCAAAATGGTGATAATATTGCCATGTGGTAGAGTAAGGGTTAAGCACAGGCTGGTTATTAAAGGGTCCTCTTGTCTTTCGAGCAGCAGAGTTGGGCTTGTTCCACTTCAGTGACCCAGTGGGGCGCCCACCGGGACCATGCTGCATGTAATTTTAAGTTGGCACACTTGTCGTGGGTTGATTAATCCTTAACTCTACCAGCACTTTTTTGAATACGTGCTCGGGAGGCGGGGTCAAAGATGGGGCACCCAAAACGGCAATAATATCGCCGCATGATAGAGTAAGGGTTAAAGAAGTCACTTGTCTCAACACATGCCAAAGCTGTAACACATTTATAACAGAAAAAGACATATTATGCACTTGTCAGTAGAAATGTCTCACCCCTACTACCCCTACTACTGTCAGTCAACAGTGACTCATTGACATATGAAATAGTGACTCACATGTGTGTCATTGTACCAAATTGTCAGTCACCAGAGTGACTCTGGAGTGGGTCAATTTACTTCAGACCCATTGACTTTGCACAGAGGTGATTGAATTGGGTAAGCCATTTCACAAAAAATGTCAGTCACCTAAGTGACCGAGGGGTGCATCAATGTACATGTTTTGTCCACCCACTTTGGTGCAATGACTCACCTTGTCTGGGAGTGTATTAAATTCCGGCCAGCCGTAGGTCTGATTGTGAGCTCATACTCAAATGAGAACAGGCCCCATTACTGCTTGTCTCTCAGCTAATCAATATATATTGATATCAAGGGGAGAGTTTACATTTAGGATTCTCAGAGTGCTAATACAAACCAAAGGATTCAATTTGTAGCTGATAACAGGAAACAGGACTAAAGATTGATTAAATGGAACCAAACAAAATAAGTTGTGCATCTTATAGACATAGTCTATTGAAACAATAGGCTGCCCCAAATTTTAACTTCTTTAAGAACTTCATTGGGAGTGTTTACCTTGCTAAGTTTGTACAGTATGCCATGCAAAGCTGGACATTTAAAATGAAACAATACAGCAATCATCAATTTTTTAAAACAATTATATGTAAGAAACATGCAATTACAACCATGGAGGTTATAGAAGAACGTTGTTTTGAAAGTCATGCAACCTGAATGAGTTTCAGTTTAGCTCATAGAAGACTACAATGAGCTCACAGTGAGCACAGGTGTAAGAAGCTTTCGAAAAATAGGGGGGGGGGGGGAACAATCTCGTTGGAGGCACTTTTCAAGTCATATGCATGTCCCGCATCCTGATCTGTAGATAGAATAAGTGAGCCCAAAACAACAAAGTAAAGTAAATGGGGCACTACATTTCTAGAAAGGTGCACTTTTTCAATGAAAACACATTCCACCCATACATGGGACTGACAAACGTTGCCAGTTTCCTACTATTGGGACAATAATTGAGGGACACTTCTCATTTTCAAAACTGGGAGCAGTCTTCATTTTCAAAAGGGGCTTTTTTCATTTTTGAAAGGGGCACTTTTGTCATTTTTCGGAAAAGAGGAGGGCACATGTAACCAGTGCCCCCTCCGCCCATTCCTATGACAGTGAGCCTAGCTGGAGCCCCCTGTAACCAGTGCTCCCCTCCTCCCGTTACTATACCTATGACAGTGAGCCTAGCTGGAGCCCCCTGTAACCAGTGCCCCCCTCCTCCCGTTACTATACCTATGAAAGTGAGCCTAGCTGGAGCCCACCTGTAACCAGTGCCCCCCTCTTCCCGTTACTATACCTATGACAGTGAGCCTAGCTGGAGCCCCTGTAACCAGTGCCCCCACCTCCCGTTACTATACCTATGACAGTGAGCCTAGCTGGAGCCCCCTGTAACCAGTGCCCCCTCCTCCCGTTACTATACCTATGACAGTAAGTGAGCCTAGCTGGAGCCCCCTGTAACCAGTGCCCCCTCCTCCCGTTACTATACCTATGACAGTGAGCCTAGCTGGAGCCCCTGTAACCAGTGCCCCCTCCCGTTACTATACCTATGACAGTGAGCCTAGCTGGAGCCCCTGTAACCAGTGCCCCCCTCTTCCCGCTACTATACCTATGACAGTGAGCCTGGCTGGAGCCCCCTGTAACCAGTGTCCCCTCCTCCCGTTACTATACCTATGACAGTCAGTGAGCCTAGCTGGAGCCCCCTGTAACCAGTGCCCCCTCTTCCCGTTACTATACCTATGACAATGAGCCTAGCTGGAGCCCCCTGTAACCAGTGCCCCCTCCTCCCGTTACTATACCTATGACAATGAGCCTAGCTAGAGCCCCCTGTGACCAGTGCCCCCCTCCTACCGTTACAATACCTATGACAGTCAGTGAGCCTAGCTGGAGCCCCTGTAACCAGTGCCCCCTCTTCTCGTTACTATACCTACAGTATGACAGTGAGCCTAGCTGGAGCCCCCTGTAACCAGTGCCCCCTCCTCCCGTTCCTATACCTATGACAGTGAGCCTGGCTGGAGCTCCCCCTCCTCACCCCTCCCGTTCCTATACCTATGACAGTGAGCCTACATGTAGCTGAAGTTAACCACAAAGTTTATAAAAAAAATTAACTGGACATCACATCCAACCAATAAAGACGAGACAGGCAAGTTGTATGCTTACTTTAAAGCTTTCTGAAATTGGGTTTTGTGCAAGCTTACCCAAAGACAGTTGGGGTTTCAAGCAGCTGAAAGTTAAAGGAAGAGTCCACTTCAAAAAATGAATGCCTCTCTAGCACACAACGAAGTTTATCAAACTGTTGAATATATCTCTTAAATTTGCAAAAACAAGCGCCCTTAATTTCAGCCTACTGCTCCTTCAACAGTGAGTTTGTTCAGCTGATATCTAGCTTACTAGAGCCAATATGGCAGGCTGAAATCAAAAGGGAACTTTGACCCTAGAATATAGAATTTACGAAACATTCATGAAGACACAAGGTTCTGTATCTTGACACACTAAAGAGTACAATTCTGGCTCTGTCTTCTGAAGGAAGATATATATTACCATAAAATACAAAGACAACAAATCATGCAATAAAAATACAATAATTGAAGACATTCATATCTATGGCACTGTAGATCAAACTGATGAGAACAGTCAACATGTTGAACTAATTACAAACAAATATCTTTTGAAAATGGGTTAGTTTGACAAATTGAATAGTACTGTACTTGACCAATTTGATAGGTTATTTTCTTTCATAACTGCATTAATGATTGGGTTAGATAAAGTATAAATGCTAAATACAAGATTGTGATTTAGAAAGTGGAACATGGTGCAAATTGTTTGTAAATGAAAAATGGTTGAAGGGACTCCATTACTAAAAATTTACATTTTTCCTTGATAAGGGGAAGGCACTGAATCTGATTACAAAGATTACAGGAAATTTATTAAGACAAATGTTGGGGTAGCTAGAGGGGGGAACCCTTGATCAGCCTTCCCTACAGTACCATTTCACAACTCCTACACAACCACCATTGTTTGTGTAGCATCCACGAAACAGCTTTCTTATAGGAATCATGGTGTCATTACAATCCCACTAGATTTTGCAAAATATCATTTCAAATAACGGGTAATCCAAAGCTTTAATTACTGTACATCAGGGAAATACCTGGAATGAGATCAAGATGCATAAAGAGGGTTGCCAACAAAGTCATAGCGGACACACAAGAAATATTTTCCAAGATGCAATGCAAATATGGATTGTTAATTCATATACAGATAAAAACATAAATGTTGAAAACTTCAGACACTGTGATTAATGATAACTGTCCATGATCTATGGTACTAAAAAATGATGATGTTGGTCTGACTCCTGTCTGTATGAACATTTGAAAGGCCAAATTCCTAAAATACTACTATCTTTGAGACTACAAAAAAAAAATCCACAATTTGTTTTAATTGCACAGCACATTTAATTACCATAATTGCATGCTTTCACATTGTAAGCCTATAAGAATTGCCTTCAGAGATATTCACTGTATCGACTGAAAATCAAGTATCAACAAAAAATCAACTGTCATCTGAAAAGAAACGTTAAAATTTGAGAATGTGTTGCACGTTAGAAATGCCAAAAACGTACAACAGGATATTAGGCACTTGTTAATTGCAGTATTTCGATACTTTGCTATAAGCTTTCTTTCAAATAAAAAAATGTTTCTATTGTCCTGAAAATAATATTATGTTTATGCTTAGTTAGTGCCGATCTGCAGTTAGTTTAAACACTAGCTCAGCAGCTGAGCCACAGGTGTCCATCTTGTACAGTACATGGTAAATTACAATATGAGAAACAGATCTGTGAAGAAACAATTTTGATATTGTTTAAATATATTTACATTTTAAAGATTACTGTTTGTTGATAGCTTCCTTCACCAGATGAACAAGCTTAACCACTGCTGTAGTGTTATTCTGATGCAAGCATCATTGCTGCAACCTTGCAGCAAGCTTGCAGCAAGCGTGCAGCAAGCTAGTATTTGGGACAAGCTTGCGCAAACTAACATTAGCTTGCGCAATCTAGCAAAAAATATTTGTTAGCTTGCAGAAAGTTTTTGCAAGCTTGCGGCAACCAATTTTTTCTGTAAGGGACATCTTCTATAATACAGTAAATGCCATAATCATAAAGAAAAGTTCTGATCTAAAATGATAACATAATGTTATGTATGGTATTGTATTGTGTTTGACACACTTCTTGGTTTGGTTTGGTTTGCTGATGTTTAACGGCACCGTGACAGTCAGAGTCAAATGTGCCAAGAGGGTGTTAAAAACTAAGGTAATTGAGTTAGGACAGAGAGGAAAGACACAAGTTGTACTTGAAAATCTATCAATAGACACTCAATTGTTTTATTGTGTCACAAACTATAAAGCATCAATTATCTTTATAAAAACTCCTTGCCAAAGGAGATAATTATGTAGCTCTGGAAAAGAAATATGCTCAAATTTTGAAATACTCATTTGAATGTATATGTTTCTGTGCCTTCTTCGTTCTTGAAACTGTTTTAACAGAATGAAATAAAGAGATGTCTAAGAGAGGGCATAGAATAAATTAAAGAGCCTTTATTACAAGCAAATTTCATACTTCTATTTTTTTAATTCATGTTTTTAAACTAAAGCTGCTTTTGAACACAGGGCCATAAATCCTGGGGGATATCCCCCTCCCACTTTCAGCAGAATTTAAAACAATATATAGGGTTGTGAAAAACATTTGTATCCATACTTTGTGAAGCCCCATGTCCCCCCACCCCCTCTAATTTGCAAAGAATAATTACAGCCCAATTAGGACACATGCTTTGTTCAGTATTTTTTTATCAAACATCCTGCGTAAGTTCTAAGTTAAACAAAAAGGAGAGACAAAACAGGGTGATCTAAAACAAATCGAAGAAACTACGGACAGACTATTCTAAGAACACAGCAAATCTACTTTACTTCCATCACTAAGATTCAAAAATGCAATTATTGGGAATGTTATGAGGCATTAAAATGAAAAATGCAGTTCTCAAACTAATGCTTATTAGTCATAACTTACTCTTTGGTTTCTTCTTTGGGCCTGATGCATGGAAATACAAAAAAAGTGCAAAAAGTAATACAAAAAAGTGCAAAAAGTAATACAAAAAAGTGCAAAAAGTTACCAAATTACTGTAAAATTTAATTAACACTTTTCTGTAACCCAATGAACTTAACCTCAAAAGAAAAATAGAGATTTGCTTAAACAAACACTCAGTACTGCCAGGAAGGGTGGTAAAGGGGTGCATTGCCCCTCATGCCCAGGGTCCAAGGGGGCTGGGTCATAAGGGCCATACAAATTAAGAAAAGGAACGTGCGTTCAAACAGCAGGCCCCAAACTTTGGCCAAAAAACTATGCCTGACAACAATGTGAAAAACGATGTTAAATCAGAACAGAAATTGTGTGACAACCTTTTTTTTTGGCTATTCAGAATATTCCAATATGGGGGCCCAGATTTTCAGTTTGTCCCTACGTTCCTATTTGCAGCCCTGCAAATATGCAGAACAACACCAAAATCTCAACAAATTTGCATATTATATGTACTGCAACACAAAGGCTAAGAAAATTTGGTGGAGAATCTTTAATGCCATCAACAACCGCTGATTTTCTAGCCTTTTGAAAACTAATAGGCATACTTCAAACAACATAAGAATCCAAGTATGGCTTAATCATACTGCAAATAGTAAAACATTATCAGGAAACTTAGTTTGGGTCATTCATGTAGAACAACACCCGTCTGCTGTGATTGCAAATTGTCAGGTCCTCTATTATGCAATATAGTGCATAATAAATATAGTACCTGACAACATTTATCTCATATTGTGTAAATGATACTGAGAAGTTCTGTAATAACTTAAATCTATAAGTGATAAAAACAAGCCAAAAGAGATAAATTTCCCTTAAAATTCACTTCAACTGTGAGTCACTGAGGCCAATCATTCAAAACCGAGCAATTAATGGTGAATATAATCAAATTGCCAGAGGCAGAAGGATTTTATCACACAGGTGGTGAGGCATGCGAGGGGCACCATTGTCATATAGGGACTCTGGGAGAAGACTTAAATATAAATAGGAAATTGTTAACAATGCCCAGATATAAATTAGACAAATGTAAAGCATACTGGGGGACAAATCTCCCCAATGCAATGCAGCCACTGGACCACATACATGTACATTGTAATCTAAATGTAGGTACTATGGGTATTTATAGCTTTAAATGATACCATTTACGGTTTTTCTCTGCAAATCTCAAACACAGTCAAGCATAGGTGATTGAAAGTAAACATCCTTAATTTCTTAATATTTGTAGTACAAACATATTCTAAATCATCATAAAATTCACACACTGTACAAATCAAAGTACTGCACATTGATAATTGCAAGTTAATCATAAGCAATTCCCACACTTCACTGCGCTTTATACAAACAGTGAGAGTGAAACTGAAAAACTTTCTGAAGCAGAAAAAATTACAAATCCACTTGAGTTTTCAGCTCTCCCCAAACTGTAAAAAATCATGCATACATAATGAGCATATTAGGCAGTGCCATTTCAATGTAATGCATAAGGATCACCAGACGAGCTTTGAATCAACATATTGTACAAATTAAGCAGAACATATTCCTGCCAATTTTCATTTCATATATATGATAGAGGACTAAACAAGAAACAAATAAGTGAAAAACCATGCACACATCTTATTCAGTTTATGAGTTCCTACATTTCAAAGATTTCACCAGTAGTATGTTGAAAAGTGACCTTTTTTTTTTTAATTATTGAGATGAGGTAAATGCATTTCACAAGAACATGCTTGTCCCTTGGAAATATTCCTTTAAAATGGCAGCACACTAAGTTGCACTCGACTTCCTGTATGACCATATAGGGTATGCAGGAGAGGGAAAACCCCTTCATAACCCACTCCCTTTTCAGAAATTTACCGAACAAATGTAAAAATATTTCCTGAGGCTCTTTGAAATGCTGATGAAACATCTAATAACACACAAAAAAAAATTTCTTCTTCTTACAAGTTCAGATATTTTCAGCACACAAACATTAGTAAGCATCCATTAAGAAACCCTGGCAAAGTAACTGAAATACAAGATTTTCAAGCCACTTTAATATTCAACCATGTCCTTTAGAAATCACTTTTGAAAATCTTTAAATAATTGAAGTTTCTTTATACAGGGTATCTTCAAAGTGGAAAAAGTTTTTCTTTAAGTACACTTGACATTTCTAAGACAACCAGCAATTAAAATTCCCAGAAAACAAAATCTGACAACAAACCATTATAAAAAGGCTACTCCCCCCATTGGTTTAAGCTCATTCTTTTATACTATTAAACTAATGAAGTAAGAGGGTTGTTATGCTGTGTTTCCACTTATCTCATGATCCCCCACCACAACCTTGTTCAATAATTGTAGGAAACAACAATGTTATGTGTGCACTTATAAGAGCCAGCTCGCAATCAGACCCACTGCAGGCAATCTGATTGCGGGGCATGATTGAACTGCAAGTCCAAACGTGGGCCATTGAAAAATCTTCAAAATGTTTAACTAGGAGCAAGCTAACTGTCCATGTGAAATAAAGTTATCACAGGTTATTTGGTAAACTAATGTGACCCGGGTCACTGATCTGCGTTCACACACGATTTTTTTATAATTTTTTTTGTTTGGATCTAATTGTCTGCTTCGGATCATAACATAACATTACAAGATGACAGACTAGAATGGGTTAGTCACCCCATAAAAAACCTAAACTAACACCACCACAAAAAAAAAAAAATCAAAGATGCCCAGAGTTAGTAAAGAACTTAACAATGTTGACCTTGAAATTGTGAACAGAATTGGAGCTAACTACCCACTCAGGCAAACCATTCCACTTATCAACAACTCTTTGCGAAAAGCTAAAATGCCGAATATCTACTGTATCCGTGAGAACTCTTTGGTCAACTTTAAACTGTTACCACGTGTCACATGCGGATTAGCTGAAACATGCAAGAAATTACAAGAAGTCAACGCATCACTACCAGATAGGAATTTAAAAACCTGAATCATATCACCACGTATTCTTCTTAATTCAAGCGTGGTCAAACCAAGAATTCGCAACCTAGATTCATAAGAGAGATTCCTTACTTCGGGAATAAGTCTAGTCTTCGCTGTACCTGCTCCAAAATGAACTTATCCTTCTCATAAAAGGGACTCCAAGCCTGAATAGCATACTCAAGGTGAGGCCTGACTAACTGCTATACAAATAAAGAACAACCTCTTTACCAAGAAAACACAAATTTCTTCTAATCAAACCAAACATCTTAGTTGCCCTTGCAGCTGCTAAAGCACACCGTTCATGTTCCTACCCTCACCTAGGATCAAGATCCAACTACTCAAGTGAGAACGCGTTCTTATAGAACAGACAATTTGATAAGTAATCAAAAGTGACAGACACTATCTTTGATGTAATATGCCTTCAATTTCACATTACTTAGCCTTCATTACCTCACTTAAGTGTCCCTCCTGTTGAAAATTGATGTTAATTAACTTACAGATGTACTTTGATTGAAATGATTTGGTTGGTTGATGTTTAAGGGCACAGCCACAGTCAAGAGTCAAATGTGCCAGATTGATTTAAAGCAAAGTCAACTGAAAAGTGATAGCTAAAATTTGAATAACCTGAGAGGTGTGGGACCTAATTATTTTCTTTCTGAGCCAGATGAATGACATGAAAGATTTACTGTTATTATACAAGATTTAGTATCATATTGCAAAATAACTCAAGTCAATGTTAATTTAGGTACAGTACATATAACTAAAAGCAATAAATTGGTAGTTACCTGTAAAAGTAATCTGTACATAAAATTTGCTTCCTATTGTAAATCAAACAATTTGCAGAGGTTTGGGTACCGTATGCTCAACTATGAAAAATAACGCAGTATATATCACATTTGTATTAAATGCCTCATACAGCACGTTTTTAAATATGTGAAGCAAAACTTTTTGAAACAAATTTCAAAGCACATAATGTCCTTCCTACAGGTAAGAACAATTAATAGTAAGTATACAACAATATTTACCTACAAAATCCAAAGTATACATATTATATATATATATATATATATATATATATATATATATATATATATATATATATATATATATATATATATATATATATATATATATATATATATATATATATATATATATATAAATATATATATATATATATATATATATATATATATATATATATATAGTAAATATCTATATATATATATAGTAAATATCTATGTATCTATATATATATATATATAGTAAATATCTATATAAATATCTATCTATCTATCTATCTATATATATATATATAAAAAAAGTGCACAATACAGAAAATAAATACCATATATTCCTAATAAATGGCCCAAGGGGTGTACATTTTTAAAAGAAAGGAGGGGGGGAGGCATTTATTAGAGTTAAATTTCAAACATACTTAGGAAAATTTCGCAGAAGCCATTCAAGTCCTACAATAACAGCCACAAATCATCGCGAATGATAGCAAAAAAATCATTATCTGTTTATCTGTTAGACTGAAAATAATTCTTAGAAATTAACAACCATTGTTCAAAAGTGCTAATAAAGATGTAAAATTGAAAGTATCAGCGAGTAAATTCGCAAGATTTGAACTGTTCTCTTGACAGTTTCAGCACTCTAGAGCGCTGTAGGCCTATACAAATTTTAAAAGTGCGCCACAATCCATATTTTCTCCCTCTCCAAACATGGCTACCATCCGTGCGAAGCATGCTGAAATCTCAGCTTCTTTGAAATATTTTTGTTACTTTATTCCAAAACCTTTTTCTGTTTTGTGTAATTTATTTGACACATCAGAAAATATTTGTATTTGTTTGTAGTGGACAAAACAATTCAAGCATTTTTGTGCATGTATTTCTGGGTCAGTTTACAACTTGTAAAATAGTCAATGAGATTAAAATCTAATGTTGTGTTGTTGTTTGGCCGCTCGTGTGCTTCTTGTAAAGTGAATTTTGTTTATAGTTTATTCGCTATATAAATTTACACATTGAAATGGCTTATGTTTATGCGGATTAGATTATTATAGAATCTGTGCAAAGTCAGTTACAGTTCCGTTTATGATTTTTAACTGTAGTGTAGGCCTAGTTCTTATGGATACCCTGAGTTTTGAACAAAAATCACATAGGGAACATGGGGGTAGTTAAGGGGGCATCTATTAGAGCTGGCGTTTATTAGGGAATATATGGTAACTTGTTATTCTATTGTTAGTTGATCTGTAAACTCACATGGAGCCAACTTACGTTAAATTAAACCAAAGACTTAAGTATTCTCTTTACCAGACACAATGGATTTTTGAACTATGAAGTATAACAACTTTTCCTTTAACAATCCTGAAGGTATAAACTGTAACATACAGTAGATAGTAATTTAAAAAGATTTTAAAAAGCACTTGCCTGAAAAGTGTGGACTCATTGATAAAACATTTTATAATCTTGCATTTAGATTAAGGAGCATGATTTTGTTCGAGGGGCAAATTTGAAATTTGCAACAAAATATAATGCCACTGACACATAGCCAGTGCAAAACTGGCAAATTTTTGCTTGTAAGGCCTGAGCCTGAGTCAGGTAGCAAACAATTGGAACCGGGTACCCATTTTTGTTACCCGGTTCCAATCCGGGTATTTTAGCAGAACAGGTATATTTTAAGGCTAACACTAAAATCATGGTAACTACACTAACTCCTACCCAAAAAAATTATTAGTAACATTCTTGAGCTTGTGTTAGTCCTAGTTAGTAAAATTACCATAATTTTAGTGTACCAGTTCCGCAAAATTTTAGAGCTTAAATTGTTTTTTCTCTATATCTAATTATATTTTTTCTTCGTACCGGGTACCTGGGTATCCTTAGCCTTAGTCTGCTCACAAATATAGTATTTGGCAGGGCAGGAGCAATATCCCCCTACACCCCCTCCTACGTTTCATTGTAATCAAGGAAAAAACCCAATGAGCCCGAGATGAGACTTTCAATTGGTATACTGTATACCAAAATAAAATAATAACTCCCGCACTTTTCGGTCAAGTGCTCCTTCAAGCAGATGAAAACACTTTCAGAGTTCAGACAAATCAAAAATTAGCATAGATTACCTGGAAGGGGTTTGATTCTTTTGTGGATTTCTGCTAAGGCCTGTAGATGAATGTCATGCTCTTTCTGGAAGAGAGAAAGAAAAGAAGGACTGGATGAATTAGAACAAAATAAAACTGCATTTACTCACAAAATATTAAAAAGAAAGCTGACTCACTTGCATTTGTACTGTGCATTATGCAAACTATTCAGACCTTATAGCTATATTCATGATAACAACACCTCTGTAATTTCCACAGGGAGTAAAAGAGAAAAAAAGGTGTTGAGGGTAATATTTTGAAGCTGAGGTTATAAATTTACCTATTATCATGACCTCACAATGTATTATGAAACTAAATTAATGATCTTCACCAGGGAAATACAATTCTACCATACATGGACTGTACAGTCTGTATAGAAGCATAACAGTATAGCATTTTATACCAGGGAAATGGTGAAACCTATGACCCAAAATTTGTTGCTTGTTGCACGCAGGAATGTCATCTCCCTTGCCCAAAGCTTGTCACGAGCTTACAGCGATCTTGTAACTGGAACTTTTACAAAGTTGTTATTTCTACACAAGCTCTCCACTGGAACCTTTACTAAGTTGTTATTTCTAAACAAGCTCTCCACTGGAACCTTTACAGAGCTGTTATGTTTAAACAAGCTTACATTTGAAACCTATACAAAGTCATTATTTTTAAACAAGCTCACAATTGGAACTTTACAAAGTCCTTCTTTTTAAACAAGCTCACAATGGGGTCCCTACAAAGTTATCATATCATTTTATAATAACTCGTAAATGGAACTATTGCACAGTCGTTATTTTCAAACAAGCTTGCAACTGGAACCTTTAAAGTAAAAAGTCATCATTTTGAAACAAGCTCAAAACTGAAGTTTTTAAAAGTCGTTACTTTCAAACAAGCTCACAACTACAACTTTTACAAAGTTTCTTTACAGAGTAATTTTTTGTATTAAGCTTGCAATAGAAATTTTACAAAGCCTTTATTTTTAAACAAGATTGCAACTGTGTCCATAACAAAAATGTTATTCTTAAAGAAGCTTGCAACTGGAACCTTTACAAAGTCATTATTTTGAAACATGCTTGTAATTGGAACCTTTACAAAGTTGTTATTTTAAAACACGCTGCAAATGGAATCAGTTCACAAAGCCATTATTCTGAAACAAGCTTGTAATTGGAACCTTTACAAAGTTGTTATTTTTAAACCTGGTGACCACATCATGACTTTGAAAACTCCTGTAACCAAACATTTTGTAAGACAATACCTCCTGACCGGTACCAGACTTTGCATGGTATTACAGCTGCCTGCCATCACTAAATTGCAAGTTAATAGTCTACTATAAATATTGAACTTCCTGTGTCAATTAACTAATCCTTTAACTAATACTTTTTTCCTGGTGTAATTATATGCACAAACCATTGAAAAATGCAAATTCCTGTTAAAACCTTGCCATCATCAACACACACAGAAATGTAAGATACGCTCCAGGGGCCGCCTTACAGAGGAAGTACTTGACCTTATAATATTTGAACTTTATGAAACACAACAAGTCCGGAAACAATTATATCTATAGAACAATAACTGCACATAATCGCTTCCAGTCAAAATGGCACCTCCCATTATTTAACCTTTACTGTACTCTACAAGCACCTTTTTGAAATTGCGCTCGGGAGGCGGAGCCAAAGATGGGGCACCCAAAATGGCGATAATATCGCAGCGTGGTAGATCAAGGGTTCATCAAGGGCTGATTATTGAAGGGTCCTCTGTCTTCCAAGCAGCAGAGTCGGGCCCATTCAGCTTCAGTGACCCGCTGGGCCGCCCACCGGAATCATGCGGCATATATTTTTGAGTTGGCACATTTGTCACGGGTTGATTAATCCTTACTCTACAAGCACCTTTTTGAAAATGCCCTCAAGAGGCGGAGCCAAAGATGAGGCACCCAAAACGGTGATAATATTGGCGCGTGGTAGAGTAAGGGTTAAGTCAAAGAAAAATAGATTTATGTTAAGGGTGTCCTAGTCAATTGATGGTGTTTGGCCATCCACATGCATATAGTTATCAGCAGTACTGTACACCCACTTGATCACTTTCTTCCTTATGGTGGTAGCCAATAAAAGTAATGTATGTGCGCACAGGGAGCAATGAATATAGTATCTTACAGTGCTTCAGTAGCTTATCGTTTTGTTCTAGATTTATCTTGCATTGAGAAATGTGGAGATATTACGTTGGGGCAGAGATATACATTGTAATGATATTACATATGTTGGTCACAAATAGTTCTAAATTTCAATGAATTACGGAACCTAAAGACTTGAAAAAGGTGAGGATGTGATCTCATAATCAGTCTAATCTTAGTCATTGTCCAATTGAACTTTTCTAGAATTGTTTGTTACTCTCTTGCCATACTGCACCTAACAGTAATTGTTAGTCACAAATCTTAGTTCTAAATTTCAATGAGTTATGGAGCCCAAAGACTTAAAAAAGGCGAGGATGTGATGTCATAACTAGTCTAATTTCAGTCATTCAGTCAGATAGATCTTTGAATATATTTCTTTACCAGAATAAGATTTTGTTAACACTTTCTTCATCATTTTGTTCCTTTCATTGTCTTTTGGATATGAGATGAACATGCCTTACTAAAGAATTAATGCTTTAAATATTGAGAATTTGATAATCATGTTTACATTTGATGACTCAAGTGGCATGGAATTCCATTCATTTCACAGAGCTTTTCTCGCCCAACAATCTAGTTGATGATACTTAGCATTTGTTTGCAAACTATATATACAAGGTTAAAGTCATTTAATTTCAAAAGGCTTTAGTATTGAGTCAGAAAGGCAATACATATTCAACAGGACTGATTCCTCCATGAGAAGCAATTGTATATTTCATTCACAGACTCTGGTTACATGAATTGTAACACCAATTCTTAATTCTCATACACAATTGTTCGAATAAAGCACGTTTTCTTGAATTTCAATTACATTTCCAATGACAAATATTATTCCATAATTAGTACTGTGGGGTTAGGGAGGCTCAAAGGCTGAGGCAGACTTTGCAAAGGGATATTTTAACAAAATAGCTTGACTATCAAAGTAAAGAATATATATGTTTAAGTCAGTGGGGTGCTTAATCGTTGTTATTATTTCACCTGCCTTATTCTTATCCATTTGCCCAACCAAAGTGTGTGAGCAGGGGGCAAAATTAAAAAAATTTGCCACTGTTCCATGAAACAGTTCTTTCTCAAATAATACTGTTCCGGATCAGATTTCACAATTCCAATTTTTTTGTAAATAACAGGAGGCAAATTTCTTTCTTCAAAATAGACTTAATAACAACTATGATATTGGTTAATTTGTGCAAATACAGTATGTATGTCAATTATTAGTATTTACATCAGGGAGCTGTTACTTTATCGAAGTAACAGCTCCCTGTTTAAATGATGTACATGTAGCATCCAGTTGCATACAGTCATATACGTCAAGCAGCTTTGCATATGTGTGTTCATGATTAATTGTGCTGACAATTGCAGGCAAGGTGGAAAAGGCTTTTTCCTACTAGAAGAATTTTTTTTACATTTTTGTTAATGATGATCTTGTTTGACAACATGCATTTTCTTGAGCAGGTATCAAGTTATTGATTATTGATGCCATATAATTGTGAAAATTGTGAACACTCTTCAGGTGTAACAGTGAAAGTTTGAAAGTTAACAGTAGAATAGTGGCATCAAATTTGATCCCTGGTGTGTGTATGTGTGTGTGTGTGGGGTAGGGGTCACATAATATAATTTGCCTTCTAAAAGTGGGGGGGCAAAAATCATAACACTAAGATATAAAAAATCACCACACAAAAGATATTAATATGGAAAAAAAGTGGAGGAAATGTCCCCCTTTGCACCCCCAAATCCTGCCTACTCTTTGTCCTCATCAATTGGATTGATCATTCCCTTTATTATCTTTAGAGCTTCTTCAGGGAAGATACAGTACTTGATTCAATCACTGAGGTAGGGTAATTCTGAACACTGTACATACAGTACTGTAACAGTACAAATCTTCTTCAGTGAAGGAGCAGATGAATTCTCAATTGCAAATAAATTCTCTCCACCACCAATACCATTCGTAACTAGAATATTAGCACTCTGTAGAGCACATATCTCCACCCCATTGCAATTCCAACATGCCTAGAATAATTCTAGAGTTCATTTGATCCCCACACCCAATATAATCTGACTCAGAAATCCTAGGCCCACCAAGATTCATCCCCAAGTTTTGATCTGTAATAATCAGTTGCTATCTAAACACTTGAAGATTTATCTTCTGACTAGATTTCTTCCAAGGCCATACCATTATTTTCAGTTGTATTCAAGTAAAGCAATGCAGATTTAGCCTAGGCCTACAGTGTATGCCTAAAGTCATGAGTGCAGCCGGATATTTATTTCAAAATCACGAAAAAGCCAGAATTTGGCTATTGCCAGAGGACTGGTATCCCTGGTTTTGACAGATATCATCCTAAAACATCCCCACCCCTCAATTTCTGCCCTTTCACTGTTCCAATTAGTCCCAAATTTTAATCACTTCTTTCTAAAACAGTAAAAAAAGCACACACCAATTAAATCTAAATCCAATCATCAGTTATTGAGACATGTCCCCACCCCTCCATTTGTACTTTTCCCCTCTTCAAATGTCTCAAATTTTAATCACTTCTTCCGAAAAGCAGTAACAAAACTACACACCAAATTTAATCCAAACCCAATCAACAGTTCTTGATATATCTTGATGACAGGCAAACAGAGGCAAAAACATATCCACACCCCCTATTTTCACCTTTCCTCTGCTCCAATGTCTCAAATTTTAAGCACTTCTTCCTTAAGCAGTAGCAAAACTACACACCAAATATAATTCAAATCCAGACAGACAAAGAAACAAACAGATGCAAAAACATAACCTCTTGTCCAACTTGTTGGAGGAGGTACATGTAATGAACATTCCTTTGACTGTCATAAATGGGGTCAGATGGAAATCTATTGACTAAATTCCACTGTACACTGTTGTCCATGTACTGAATGAGTGGCTATTAATAAAAGCACTGGATGATAGAAAGCCAACAGTAGAACTTGGGCAAAGTTAAAGGACAATTATTTTCTCCACTAGATTTTTCTTTAAAAAATTAACCGTAAAGAATTAAGGACAAGAAAACAATCTTTATGCTAATCAGAATTACCAAAAAAAATCCCAAAAAGGGAGAAAATGATCATTTTACAATAATCATATAAAATTTCAAGACACCATCTTGAGTATAACGTCATCAGAAAACTGTACCTCCTCAGATCCCAAATGTTTTCTACTTGTTTAAAAAAAAAATCAAGAAAGATATCCATTAGCTGATACCTCATAACACTTCTTTTAACTTGAAAAGGTAGCTTTCCTTACAAGCATTTAAAAAATCATGCATTCTTTTTTGCAATTCATCCAGTTTCATCTTTAGAATGAAATTGCCAATGAATATGAATGAAAAGAAAGCTTTTTCCCTTTCAATAAAGTTTCCCGTGATTAACTATATACTGTACATCCAAATACTAGCTACCAATTCATCTTACGTGGACATTACTTTATACTTTTTAATCTACTTTCTACAACTGTCCATTTGCTTATTGACAATGATCTGACTCAGTCAAGTTTTTCAAGAGTAATATATTCCCAGGTAAATATACAGCAGCAGTGGCAAGTTTCAGTATCAAAGAGCTATTATTTGTAACTTTCCAAACTTAAAGGTACTGCCATACATAACAACACCCTGCATACAGTATAGGAATCATAATTGAATGCTAACCCATTTACCTGCTACTTTCACTTTCAAATCCTTTTTAAATTGTAATATTATACAGGTACTTTCACAAGGAAGTACTTTCATAAAGGAAGTACTGTACATACAGTGTGACTTCCATCAAATTTCTTTTTAAAGGAATATTCCCAAGGTTTTTTATAATATTTGTATGGTTTTGTGTAATATTCCCATGTCTTTTTGTAATATACCCATAGTTTTTTGTAATATTTCCATGGTTTTTTGTAATATTTCCATGGTTTTTTGTAAACTTTTATTTGAAAGAGCATACTCCTAGAGCCAAGTTGGTACCAAAATCAGGGTTGATATCATATTCCATTCAAGATATATGGATTTTTAAAGATTTCCCAATAAGGGTGTTTCAGCTGACGTCACGAGGTCACGTGATTTTGTTTACATTGCCATTTTGTCAGTCAAAACCACTGTCGGCTGCTGTACACTTAATTAGATTTACATAAGTTTGCATGTTGTTATATAAGATTATATTTGTAAGATTATTATGCGGGATTCTTGCTGTGCCGTTGGTTGCAGTAATAGATGTGTGCGGAGAAATAAAAAGATATTTTCTCGATTTCCATCTCATCCTGATCAGAGATTGCGTTATAATTTTTTGTCTGCTGTATTTGGTTACGACTGTCCATTGGCTTATTGACAATGATCTGACTCAGTCAAGTTTTCCAAGATTAATATATTCCCAGGTAAATACACAGCAGCGGTGGCAATTTTCAGTTTCAAAGAGCTATTATTTGTAACTTTTCAAACTTAAAGGTGCTACCATACATTATATACATCATAATTGAATGCTAACCCATTTACCGCTATCATTTGTAACTTTTCAAACTTAAAGGTGCTGCCATACAGTATATAAATCATAATTGAATGCTAACCCATTTACCGCTATTATTTGTAAGTTTTCAAACTTAAAGGTGCTACCATACATTATAATTGTATGCTAACCCATTTACCGCTATCATCTGTAACTTTTCAAACTTAAAGGTGCTGCCGTACATTATAGGAATCATAATTGAATGCTAACCCATTTACCCGCTACTTTCACTTTCAAATCCTTTTCAAATTGTAATATTATACAGGTACTTTCATAAGGAAGTACTTCCATAAAGAACTACATACAGGCTAGTAGAATTTCCGTCAAATTTCTTTTAAAAGTAATATTCCAATGTTTTTTTCTAATATTCCCATGGATTTTTGTAAAATTTTATTTGAAAGAGCATACTCCTAGAGCCAAGTTGGTACCAAAATCTAGGTTGATATCATATTCCATTCAGGAAATATGGATTCTTAAAGATTTCCCAATAAGGGTGTTTCAGCTGAGGTCACGTGATTTTGTTTACATTGCCATTTTGTCAGTCAAAACCACTGTCGTCTGCTGTACACTTAATTAGATTTACATACGTTTGCATGTAGTTACAGTATATCAGATCATTTTTGTAAGATAATTATGCTGGAATCTTGCTGTGCCGTTGGTTGCACTAATAGATGTGTTCGGGGGAATAAAAAGATATTTTTTCGATTTCCATCTGATCCTGATCAGAGATTGCGTTAGAATGTTTTGTCTGGCGTATTTGGTTACCACAAGTCCTTGAATTTTGGCGTATTTTGTAAATTTGCTGTCGTATTTAAAAAAAAATTGCGGTCATATGTACAAGGCACTGCGTAATGTACAGGGCACTGCGCACTAATGAAGCTTGCAATCTAATAGTTAACACACACACTTGTGTAGGCCTGCCTCGCTAAAGTGAATAAAAATTGCGCTTAAAATACCAAAAACACTACAAATCGGACTATATTATCATAAAGATATTAAGAAAAAGCTCATACGTAATCCTTGTATATATAATGTTCATTGTTGAATCATAATATTTGAGTTAACAATCCCAAAATAAACTAGAAAATACTTTTGTTTATCGTATCTAAACTTTCATGAGGTTTAAGTGAGCTTGGACTCCATTGTCAACGATAATATACTATTCGAATCTCGAACACTTCTTTCTTTACAGTATAGTAACTTGACTTGCAAATTGTGATCACTTTACAGATACACGATCAACAAAAAACAGGAGGAAAGTAGAATCCTAGCTAATAATATCATTGACAATTGACAGCCTGCATTCAAAACAACATCAAAACTTTCACATACACTGCTGTACAGTGTACGTACATCATGCATAGTGTCTATGTGCTAGGCTATGTGTTTATGTACAGTACTACGGGCATGTTAAATCATTCGGCCGTTAGTCTCATAGTTGTGTTATTTTTTTTTTTATTTATGAGTAGGCCTAATTCAAAATCATTTTTGTGTGCAAATAAAACTTTGAATCGCATCAGAGAAGTAAGATATTCATGATTTTCATTTATGTTAATGAAAAACTCTGGCCTAAAATTTTACATGCTATATCTAATTCTTATGATGTAGGTACAAACTGTGTCATAAGAAATTTCAGCCATGGCGTAATATACGACAAATTTGTCGTTAATGTGACCTCGGATCCAGATCGACCTCGAAGTGGGTTTCTGCTGTACGATGCAACGGCTTTCAACCAACGGCAAGCATGACACACTAGGATTTGCAAAAAGCACATTGTATCAGTTATGTATACGGCTTTGTCCGAGTATAACAAACAATCAGATGGCGTTAATATTAAAGTTACTTTTGTATACCCGTTGAAAATATAACTTATTTAAGGAAAATTATGAAGAAAAATTGGTAGTGAGCAAAAAAACTGCAATCAGTAACATTCGCTGAACTCGTACTGGTACAGTAGGTTAGCATGTAGTATGTTTGTTGTACGTTTGATGTGACTGAGCTGTGTGAAATGCAACGATGCCGTTGCCCTTCAAAATGGAGTCCAGTTGAGTTAGTCACGTGATGAAATCCCTCAATTGCATTTTAAAGTTTTTGTACATTATGATGAATTCGTATTTGATGCCATAGAGACAATTCCATTGCAAATGTCTATGTATTTCTTTGAATGTTATTTAGTTGTTTCTGTATGATTAGAAACAATTTTCCAAAAGGTATCGAAGTAGGGTATATTTGGCAATGTATATAAATACCCAACTTTCATCAATTAATTTTTCTAGCAGGTTTTACTAATTTAAAAGGATGATAGATTTGAATGAAATACATAAAAGTTTGAGGAATAATGTGTTGTTGTGATGTCATACTGAGTATTTTTCTATTTGTTTATTGGCATTTTTGTGAATCTTAAAATCTAAATATCTTTTAGCTGGTAGGAATAACATATCAAAATGATTTTTGTACTAAATTGTTTCTAAAATTGGTCTCTTTCTAATAATGAAAGGTGACAAAAAAAAACATGGAAATATTCCTTTAAAGGAAAATGACTTTCAACAGTACATGTTTAACTACCTGATATAATTACTATAAGTAAGTGAACATAATACAATTTACTACTGAACCATACAATCATGGAGCTACTTTTAAATAGTACTACTGTACAGTAGCTCCAAGACACGCATAATCAATCATTCACATTATTAGCTGGAAAAAAACTTTTTGACAAGTATAGTAGTTAAAAAGGAAATGGCAAACAAAACAGCATTTACATGGACCACAAAGACGTGCCAGAGGAGGTGCATGTACACTGTATAACCAGAAAGTTCTTAACAATATAATATAATAATCAAAATTAAGAAATATTAGAAATTGGCTGGGAAAATTATTACAGTACCATACTTAGCCTGTATATACTTACATACAGTATGCACTGTAAATGTACATGTAGTGTCATAAGTTTTTGATTTATCTCCCATTCATGAGTGTACGTACAATCAATGGGATGCCTATGGCTTTTAACAAAACTTTTTAAACAAGATTACAAAAATCTTAGGACTGATACGTTCAGACAATATTACTGTACATTATCTCTAAGGACAGAGAAACAGTAAGAACATGTACTGTACTAAGAATCTAAACTTTTATTGTTCTACTTACTGAATTTGTGAGAACTGTGTAGTTTACAGTTTTTCTTATATTTTGTTTACTCCTTACATATTACAATAAAGTATCAAATTCTGAGCATAGCAATCTTTAAATGAAACGAGGGTTTCTGAGCCGATTAAGCTAGGGTTCCTGAGTTCCATTCTCGGTGAATGCCTTTCCTATTAATAGGGCAAGTTCTATAGTTGAATTAAAACTATGACCATTAACTAGAAATGGAAATTTATCAAACATTATTAAAAAGTAGGATAACAGTAATCGATCTTTCAGTAATGCTTTGACTTTGACTTTGTTTACATTATTGACGTGCTGGTTAAACGTTCTCTTACCACAAATAGGGAAATACAAATAAATTCATCAAACTAAACTGACCTTCACCTCTGTTTTCAATTTTTATAAATTTTCTACCACATGGGCAAGTTCAACATCATATGCACATACGTACATCACCATACAGTTATAGCACGGTCAGAAAAGCGCAAAAATCGTTAAATGTTTACACTTCAACAAGCTATCGCACTTCAGGAGGATATACTGTACAGGCTACATATCTTTCTTCACCATTGTTAATCTCTGAAATAAATCTTTTGCATATCTTATTTCACTCTTCACCCATTTAATTAATTAACCTGTCTTGAGTTGGATGATTTACATGAATTTACCTAGCAACAAAATCTGCATACCTACCTGTAAGTGGGGCAAACATCCTACACTGTACTGGTACAGTACAGCTAGCTAGCAGCACGCGCTGATGTAGTCAATGCAATTTACTGCACAAAACAAATTTCTGCACACACAGACTGAGTGACGGCAAAATGGTGAACACAAATTGCGCTTATGGGCCTGCTCGGACTTTGTAAATCTGATTGCTGTTAACCAGAACGCTTAGCACACTGAATTTTGTTTATCCCTTTGCTAAAAACTCTAAAGATCTGGAGAATTGCCATAAATGGATCAAAACTTGTGGCAGGCCTAGCAAACATCAATGTCAATGCACTGGTGATGTACGATAGCAGATTTGAGGATTGTTTGCACCCACCTAATTACCGCGTTGCTATGGTGGGTGTGGCTTATTTTGTGACACGAGAGGTCAATTAGGTACCGTAGGCCCTATTTACTATGATAAGTTTTCTCTAACAGAAACTGCTACTGTATGAGGCAGTAGGAAAAAACCCTACGAGTTGTGACACATAAAATTATGTTATTTCCTACATATCTTACTAACTTATTTCAGCGATGTAAATAGGACTTTTTCTTTCAGTCAAGTGTCCTTTTTTATTGACCTAACCTTGTCTTTCCTAATAAATGCTGCTTGGGTGAGAAAATTGAAAGATGTGCATGTAGTCCTTTACCTTTCATACATATGCATTGCAACCCTATAAAAACCTGCTAATACAAGTTTTTGTTGTTATCACTTAACAGTTGTCATAAAACTTTTTCTTTTTTAAAATGAGTTTATGTTGCATACAGATGTTCAATACTTTTGTCTGCTTAATACTGTACCCTCATCCAAAAGCAAGCTTAAAAAGTTCAGTTTAACCTGGGTTTATTCATTTTGACCCAGTTTGATTTTTGTTTTTCCTTCTGAAAATCAGTTTCAGTTTCGGTTTAAGAAAATTGGAAAGAGTTTTATTCCAAATTTGTATAATAAACATAAATGTGCATGACAAAGAACGCAGGTGATGTAACAAGTACCTGACAAAATCTATCAAATTTTGTACACAACCAATAAAGAAAATAATTCCATGATCTATACAGTATAGCCAAATACATCAATATTTCCTCCCCCTCTCCCCCCCCCCCAAAATAAAATATAAGACAGAAAAAAGAGAAGTAAATTCTTCCTCTGTAACTTAATAACACTGATTTGACATGTAAATAAGGCATGCACAAAAATTACATGAAAAGATGGAAACTCCTCCTCTGTAACACTGCATACTGTAATTCATCATCCATTACCTACAGTATATGTACATACAGTATTTTAAAAAGGCATGCATAAAAATCGAAAATATAGTAATGTAGAAGATGCAAAAATAAAAAGTAACATAGAAGATGCAAATTTTTCCCCTCTTATAACACTTCTTAATTCATTATCCAGTTCATATAATTAGATCATGCACATTGCAAGAAACAACAGATGTATGTCTACAGCATTAAGGAGACCCTTTTCCCTTCTAGCTTTCTTTCTAGCAAAGATTTGATGGTGTTTACTTTATGACTTGTACCCTTGGGGGTGCAGGTGTATGCACAGGGTCAACTAGAATTAAAGCACTCTGCCGAGTGCATAGCACCGCCCCTCTTCATTCCCCACCAGAATGCAATCTACTGTACCTTAGAAACCCTTGACCCACCGAGTTCATTGTTCAGCACATTTCATTGAAAAGTTTTAACTAAGTATTGATAAATCTTGCCCTAAAATATCCCCACCCCTCCATTTTTGCCCTTCTTCTATTCCAATACATCCAAAATTTTAATCACTTCTTCCTTAAGCAGTAACAAAACCACACACCAAATTTCATCAGAATCCAATTATCAGTTCTTGAGATACTGTATATTGATGACAAACAAACAGACAGACAAACAAACAAATGGAGGCAAAAACGTAACCTCCGTCTAACTTCGTTGGCGGAGGTAAAAACAGTATGTCAGTACTCATTCTACAGTACCTCTATGGTCAGTACATGTCACTGATTTTCAGGTTAAAACTCTGGGCAAAAATAATGGAGTAACCAAGTACAATTTGAATTGAGCAGCCTTAATATAAAATGAGCACATACAAACTAGCTTAACTCATAATTTTACAAAATATCGAACAAAAAACAGACATAATTGTTAGAATATGAGCATTTCAACATTTTCACATTAAGCACCACCTACTAATTAACATGCATGACATCACCACCAAAAACAATAGGGCACTTCTACAGACCATGGGCTCTGTGTACCGCACATGACGTGAATCCATTTTGTCCTTTTTCAGATACCATGTTTTACAAGGTCTTTTTAGCAAAACCATATTAAGCCCCGCCTACTACCCCTATTAATGAAATTCAACGTTTTTATACAATGAACACATACACACTACCTAACAAGATAAATATACTGAATGTGAAGCAAATCAGACATGTGATTGTCAAAATAATTTCAAGATATTTACATTAAGCCCTGCCTACTCATTAATATGCATGTCGTCACCACCAAAAACAAAAGGGCACATCTACTGCCCATGGGCAATTTGTGTACCACATATGACTTGAATCTGGTGTATCGTTCTTGAGATATCGCACTTATGAGTTTGCTGTCACAGACACACACACATACATACATACATACACACATACATACATACATACATACATACATCAACATTGAATAATGTGTTAAAACTTGCTATGAACATGCATAGGGTCAGTCAGTACAGTAGGGCGTGGTTGGGTGTGAGTTCTTAAATGGTCTTGTAATACTTGGCTTGCGATTTGCAATATACTATAATTGTCAGGATTTATATTGGGTTCCCAAGTATTTTAAAAGACAAAATGACTCAGGAGAGAATCGACATGACTTCAAATAAAGGGATTATAAGAATGAATTTGTTGAGGTCAGGGAAATATAAGCCCGGAAAGAGGCAAATACATAGCATCATCAGACCTGTTATCTGCAGGTACATTATGACTATTTATTTCCAAACAATCGTATTTATTGTTTCAATCTGCATAAATATCACATGTTTTTACAAATATATCAAAAGATACTACAAAAAATATGTTAACACAAAGCATGAACTTTCCTTTCAATTAAATTAAACAGCTTTTTACCATCTTTTAACAATTTTTTTTGGTAGTGATTTAGTTATTTTCAGTACTTCCGGTTTTTCATAAACATGAATCAGACCGAGACTGCGGTTTCCCTAAACCGATTTTATTTACAAAACCAGTTTTATTTACAAAACCAGTACACCGACCGTGCAAGCTTTTTTCACAGATCATCCCATTCAAATGAAAAAGTGGTGAAGTTACTTACTGTGTTTCTTCTGTCTTCTGGTACAAGTTTACCAATAACTTTTTCTTTACATTCCTATCAGGGATTAAATGAAAGAGAGAGAAAAAAAAAATCATTATCAAATCAATTTAGAAAGAGAGGAGGTTTAATTGTCCACAAGACAGACCCCGGACACATGTTTGAGAATGGAATGGGGGCTGCAGGGCTGATGTTGGCAATTGCCCATCGGACAAAGAGGTAAAGACCTATATTTGAAAATTATTGCTCTTGAAAATGATTGATGAAACATGGCCCAACCCCCTCCCTTCCTCTCACCACCCCTGCAAAAAGAAGTGACACAAGAAAAACTTTGGGATCAGAACTTAGGAGATACAGTTGAATAAACTACACATTCAACTTCTTTTGCATACTTTACAGGACAAAAATAATCTGACATAGGTACCCTTACAAAAATATTAGCTTGCAGCTTGCTTGCGACAAGCTAACAATTTTAAGCTTGTGCAAGAGTGCTGCAAGCTTGCAGCAAGCTAGTACTTGGAACAAATTAGCTTGCGCAAGCTAACAAAACTATCTGCAAGCTTGAGCAAGCTAGCAAAACTATCTGCAAGCTTGTGCAAGCTAGCAAAAATTATCTACAAGCTTGCACAAGCTAGCAAAACTGTTTGCAAGCTTGCGCAAACTATTAAATTTGTTATGCTCGATTTGGCAAGCTAATGCTAGCTTGTGCAAGCTAGTACTTGTTCCAAATACTAGCTTGCAGCATGCTTGCGCCAGCTTGTGCAAGCTAAAAATTGTTTCTTGTTGCAAGCGCGCTGCAAGCTAAAATTCCTGTAGGGGTAAGATTATGATGAAAAACTCATTTGTTTACTTGGTGCAACCAGACAACATTTTGGCAGGCAGACGTTATTTTGAAGGTTTTTTTTGTTAGACTTCATGTGAAAAGCTTCCTGGCAGTATTTTTTTTATGACACCCCCAAAAAAGAACAGTTTGGAAACATGATAGTCCTCTGGGACATCATAAATGCAGAGGTCAACATCTGGAGGAGTTAAAACAAAGGCAAGTTACCTGAAAAGTGAGTTCAAAGCAGGTGAAATTCAACCTTTCTTTAACATTTGAAGAAATAAATGTGAAATTTTTTGAACTTACTATAAGAGAAAATTCTGTCAAGTTTGTTTTTGTCTTCAATAGTAAATATCACAAATAGTTTGTAGTGCACAAAACAAATTTGTACAGACACTATTTTGTTGTGCCTTAAAACCATTTACATGTACATGACCTTGCTGGTTCTGAGCAAATAAATATAAAGCAAAACAAGTATTAATACATTTAACTGTGTGGATTGTGTCCAGATAGAGAATGCTAAAGAATATTATTTGATTAAGTCTTGGTTTAACAAAAATCTCATTGCATATTAACAGCTTGCTATATAGGCCAGGTCTATATAGCAATTTACCATTATGCTAGGATTTTTCCATTTTATCTAGCGTTGTTACATTGTAAGTTGTCATGGTTTACAGTGCAAATCACCATTTTCTGACAACACTAGCTACTATACCTGTTTCTTCATAATTATTAGCAATTTCTTCCACAATACAAAAAGCATGAAATTTTGAAATATTCATTCATGTCAGTTGTGCTGTATTGAATGTGTAGAGCAATATCTCTTCATTTGCAAAAGATAAACAAATGTAATGGAAATCAAGGCAGTGCAGCTGCTAGAAATTACTTAGAGTACATCACTTTTTTGGCATACGGTCATGTAGAGTATGCTACAAACGTAACTGTATAAATGCATGTTACGTCTAATGTACTGTATTTGAGTATTCGGGGTGAAGTCAGCTGAGTATTTATACCAAGGATTTATTATTGAATAAACTATGGAAGTCTAAATTGTATTCAACTTGCAAGCCTTGTTTCCCTTCAATAATATTTCTAATATGGCAAGATTTGTGGAAAAATCCTAGGCTAGCAGTAAATTGCTATATTGGAATTAATTTCAACATTATAGATGACCAATTTTCTTGATTTTCTTGAAACTTTTAGAATTTATAAAGGAAAGATTGAAAAATCTTAAAACATCAATATTAGTCAACAATATATGAATTTTGGGGCAAAAAAACGGGTCATTTCAATCCCATAAATTTGGTGAACGAAAATAAGGCTTAAAGAAAATCATGCTTATTAGTTTGGAAATATTTCTTACCTTCTATCAGCAGTTTTACTGTTTCTCATTATTCCAAAACAATTTCAAATTTATATCTTTTCATGCAAATTTCTTTAAAAATGGATAATCAAATCTTCGAATCAAATTTTGCGTTTTGCATTTTTAACGAAACTAAAGAAAAAAGCTGAAATAATAGTCTGGAGGAATTTTAACAATGTCAAAATCCTAAAACCTAATCCTAGAAACCTAATCCTAAATCCTAAATCTAATCTAAAACCCTAAACCTAATCCTAAACCCTAATCCTCAAAAGTAAAACCTAATCCTAAAACCTAACCTGAAAATGAGGATTTACAATAGCTACTGTATGCCCACGTTTTATTTTTTTATTTGAGGTAAACAGCAAAACGGCTTACAGATTCCACTCATCAGTACAACAGTAGGTTAGTAGTATACACACTGACGAATAAAAGTTTCAATCGGAAAGCCAAAACGTAATAATCATTCCTCTATTTAACAATTTTGGACTTTTCTACTTAAATGAACCAAACTTAAAAAAGGAAATACAGTAGTTAAAATACAAAAATACAATGGAATAAGACCAAACTTAATAAAAGAAAAAGCACAAATTCTTAGGCCCTAAATTTACCGATATAGCCTAGGATTTTACCAAATTTATGGAGCATTGTCATAGGGACAGCAAGGAACAAAACATTCATCAATCAATGCCCATTTCCAATTGTGCCCAAACTGTGCATTTAACTGTGTGAGCTTGAGGGGAAAAGATAGGCTAGAACTTAGAAGGAAAGGGGTATCAATACAAATTATGATAATATACAGTACAGTAGGCAAACATTGCAATTTGCATGACATGACAACACAGGTGCAGGGAAAATGTTGTAAGAGAAAAACCATCAAAGGACAGGAAATTGTCACTTTAGGAAAAATTTATAAGGAAAAAGCATACCACCCCCCCCCCCTCCTTCTCTTCCCATCCCACAAGACAGTGGGAAATTGTCACTTGGGAAAAATCAAAGTAAATTTATAATGGCAAAGCTAAAAATGTCACTTGCAAAAAATCAAAGTAAATTTATAATGGCAAAGCATCAAAGGACAAAAAATTGTCACTTTAGGAAAAAATTATCAGGGAAAAGCATAATCCCCCTCCCTTTTACAAGACAGTAGAAAAGTGTCACTTGGAAAAAATCAAAGTAAATTTAAAATGGCAACGCATATCGCCCCCCACCCCTCCTCTTCATTTACCACCACCAATCTTTTCAAAATGTTGGACCTGTACAACTACAACGTGTCATCTGTATGGATATTTAGGCCTAATCTAAACTTACCTCTAAATAAAGAGCAGGTACATAACCACACAAACTATCGCTCAGTCTCTTGGCTAACCACCATTTCTCATTCTTCTTTTCAATGATATAAAATGTATCTCCTTTCTGAAATTTGATAACACCCTTTGCTTCTTCATTGTAACTGAACTTTGCTTCATAAGTCTCCATGTCTGGATGCTATGTCGGGCTCGCTCTGGTTTCGCAGGTAAATAATGCCCGCAGCTGTCCGCATCCGCGAGAGGCAGAAAGGTTTGAGTAACCTGCACTGCTGGTGCCGAAAGTCAAAGGTGGATGCAGGTCCTTGCTCCGAGGAGTAACGTTAGGCCTAAATTATGTTCTGAACAATTATCAGCTTACTAAAATTTGTATTGTGTCCTTTAAAATTTAAATTATGTGCTCCCGTGTTGATGTTGCTGCATGCACATTCTACTTCCATGACTCCTTACTATATACAGGTGGCCGAAGTCAACACTGAATAAGTTACAATGTTCGAACTCCATGCAAATCATTGGTGTATATGGTACTTGGTACATACATTATACAGGGCGCTAGGCTATGCATGGTACACACAGCACGCGCGTTGTGAATGCAATAATGCAGATTGCAGAAAACAAGAGCTGATTTGTTGTTGTTTGACAAATACGTTTCTGTGCACCCCGCAAATCGTTTGCGCCGCCAAATAAGGTATTGTTTGTAAACATTACAACGCAAACAGATATTTCTAGCTGGTGGCATGATACATATATATGTCATTGATATTTTCTTGATACAGAAATATTTGTATTGTCTTAAAGTAGGCTATATTGGTACACAAAACCACCTAGAAACCTTTTGTTAGAAATAATAGGGGTTAGGTTCATTATATAGGCGGGTTTATCATCTTAGAAAGGGATACATTTGCTTGCCCTCACTTTTTTTCTTCTAAATTTGTATCTTTTCCATGGTGATTTTTGTATCCTAGCATGATTTTGTGATTTTTTCCCCAACCTCCCACTTTTGACTATTGGGAAGTTTTCTGCACCCTCCTGGTGGAACAGAGCAGATGTGTCCCACTTTCCGGCAGAATCAAAAGATATACTAATACAGGTTTTGAAATGTTGTATCCCTTATACCTGTAAACTTCGTGAAGAAAAGTTATGGTTCCATGTCTTCCACTTTGTGAAGGAAAGTTATGGGCCCCATGTCCCCCACATTGTGAAGGAAAGTTATGGCCCCATGTCCCCCACATTGTGGAAAAAAGTTATGGCCCCATGTCTCCCACTTTGTGAAAAAAAGTTATGGTTCCATGTCTCCCACTTTGTGAAGGAAAGTTATGGCCTCATGTCAATTTGCTTGCCATTAGTTTCTTCACAAAAATACAAACAGTTGAGAATATGTGTGTCCCAACTCCCCCCCCCCCCTTCACCCTCACCCTCTCTCTCTCTCACACACACACACACACATACACCCACACATACATACATACATACACCCATACATACATACATACATACATACATACATACATACATACATACATACATACATACATACATGCATGCATGCATGCATGCATGCATGCATGCATAATAATAATAATAATAATAATAATAATAATAATAATAATAATAATAATAATAATAATAATAATAATAATAATAATAATAATAATAATAATAATAATAATAATAATAATAATAATAATAATAATAATAATAATAATAATAATAATAATAATAATAATAATAATAATAATAATAATAATAATAATAATAATAATAATAATAATAATAATAATAATAATAATAATAATAATAATAATAATAATAATAATAATAATAATAATAATAATAATAATAATAATAATAATAATAATAATAATAATAATAATAATAATAATAATAATAATAATAATAATAATAATAATAATAATAATAATAATAATAATAATAATAATAATAATAATACATTTTTATATAGCGCATTATACCAAACGGTCTCAATGCGCTTTACATAAACAAATATAACATGAGAAAACCTTAAGATACAAACAGTAAGAGAACAAAAAAAACCATACTTAAAAAGATACAAGCAGGATAAAGTTACAAGGTCCAATGAGGGGAACTCATGAAAAGGTGTGTTTTCAATACACTCTTAAAAATATCTAAAGTAGGGGCATTTCTGATGTAGATTGGGAGAATGTTCCAGAGTTTGGGGGCTGCAGATTGAAAAGAACGTTCACCGTAAGTCTTGGTGTTAATTTTTGGCGGCTTGAGGAGAATAGCACTGTTAGATCTAAGTGAGCGAGTTGGTAATTGTAACGTGATTAAGTTGGAAATATAATTTGGAGCAAGACCATGGATGGCTTTGTATGTGAGGGTGAGAAGCTTGTACTTTATTCTTTCACATATAGGAAGCCAATGAAGTTGGTGGAGGATGGGTTTAATGTGAGATTTCTTACTTGTAAGAGGAACTAATATGGCAGCAGTGTTTTGAATGCGCTGAAGGTTTGAGGTTTGATTTGAGATACATACATACATACATACATACATACATACATATACACACACACACACCGAGATGGCGCCGATTCTGCTTTAGGGATAGTGTCACTGCCTATACCGATGTCATTTTTGCCATTTAATAACCCACCAGTGAAAATTTATCTAATTGGTGTTGAATTCAAGGTCCCAGTGGACAGATGGGCCCATAATAACGGCGTAATAGGGATGACTGGAGACTCGTTCTCCCATTTCTCCCCAAGATCGTTCAATTATGAAGAGAGAGTGTACAGGTTTTATGGGAACGGAATGTATGGGGGCGGAGGTGAGTAAAATCATTGCATTGTCCCTATTATCTTTTTAAGTTTTGTCTTCACACATGTGTTTATGGTGCCTGACGCCGCCACGCCTCTGAATGAGTCGACATTTTATACATGCATAATTATTTTTTAAAGATCTTTCAGCAATCATGAAAAATTGGTGACGTATGAAGGAAGTAATAACTTTCTGCACAAAGGTATTATCACACGAGGATGAGGATTTGGACACTTTTTATCCATACTTTTCAGAATATATGCAGGATACAACTTTTGATATCAAGAAGTTTGCACATATACTTGTTATTATTTATTACTCTATAAAATTGCAGTCACTCAAAATGGCACGAACGGGAATTTTACCTACACGGGATGATGGATTTGACCTCTTCACAACTCTTCAAACGCCTATTTTGAGATCAGTAATTGGCATTTAGCCGTAACATCACAGCTCCACGGGAGGAGGAAGTTCAACCCCTCCCCCCACTTTTTAGAATATACTGAACATGACTGCAGAGGGAACACCCAAGGATGCCTACACACCACGGAGGAAACGTGGACGATAGCACCTGCCCTTCACCGTATATCACAATTAAAGGGGGAGACGGGGAAAGAATTACCCTTCATTACACTGAGTGCAAGAAGGGTCCTTCGTGGAAAATGTTCTTTTTTAAAAGCCATTACTTACACTTCTGACTTTATAATTGCCGGTTGTGGTATCCAAAACCATATCATATATTCGATGTTTTCGTCATAAAAAGCACCAGTGACTTTTCCTTTTTAGTTTTCGCTCCAGCCATTTTACGTTCTACATGCGAAATCAATTTTTGGCCCAAATTGAAAGATATTTGGTACAGAATTAAGGATTACTGGTGCAAACTATATAGAAGAGTTTAATCGGCCTCAATTTAACGATAATTTGATTGGAATAAGAAATGCCATCATCTCTGTATTCCCTGATTAATTTGATATTTCAATTAAGCATTTTTTATGATTTGTGCAACATTGGGAGGTGGGGACAGTGGCGTGGTGGGTCATGTTTCACTGGGGGTAAATGCAAATGTCCCCAAAATGAAAGAAATTTCCCGAAAATTGAAGGAAATTTTCATAAAATGAAGGAAATTTGAGATGTGCAGGGAAAATAAATTCGTAACACCATCACTATTGGGGGACCACAATGATTACTAGGCGGGCCTTGCTTAATTTGATTGAAGCGAAGACTCCGCGGAAGCCAATTTTGTGTCAAATCTAGTGAAACGCCCTTGGAAGCCCTGCATTTCTCGCGATTTTATAGCAGAAAATTGTGTCAAAATTCGGGGCCAACGTCCTGATAGGCACCCAGGGGGCCAAGCCTAAGGAAGCATAGCGTCTTTGGTGTGATTTGGATAGCAAAAAATGCTTAAAATCGTGTCAGTTCTACACTAAAAATATATATTTTGGGACGAATTTTTAAATGTAGGATCCCATTGACTACAAAATATGTCTTTAATTGGGATTCTAGGGATGACTTTTATGTTTTAATTGAGAACACTTTTACAATATTTGTTTTCTTAATGATACAAATTGCAGAAGTTGAAAATTACAAATATATTCTCATAACAATTTTTGCGCCCATGTGAACATTCGGCGCCCTCTTAAAAAGCTTCACTGGGGGAGTTACCACGCCACGGTCGGGATACGGCACTTAGAGGCAAGTTAAGCCCCAATATATACCCCTTCCCCCTTAGACACACCACTAATTCGCACATACGTAATGGTTCTTAAGATATGTGGGAAGGATCCCTAAAACCAGGCCAGCTTTCGTCACTGGTTTTCGTGCATATCGCATTCATTTACTACATTGTAATATCAATCTTTGCCAATCCTTACCCAAAATCTGCATAACAATACAGTCTGTCTGGCATTGCACCTGGCAGTCTGGTATAGAAGGCCCTATAATAGCTGTACCGCGCGTAATTTGGAAAGCTTTAGAAGGTGGAATACAAAAGAAGAATGAATAGGCCGCGTTGGAATTCAATAAAACAGCACTTGCCTTTTCATATAGGCCCATATCGTATATGGTTTGAATGCAAATTGTTATATTTTGAATTGTAGAAGTTAAAACATGCTTCAAAGGTTTATTTGGTTATGTGCCACAAGGATTATTGTACATGCACCAAGTCTCAACTGTTTCAAAGCTTAACTTACTAACACGTACTTGTATTGCTAACTACTTTTTTTAAATATTTTTTACTCATACTTTTTACGCTCGGTTGGCGTTCATGTCCTCTTGAAGGATTTTTGCTGACTTAACCGATTCAGATCATAATCCTCATTCACAAATTAAGTGGGAAGGTGGGATCAGGGACGCCACTTAAAGAGATGTGGAGGCGACGATGAACCCCTAGTAAATATTTTCGTAGGGCAATAACAATTTGGACTTTTTCGTGCGGAGAAAAAGCAGGGACGTAGGAGCCGGGCAATCATGCTCCCCACCCGCTCCCCAATAATTTTTAAAACGTAAAAAGGTGTCGTTTTTGTGTCATTTATACATTTTCATGCCGTCAGGCCGTAAGAACCGAGGGAGTGGACTGGGGGACACATTTATATATTCCGTATGGTAATAAGATTATGAATGGGTCCCTCTCTAAGGAATGTGATCAAAGTTTAAAGTGTATGTAATGTATGAACAGATGAATGGGCAGACAGCTTCCAAAATCTAAGTCACTGAAAATGATGGGAACTTAATTCCTGCTATGGGAGTATTGTCAAAACCCAACAACTGAACAAGTTTAGGTCAGAATTTGCTTCGTATAATTATGATTTACGTAATGAAATACTCTGTATATCACATATAGGCATAAACATTAGTTAGAGTCACCTTTGCCCGAGAGAAAAAAAGAAACAGAGCTTTTTACCCAAATTGTTAGGTCTGACAATTTTATACCGTTTTCTACTGTTCAAAAGGGTTTAAAATAATGGGACATTTTCGGAAAATTGACTGATATTTCGGAAAATTGTCTGAATTTTTCGGAAAATTAACCAAATTTTTCAGGTAATTGTCCATCAGTATCATGCCATGATTAAACTGCTATACGTAGGGGAAGGGGGGGGGGGGCACCACTCCCACTGCTCACCGTGACTACGTCCCTGTTGTTTATAGGTAAGTGGCGCAAATGCAAATTTTCGTGGGCAAATTTATTTTATGTACACTGCACAAATTTTCAATGATGAAGTGAATTTCCATCAAAAGTTGCTGCTTATCTGGAAATCTCTTGTATGTTTTTTTTTTTGTTTTGCAATTTTATTCAATTTTCTGGAAAATTCCTTTATTTTCGGACAATTTTATTTTCCAATTTTCGGGAAATTCCTTTCATTATCGGACAATTTTCTTCAGTTCTGGATATTTCTTACATTTTCCTTTAATTTTCGGGAACTTTCCCTCATTTCAGACAATTTTATCACTTATCGCCAAATTTCCTTCATTTTCAGACAATGTTCGGGAATTTGTTTACTTCCACTGTTTGTTTAAACGTCTTTTTTCTTGCCTTACCCCCGTTTTCTTCAGGAAGGGAGGGGGTGCAGTCGCTCCACTGGCTACTTAAGGGGCGATTAAAGTTAGGCTGATGTATTGCTTTTTTTAGTATTGAAAAAGGTGACGGATTATCAATTAGAAATATTTTTTATGTAAAATTGATTAATCTTAGTCTCTCTCAGGTAGATATTTGTGTAACTTTCTTTAACAGGTCAATGAAAAGATCAATGTATAATAGAGAAACGATTTTCAATGTATGAAAAGGCACGTTCCTTTTCTGAAAAAGGGCAATTGTCCTCTTTCATAATTAAGGGCACTTTTTCCTATGAAAAAGGGCACTTTTCCACCAATGGTACTTTTGACAAAAGTGGGAGGGAAGGGGTGGGGGAGGGGAGTGGGAGGGATACCTTTTATTACAAGTGATATAAAGGTGAGGTGGTTTCAGTTTAGATTAACAAACATAATTCTTGAATGTAACTCTTTCCAATTAAAATCATGAAGCATGACAATGACCTTTGTTCCTTTTGTAACACATGTAGGGAGGACACTATTCATCTCTTCTGTGATTGCATAATGGTAAGAAATACTTGGGCAGGATTTCAAGACTGGTTCAAAGTTAAGGTTGATTTAAAAAAAAAAATTGGTGTTGGCTTTGATAACACTCTTAATTTATTATTGTTGCTTACCAACTTATATATATATATATATATATATATATATATATATATATATATATATATATATATATATATATATATATATATATATATATATATATATATATATATATATATATATATATATATATATATATATATATATATATATATATATATATATATATATATATATATATATATATATATATATACATATATATACATATATATATATATATATATATATATATATATATATATATATATTTATATATATAGTCACAATGGATGTCAGCTCCTTATATACTAACATCCCCCACAAAGAAGGTACTGCATCAGTTAAGCAAATGCTAGACCTTCATTCACACAAAGCAACTTACGAAATTACTTCCCTTACTGAATTTATTTTAAAACATCATAACTTCACCTTCCAAGATACCCACTTCCTACAAATTAACGGCACTGCGATGGGAAGACGTATGGCCCCGGCCTACGCCAATATCTTCATGCACTTCTTCAAACAAACATTACTTGAAAGCTGCCCCCTTAAACCCACATTTTACATACGATACAGATGACATTTTCCTTATTTGGGATCATGGGCCACAAGAACTCGAACAATTTTTCATCAAGGCCAACAGTCAACATCGGCGGATCAAATTCACTATGGAGCAATCCACCAGTGATATCCCTTTTCTTGTTACCACGGTATTAATTAAAGACAACAAACTGCAAACCAAAGTATACACAAAGCCGACAGACAGACAAACATACTTACACTTCAAAAGCTTTCACCCATCACATATCAAAAAATCTCTGGTTTTCAGTCAACTGTTACGCATACGCAGAATTTGCTCCACCACCAACGATTTTATAGATTCTTCCATTACCCTCCTCGAACAATTTAGCAACAGGGGATACCCCTTTAGACTTTTATCTGACCAGTTTGAAAAAGTTCTCGCCATTCCTCGTCAAAAATTGCTAAACTACCAACCCAAGTCCAAATCCACTCGCATTCCGCTAGTGATAATACATCACCCCTCACTAAGACCATTCATATCCAATGTACAACAATCGTGGCCCATCCTTCATTCAGACCCATCACTAGCCCCCCTTTTCACGAACTTCCCCCAGTTATAGCACGCAAACAACCTCGCAACTTGAAATCCATCCTCGTACATTCTAAACTTAAAAACACACAAACCAACCATAGTAATATCAAATGCAACAAGCCCCGCTGCCTGGTCTGTAAAAACATGGACACCTCACCCACTATTTTACACATAGCCAGTAATACTCAGCTTAAACCTGGGAATTGTAATTGTGACAGCTCCAATGTGATTTATTATCTGTACTGCCAAAAATGCCCCCTTATTGCATACATAGGTGAAACTAGTACTAAATTCAGACTTAAGATTTAATAACCATAAGCATACTATTCGCAACAATTCTCCTGGCTTTCCTGTGGCTTCCCACTTCAATCTGCCTCTACACAGCTGTGTGGAGTAGTCTATCAGATCTCAAGTTCGCCATTCTTTTTGGAGGCTTCTCTGTTACACACCAACGCACATCAATGGAATTAAAGATGATTATCAAACTAAAAACCCATCTAACAGGATTTAATAAGAATTTAGCACACTTGAGCAACTACACATGGTTCAGAAAAGCCACCACTAATACATAATACTTGCACTCTATTTCTTACACACAAATCACTTGCAAGTGAAAGTCTTAAGTCAGACCGAAATATTTTGCGTTATATTCTATAGCACAGTTGGATTATGAAAGTGTAAAAACCACGAGTCCACCGCCAACGATGTCGCTGTACACCACGGAGCAAAAGCTCGTGGCTACGCGGGGACAACTGGTACTGGTACGTGTCCCGAACGAAGTAGCTATCAGTACCAAAGGACCGTCTAGGTCCACGATAGCGTGAACGTACTACACCTGTAACGTGAGTCGTTATCTCATTATACCTCTATCCACCACGGGCCACCGAGTAAGTGGCGACGCGTGGAAGAAGTACACAGTACGCGTTCCGTTGAGAATAGGTAAAATATATATAAACTGAGGCCGTAAGAAATACGGAGGAGTTCACGTGCCACGGCTATGAGTCGTAAACTGAGTTTGTTCCATCACGGAGCTACGAAACCGGTAGCTGCGTGGGGAAGAGGGGACGACCGTCGTACTCAGTACGTGTCCCGGTAAGAGAAACGGCCGCGGAACGCAGTAGTTCATGGCTACTGGTCCTCTACCACACCGTCGCGCCGCTGGTATAGGCCGTTAACTCCGTTTGTATAAAATCACTACGGAGCCGCGAAGCCGGCGGCTACGCGTGGGGGACTGCCGTCGAACGCTAAAAACGTCCCAGCAAGAAAACGACCGCCGAACACTGCAACACGCGGCTAACGGCCGCAATATCCCGAAGTTCCGATACCCGGGTTTATCGTACATTGTACGTAAACCGCGTTAATATCTGTAGAATGTGAGCCGAGGGTCTCGTTCGACGCAAGAATCACATTCAGGGTATGCCTCCCGTAAAGAAGGAAATCTTATCACCTGAGCGCTGGCCTCGAAACCCGAGCAAGCGCTAACACGCGACGCATCCTGGGAGCGTGACGTACCGACAAACGGGGACTCGTCCTCGTGTCCATGAACTGGTGAAAAACTATGCGGAACCGTGACGTTCAACGCGAAAATCTCACCAAGTCAGCTCACACGGACGTAGGATCTCCGAAACTAACGGGGTGTGACGTACGTTGTACGTTACCTTGCTGTAAGAACTAAGCACTACAGACCCAACGTCATCTCATGCCCCGACGGAGCCGCTTGTTGTGTTCGCGGACCGTGCACGGGTAAAACAAGCCGTGGGGCCGTATGGAACCGATTACGGAGCCGCACGGACCCTAATGGACCGATGCAAGGGAATCCAATGGCTCTACAACTAGCCCGTAAAAAGGACTAACTCACGTAAGACCCGTGGGCGCCGCCTCTAGTTGGCCGACCGGTCCTAACGCTGAACCGAGGACCACAGCGGTGTACACGGGTTTGAACAAAGTCGATAACACCAAAGCGCAACCTAAGCGTTTACCTGCGACGCACCGCAGGACAGTCAAAGCGCGTAACGCGCTAATCGGCGACACTAGGACCTGCCCGTCGGTCGGCCGATAGGCGCAAACATCGCGGAACTGTGACGCGTTCAACGGAAAAATCCTACAGAGGCAGTTCACACGGCCGTGGGACAGCGTAGCTATGACCAAACAGCTTCCTAGCTAGCGAACTCAACCGGGGTCATCGCATAGCGTACGCAATGTCATTATCCCGTGCAAAAACTCGGTCAAAGCAGGCCCGCATTTGTCTAGAGAAGCGTTGCACGCTATGCAAAGCGACCTCTGAGGTGCGTAGCGTGCCGATCGAGGCCTGTCCTCGTGCCTCGATACTGGTGAAAGTAATTGCCGGAAATGTAACGCTTCAACGCGGATAATCGTATAAATGGTGTTCACATGATCGTGGAACTGCGTGGCTAATGGCCACGGAACCATGAATAGAATAGCTCCGGCGCTATACTACTTGTGAAGATTATCACTTGTCACCTGGCCACATAGCTCGTAGCTAGCGGGTGCATATCCGGGTAAATCGTCACGTGTCGATATCCGTTACAAAACTTCACGGAGCCGTGCACGCATCCGAACACCGAGCCACGCTCTCGGTCGCACCTTGAAAAATACCGGTCGCGGTGGAGTCTGTGCTCCGACCACGCCGCTGGAACCCAATCGCTGCAAAGAGTACACAATGGACTCGCAGCATAATCTGCACGCGTAACGCTGTGAGATGGATGTGACCGAGCGTAAAGCAAAGAGCGTTATCACGCTATGCCGGTCATCTATATATATATATATATATATATATATATACGGACCCGTGTAAACACGGGCCGCGGAACCGTCGATATATGGAACCGTCCGCCCGTAGCGGGCGGCGGAACCGTCCGCCCGCCAACAACAGGCCGGAACCGGTGGATTGGGAACCGTCCGCCCGCCTGCTAACGGGCCGCGGAACCGTGGACCACGGAACCGTCGCCCCGTAACAACGGGCCGCGGAACCGTATGGGTCCCGGAACCCGTATGGATCCGTCCCGAATCCGCACAATGCCGCATAGGGCTGCGGAACCGTCCAGGGATGGTCCAACGGAACCGTATGGAACCGCCGCCTCGTAATAACGGGCCGCGGAACCGCACGGGACCGCTCCAATGGAACCGGCCCGGTATATGGAACCGCTCCAATGGCCATCCGCCCGTAACAACGGGCCGCGAACCGTATGGAACCGCCCAATGGAACCGTAACAACGGGCGCGGAACCTCCAGTGGAACGTTAGCCCGTATATGGAACCGTCCAATGGGGCGCCCGTAAATAACGGGCGCGGAACCGTATGGAACCGTCCGCCCGTAACAACGGGCTGCGAACCAGAATATCCGCCCGTAACCGTATGGAACCCGTTCGCCCGTAATAACGGGCAGCGAACCCGTATGGAACCGCCCAATGGAACCGTTCGCCCGGGCTAACGGGCCGCGGAACCGTATGGAACGTTCGCCCGTCGGCTGCGTAACGGGCCGCGGAACCGTATGGAACCGCTCAATGGAACGTTATAACAACGGGCCGCGGAACCGTCCAATGGAACCGTTAAGCCCGCAACAACGGGCCGCGAACGATGGAACCGCCCAATGGAACCGTTAAGCCCCGCCTGAACAACGGGTCAGCGAACCTTTATGGACTCACGGAACCGTCCAATGTATATATATATATATATATATATATATATATATATAAATATATATATATATATATATATATATATATATATATATATATATATATATATATATACATATATATATATATATATACATATATATATATATATATATATATATATATATATATACATATATATATATATATATATATATATATATATATATATATATATATATATATATATATATATATATATATATATATATATATATATATATATATATATAATATATATATATATATATTACATTAGAGACATTAGACCAGGAAAGGAGCACAATTTGGAGTAGTTGGTGGACTTTATTCAACGTCCGTCCTAAGCACCCCCCAAACCCCAATTTTGGCTCAAAAATAAAAACGAATAGGCTAACTATATTGTAATCAGGTAATAATGATTAGAAATGGGTAAGGATTTTTTTTTGCTCAAAATCTTTTCGGCCCTTTTCCAAATAATTTGTTTTGCAAATGTTTTTATTTTCAGATGAATTTCTTATCTAACTACCTATTTGTAAGCTCAAATGCTTATTTTAGTTAAGTTTAACGTTAGAATTTAACATTAAAGTTTTCTTCTTTTCATTAATTGAATTTTTAAATTCCTTATAGTGCTTTATCTTAAGCCATTTTGGGGTATCAAAAACAAGAAATCCTCAGAGCATTGCACTGGACCTCTATACCATGTATATTGGCCTACCAGGCATTAACCTGTGAACCTTACAATTTTGCCCAAGTTTTCAGGGGAAAACATTTCTCTACCTGTTTTGCAAAGGTAACCCAAATGCTCATCTGAGTAGATCTCAACATCAGTATTTAAGATTGTCTTCTTTTCTTCAATTATATTTTCAAACTTTTGTGTTGATTTTGAGCCATCAGTAACAAGAAATCTTTAGAGCTTTCAAGGCGTTGCCCCTGGGTGCTTAGACACAGCGAGTTCATGCTGTTGCGCAGTGTCTCATTTGCCACTTGATTACTGTGCCTAACAATTAAACCGGGGAGGGTGGGTGTGGGAGGATGTGGGTGGGGAGTGGGTGTTGGGGGTGGGTGTGGGTTTTGGGGGTGTGGGAGAGGGGCACTTCCATATGTGAGGTATATATACATGTGCCGCCTGAGCAAATGCTTTTTTCAGAATTTTCATACTGCAGGTATCAAAAATCCAATCTCTCATACTGCAAGTCTAAAAGAAATTGCATATTTTCATACTGCAGGTCTCAATAATCATATACTTTTGTACTGCAGGTAACAAAAATAACTTATTATTTTCATATTGCAGATATCAAAATCATATACTGTCATACTGCAGTTACCAAAAAATCTCTCATACTGCAGTCCACTTTAAAATCCCATGGCGGCACATACCTACCACTTCAAGTGCCCACCCCCATGCCGTTTTTTTTTACAGTGAGAGAAAACATGTCTCACTGCTACGTAGGCCCTCTCACTTTAAGCTCATCAACAACAGCAGCCATCCCAAAGTCTTTGTTATTTTTAACACTTTATTCTTACCTCATATAATCAAAATGAATATAAGAAAGGCGTTCAGTACCAAGCTTTAAAAAGAAAGGAATGTGTTTAACTTTTCCTGTTTTTGAAGGGTGGTGGGTTATTTCACTATGATCTACAAAATTTTGACTGATTTTTAATCGTTTGTTTTGAAAATTGCCAACAAATCCACATTTTGTTTGTGACAAATTTGTTAACTGCATGTTTTGCCAGATTCCGGAGATTGCTTCATGGCCCATGTCCCAAATGACTGGAGAGGACCCAGATATGCCAAAGTATCAGATTTACGAAAAAATGCCCATTTGGGGAGTGGCACTCGGAGGTCTGGAGCAAGGAACAAGTTGAATATTTCGCTTTCATGATGCATTAATTTCAGTCAGGAAGAGGTGAATTCCTTCTTGGCTTCACAAAAATTACACATTAGTGTAGCATTGGCTACTTACTGCAGTGAATCGAGATCACTACGGTAGCCAGGAGGTCAACACGATTATATAAACCCCCACCCCACCCCCAAAAAAGAAAAAAAAAAAGTACAATGGTAATGGTAAAAAGGTCCTGAAAATATGCTAAAAGATCCAAATATTTTCCTCGGCAACTCTCAATCCGAAAGGCTGGCTACACCTGGATTACCTATGTATATGAACATCATCAGGCAGTTGCCATTTTGGAAGAAAACAAAAAACATCGGGACCTCACTGATGTCATAAGAATTAGGTATTTCACTTTGAACGTGTATATTTCTTTGGAAACATATTGCACCCCTGTGACATCACCACCACCAGGAGCAGATACAATCAAATCTGAAGGGATGGGGAGCACACAAAATAGAGAGGAAACCTTGGATTTACTTAATCTGAGTAGGGTGGTAACGGGTAGGGTCAAAATACACCAGATAATGTGAAAAGTAAATCTTATCCCGGGTGACACACCAAAGGGGGCCTCACTATCGAAATTTGAGGACCTCAGTATTGAATATTGAGGGCCTTGCACACTCTTGTGCAATTGATCTATTCTAAACAATTTGTAAGTTCCTAATGGAGAGAAAAAGGGGGAAATCTTTATTACCAGGACAAAAACTTGTGAGGGACCACTTTTCAACATTTAAAAAGCCATTCTTTATCACTTAAAGGGAGCACTTCTTAACTTTGCAAATTAGGGACACATACCCCATGTGCACCCAGTCTTGCCATCCCAACACTTCCCTGTGAGAAAATACAATGAAAAACATGTAAACAAATATTGTTTCATATATTTTTCTCCTAATTATTGTATGTACATAAGTAGAAAAAAAAAAAGCAACATTCTTTAGGTTTTACTATTCACTCCAACCCCTTTGTTTTTAAAAAGGTTGTACAAAACTTCTGAAAAATTTAGTTACGGTAAGCACAGTACTATGAACACAATGAACTTTATATTATGTAACACCACAACATGTACTATAAGGCTACTAATGTTAACATTTGGTAAACTGGCTGCTATTAAAGGTCTATGGACAATGTACCAATCTCTATATCGCTTGAAAGAGTGTAAAAATCTGAGCCAATCAATTTTTGAATTTTGAAGGAAGCACTTTTAGTTTATTAGTTCTGGCTGATTAAAGTTTGATTACTTTTTAAATTCATGCGAAATTTGTGATGTATGACTGGGTAGACAGCTCAAAATTTTGATGTAATTGATATTTCTTTCCTAAATCCCAGTCACTGAAAAGTCTGTTCCTGCTAGAATTTTATTGGGGGCATGGTAAAGACTAAAAAAAAAAAATGGTTCAGAATTTGCTGGCACCAATTTAAAGAATTAAAACAGACATTTAAATAACAAAGCATTTACAAAAGAAAATAACCAGGTCACCCTGCAATACATCACAAAATTATTTTGCATAAAATATGCAAATTGTGACTAAGATTTAAACGCTGTGGTGGCGCTACAGGGGGAAGGGGGATGGGGGCATTTGGTCCACGAGATCACTTTGCCCCCACTTGCCGCCAGAAAATTTTGTCTGATTCATAGGCTTTTCCCCCCTATGAGACACATTCGCCCCTCACTTTCCCTCCATGAACAAATTCCTGGCACTGCAACTGTCAATATTTAACTCATTTTGATTAAATTGTTTGCTACTATGATGGTTTTGAATAGATTTAAAAGCATTTAAGCTAATGTTGCCTCTACAAGTCCATATACCTTTAAGCTCATGTTTATTAGCAGCCTTCAATGTTATCCACCTTTCTTTGCCCACCTACACTGGACAATCCCCAAATCTTGTCCCATGCCATAGTTTCTTTTTCAAAACAATATAAAAAACTATCAGTCCACTTTTCCATATCTCACTTAATTCCATGCGAATAGCTTTCAAGTCTGTCTTACAGATATAAAAGGGATTCTACTCTCAAGATAATTGCTGAACTCATTACCAAGAAAGCTGACACCTAATACTAACGTCACTTCTGTGGCGGTAAATGATTGGCTTTTGGTGAGTGTGGGAATATTTTGACCAATCAGAAACGTTGGGAGATTTTATTGTGTTTTTATCTCCACGTTAACATGATATCCTGCCTTTAAGGGCATTTTCCCTCCTATTTTCCAGTACATTTCAGCATAAAGTAACGTCACCAATGACTGTGGAATCTGTGGAAGTATCCAACGGTTTTAAGCCTGCACAGGTATACAAGGTCAAATAGCCATATCCACCCAGCCTACGTTTGACATCTTTGAAGCTGTGTCCTAGAGTTCCATCAAAAGGCTTTGCTTTAGTTTCCTTGTCTGATCTCATTCAAGCCCCATCAAAGTCTTTGCTTCATTTCCTTGCTGGATCAGTGCTTCACTGGCATACTTTTCAAGGAGTTCCATCTTCTTTCTTTTCAGTAGAGCTTCTTCAACCTGTAACAAAAATGATTATTATTACATATTTAGTGAATCAAAAGGGAAACACAAGTTAAGTAGAATAGTTTGTTTGTTTGTTTGATGAGGTCTTAAAGGCACCACGACAACGAAGGTCAAATTGTGCCTGAGAGGTCAGATCATTTTAGAGGTAGTAAGGAAAGAGACCAGGGGAAGAATGAGAGAAATTCAAGAACAAAAGCCAGAAAGCTGTGATCGAGAGAGGAGGTGCATGGGTAAAACTAAAAACAGAGTAGAGAGGGGGTGGAAGAGGAGGATTAAATATGGTTGTAGAGGGATGCATGCTGAAGGAAGGAGACTATTTTATCTGGAGGATTTTTTTGGAAGAACTCAGCAATTGAGTTGTGGGGAGCGAGAGAAGCTCTGGGGAGACCAAAGATGAAACACATTTGAATGTGTTCCACATACCAATAAAAATAGATTACAACAAAATCATGTAAAACTGTTCAAAAAGTGTTCAAAAATTTTGCTGCAATATTCCCTAGGAAGATTGTTCTAATGACAAGTAAATGCCATGAAAGAAGAATTGTGGAATAGGTCGGTTCTCATTTTCCAAGGTAGACACCTATTAGGAACTCTGGTACTGTGTAAAATGAAATCATTAAAACTGTCTCGGCAGAGATAATCATTCCGACCGCAAGCGCTGCGATGTGTCCTTGAGTTACTCTACTTGCTCCAGTCCACTCAGTTGTTAAAAATGAGCAACAGCACTGCTGGGGAGTTAACATGTGATGGACTGGCGTCCCGATCCAGGGGAGTCATGTGTTCTCATCTTACACCACGGAAACTAGGAACAAACACCGGCCCTATTGGCCTAATAGCTTGGATGTATTTAACTTTAACTAATGATCCAAAAAAAGATGACTTGATAGTAATCGGTTGAAATGTTTTAATCTTTGTTAAGTAAGCAAAAAAAAAAAAAAAAAAAACATAGGAGCAATCCTCCAAAAAGTGATGATTTTTATTCTTGGGTCCTAATAATATGTAAACATATTTTTCTTCCATGCTGTTCTTTCATTCTATGAATGTTCAAATCGACAATAAATGTTTGGCATGTTTTTTTTTAACTTCATGAATGATCTACATAGATAGATCAAGCTCACGATAAGATTCTGTTACACAAACATGTCCATGAATTAACAAATGACAATGCAACTGTGTGTTGGGGTTCTGATGAAAAATGCTGGTAAAACAGCATTGTTTTTAATACTGTGGGACACTTCATTGTTAAATAGAAAAAATGGAAGTAGTACAAGTAAAAAAACTGTCTTCACAAGCCACATTTTATCAAAATCATATAAGATCTGTCTGTCAAGAATATTAATGAGGTCAACTTCATATGACCCAAAAACTCTTCAACCACACCAAGTTTGACTAAAATCATAGATATGTTAACACTTGTAAAATTTTACTCTGCCCACTCATTAATATTCATGATCTCATCCGCAAAAACAATAGGTTACATCTACAGACCAGAAAACGTAGCGCGGCTGAGTGGTAGAGAATCAAATTCATACTCCAAGGATACTGGCTTTGATTCCCATCATAAGTCCAGCATTGTGTACTTGAACAAAAACTTTATTCCACTGGTTTCAGTTTACTCAGCTACCAACATCTTGGGGATTTAACCTCTGATGGACTGGTAACCTCTCCAGGGATAGTTGTTGACTCTCATCCACTTCCACCACTAGCTTAAAGGTTCTTAATGACTCAGAAAAGGATGTTAAGTAATATCTTTTTGAAAAATTGTTGCTTTTAAAAGAGCTAGCAGTGAGAGCCTATATTTCTTGAGTCTCAAGAATACTTGAACACCTTTTCGTGCATGTGAATAAACTGAAAATGTTTGATACAAATGTTCAAAATAATCATCAACATTTCTCATGAACACTTAAGTAAGTTTCCAACAACATGAGTATCAAACTTAGACCTATGATACTTCAAAATCCCCTGCAAAAACACGAGTATCAAACTTAAACCTATGATACTTAAAAACTTACACCTATGATACTTCAAAATCCCCTGCAAAAACAACACTTTTTGACCAAAAGCTCCTTTTGATGAGCAACAAAACTAAAATTGCTCACCTCTTTCTGGGATGGTACAGGTACATGGGCCACATATCGAGGCTCTCCATCAGCCATTTCCATTTCAGATGGGGCTTCCTCATCACTCTCAGATTGCTGTGCAATTAAAGAAAAAACAATAATTGTTAGTCGTATTTCTTAAGACGCATAGCCAACATCACAACTTTAGGGGCTATTGACTCAAATAAGGGGCCTAGTCATTTCTTTTGTGTTAGAGTGTTTAAAGAGGTATGAACAGGTAACAGGTAGCAACAACTTAGCTTAAATGGAAGAAAACATGCTATAAACCATAAAAACATGCCATAAACCATGAAAACATGCCATAAACCATGAAAACATGTCATAAACCATGAAAACATGCCATAAACCATGAAAACATGTCATAAACCATGAAAACATGCCATAAACCATGAAAACATGCCATAAACCATGAAAACATGCTATAAACCATAAAAACATGCCATAAACCATGAAAACATGCTATAAACCATAAAAACATGCCATAAACCATGAAAACATGTCATAAACCATAAAAACATGCCATAAACCATGAAAACATGCCATAAATTATGAAAACATGCCATAAACCATAAAAACATGCCATAAACCATGAAAACATGCTATAAACCATAAAAACCTGCCATAAACCATGAAAACCTGCCATAAACCATAAAAACCTGCCATAAACCATAAAAACATGCCATAAACCATGAAAACATGCCATAAACCATGAAAACCTGCCATAACCATAAAAACATGCCATAAACCATGAAAACCTGCCATAACCATAAAAACATGCCATAAACCATGAAAACATGTCATAAACCATAAAAACATGTCATTAACCATGAAAACATGCCATAAACCATAAAAACCTGCCATAAACCATGAAAACATGCCATAAACCATGAAAACATGCCATAAACCATGAAAGCGACAGGTGTGAAGCAAGGATGTCCCTTGTCAGGCTTCTTGGTCATCATTGCACTTGATTGGGTAATGCAACGTACTGTCAATGGTCACAGGAATGGCATTAGGTGGAACTTCTGGATGCTACTGGAAGATTTAGATTATGCCGATGACAAAGCCCTATCGTCAAGCAAATGATCATTTACAGGACAAAACTTCATGACTTTAAACCAATGCAGGATATGTAGGGCTATCAATGAATAATAGCAAGACAAAGGTGATGAGAATTAATGCTAGAAGGCCAGATGCATTTTCAGTAAACGGAGAAGTTTGTTTGTTTGTTTGTTTGATGAGGGCGTAACGGCACCACGACAACAAGGGTCAAATTGTGCCTGAGAGGTCAGATCATTCTAGAGGTAGGGAGGAAAGGAAACAGGGGGAGAATGAGAGAAATTGAAGAACAGAAGGTCAGAAAGCTGTGATCGAGAGAGGAGGTGCATGCTTTAAAAAAAAACAAAGTAGAGAGGGTGTGGAAGAGGAGAATTAAATATGGTTGTAGAGGGAAGCATGATGAAGAAAGGAGATAATTTTATCCAGAGGATTTTTCTGGAAGAACTCAGCAATTGAGTTGTGGGGAGCGAGGGAAGTTTTGGGAAGGTTGTACAGGGGGCAAGCAAAAAGAACGTGATGGATTGTGAGGGTGCAGTGAGGTAATATGAACCTTGTCGCTACAAGAGAGATTGTTGATGGTGGATTTGATCGGAATTGTGGGCTCGATGACATGAAATTTGTTATCAATTTGGGAGTTCCATGAGGTTTGCCAGCGGTCACGAACAAGGGAAGCGATAAGCGGTTTGATGTCAGAGAGGGTTTTGGGAAAAGGGGTAGGGAGGAGGTTGAGAGCAAGCTAAGCGGCTGCATCAGCCCTGTCATTGACAGGGATGCCAACATGGCTAGGTTACCAGAAGAAAAAAACACTTTTCCTGCAGAGGGTGGGAGAAAGGAGTTTCCGTAGGAGGAGGTGGCATGTCAGGTTATCCCATTTAAGAGAAGAGGTGGATGACGTTAATGAATTTACATACTTGGGAGCCACCCTGACAAAAGATACAGTAGGGGACACTGATTGACATAAGGAGAAGAATAGGCAAGGCTAGAAACACTTTCATCAACTTAAACAACATTTGGAAATCTAACAACTACAGCTTAATGACAAAATTAAAAATATTTCAAACAAATGTTATGTCAGTGCTTCTATATGGATCATGCACATGGAGAATGAATGAAAGCGGCAATAAAAATGTAGATAAATTCCAACGAAACTGCCTACACAAAATATGAAAAGTCCGATGGCCAACAGTAATTTCAATTAATGATTTGTATAGAAAGACAGAGATGGTATGACAAGCATAACAATTCCTGAGAGAAGATGGAAAGAAATCAGACATGTCTTAAGTAGAGATGCCACCAATAATTCAAGGTAAATTTGTCCTGACACCAGATGGGTGAAGAAACAGAGGCAGGCTAAAAACAACTTGGAGGCGAATGGTAGAGAAGGAGAGAGATGCTCGGATGGGGAGCTGGGACCAATTCAATGAAGTGGCACAAGACAGGAAGAGATGGATCTCTGTGTTGAAGGCCTTAATCTCCACTTGAGGAGAAGGGAGTAGTGAGTGACTGAGTGAAATAATGAATCATGCACATTTAACTGAAATTAGAGCACTTAGAATTTAAAGGCCTTATTATGATAACTTACGCTTATTTGTATGGGTAATTATGACACCACATCAAAAAACCTATGAATTTCCTTGAATTAGCGTGCAGTGCCCTGTACATTATGCAGTGCACTGTACATACCACAGCAAAATCACAAAATACACCAAAAATCAAGGGCTTGTCGTAACCAAATATGGCAGACAAAAATTTCTAACGCAACCTCATGATAAGCATTGGAAGCTAATTAAACATTTTCCTTTTAGACTACACATATTTTTCAAAGAGTGTCCATAGACCTATATCCATGCACAGAAACATGAACAATAAAACATTATATTTCCACATTATGCATTGGTCATGATTATGTTTTTTGTGTATTATATCTCTCTTTGACATGAATTTTGATTTGTATATATACCTTCTTCCTACGCATTGTGGCATACTTGTTTTCCCTTCTAATGTCAATTTTGTGAGAGCTTCCGCGGGGTTTGTGCCCTGGACCCCTACCAGTGCTTCACCTCTGGACCCCAGGGGTCTTTAAGTGGGCCCCTAGAGCCCACGCCAAAAAGTGAGCACTCACAATAACACCTTTGGTGTCACCTTAATGGACAAATCTTACAAATCGTCCCTCCACTTTTATAAATGGATTTAAGCCTGTTCAGTAGGCCATCCAAAGTATGGTTTATGCATATGTTTACGATGTGATGCTCATATGCAAAAGGTGCCAGGTTTTCCCCCATCATGACAACTGCACTCTTTCCTAGAGTAAGACACTTTAAGAGGATATTTAGATTTTTAAGTTTTGTATTATCTGTATAGAAGTGACTAGTGTAGTAAGTCAAGTGTGGGATGTTGGCGCCACCATCCGCACTTTCTTTACAATTGTTTTACCCTCTTAATTTCTGTACAATTCTGTTTATCGTTTTACTCTCTTACTGTAAAATATTGTTAACGTATGGTTTATGCATATGTCTAAGATGTCAAGCTCGTATGCAAAAGGTGCTAGGTTTATCTCTCATCGTGAGCACTGCATTGTCCTTGAGTAAAACACTTTACTTTATTTCCTTCTGCTCACTTAGCTGTAAATGAGTACCAGCATTGCTGGAAAGTAAACCAGTGATGGACTGGCATCCTGTCCAGAGGGAGCCATGTGATCCGATTATGCCAAAGAAACTGGGGATACGCATCAACCTGATGGGCTATCATGGCCTGCGTATGGATTTAGCTTTTTAGGCCACTTTTTATGTTACTGTGGACAAAACTATGCAATGAAATTCAATAATTTCTGACTAGCAGATCATATTTACACAAATACTGACAAGCCAATCAAAATGGAAAATTGAAACACTGGTAAGTAGCAAATTATCTGGTGTTGTGTTCTTTAATAATGGGCTATGCTAACATCAGAGTCCGGTGCAACAGCATAGATGTCCTCTTCCTGTTGTTTCTCCTCTTGGGGCTCATCTTCCTCAAGGAGACCAGCCTCCTTCCTTGCTGTCCATTCCTCCACTGCAGCAGTAATGACTAAAGGAAGGGAAAAACAAGAACACTTTGACAAACTCCTACCTAATTATTAGAGGGACATATTCAAATACAAAAATCGATAATGAAATTAAAATCTTCAAAAAATTGTTTTGATTTTCATTCATTATGAATGTATGTATGTGCAAGTAATGTTATGTGCACTTGAGCTGGGTGGAAGTTGGAACCGAAAGTAAGTTTTTATTTTGTCAACCATGCCCAAAAGTTTGACAGTCTGGAAGGCAGTCAGACACTTTCAGTAATCAAAGACAAAAATGCAAATGCAAAAAAGATATAAAGTTTTAAAGGAATAGTTCAGTGCTCAAGCATATTTATCTTATAAGAAAGAGGACTTAAATAGAAACAAAATAGTGAAGAAACTACTTCAATATCTTATTCCGTTAAGAAAATATTCAAGTTTTGTATTATCTGTATGGAAGTGACTGGTGTAGTAAGTCCGGCCTGAGTAAGTCTATTGTGGAAGGTTGGCACCTCCATCCTCACTTTCATAACAAATGATAATATAATTTAAAGAATTAACTTTTTTACAGCTTTGATAATTTTTCCTTAAAGGATTAGCTTAGGGGTCACACAAGTCTATCTTATATGAAAGGGGACTTCAAAAGAAAGAAAATAGTGAAGAAAGCATTCAACAATCTTATTACATGAAAGAGATATCTAAGTTTAAAGTTTGGTATTATTTGTGTGGGAAACGACTGAAACCAGACAAGTGGCGATGTCATAGCCTCAGATTCCTCAAATTTGTTCTGTATTCTATCATATTTTGTCCTGCGATTTTGAGGTTTAAAAAACATGGAATATCTAGTAAGGGTATTTATAATATACCACCTGAAGAAAGTTTGAGGAAAAATAATTTTAAAATGTTTTCTTTAAAATACACTAACAATTATTAAGAATGTGAGGATGAACATGCCAACTTTTCATCGTAGACTTACTTACACCAGTCATTTCTATGCAGATAAGACAGAGCTTTAAATATGAATATCTTTTTAATAGAATGAAATTTTTAAATGCTTTCTTTACCATTTTCTTTCATTTGAACTCCTTTATGATATAAGATAACTTGCTTGACCACTGAACTAATCCTTTAAACTTTTTCAGGTGGTAAATAATGATAACGAGATTCTGTTCTACTACTTTCTGGCATATCCAATAATCTTTAAGCCACAGGATTGCAAGAAAAGAATGTACTAAAGACTATGAGGCATCTGTGGAAGTGATGTCCCATTAGTCTGATTTCAGTTGTTTCCACACAAATGATACCAAACTTTGAACTTAAGTATCTCCTCAACTGAATAGGAACTTAAATTCTACACCATCAAATTTCTTTTAAAGTCCTCTTTCAGATAAGATGGATTTGTTTGACCACTGAAATAATACTTTAAACCCAAAGAAACCACTTACAAAAATTTGAGTTACGTTCCTCTTTGTTAGGAACGATGCCAACAAGTTTGAATAGTTTGAATACTATTCCGTGACCAGTGAAAGGATGAATTTCTGCACCTTGCTTTGCATGACGAGGTCGCTGCACACATAGCCTATTTCAAAGATCTAGTAACAACTAAAGATCTAGCAACAACTAAAGAGGTAGCAACAACTTAAGCTAAATCTGAATAAAACATGCTATAAATAATGAAAATAGCAATGGTTCATCAAAATCAATTAATAGTTAACCGTTATACAGCATTTTGAATTTTCAAGCCTTCTTATTAATAAATTATAATACAAAAACCTGATTTTTTTTATCTTAACTTTTTTTTTAATCCTCCATCAATGTTAGTTGAATGGTAGCTGTTAAATATAACCAAGAGGTTTGAATCTCCATCATACCCTTTTTAGCAGGAGAAAACAGTTTGATGATTTCAGTGATGGAAATTAAGGACAGAAATTTAAAGAATTACATGAGCTGTAGAGGTGCTGTGATTTAGTGGTCAAGGAGTCACGCTCGTATTTGAGAGGTACAGAGTTTGATTCCCATTGTGAGCGCTGCACTGTGTCCTTGAGCAAGACACTTTACTCTACTTGCTTCAGTCCACTCAGCTGTAAAATGAGTACCAGCACTGCTAGGGATTTAATCTGCGATGGACTGGCGTCCTGTCCAGGGTAAGAAATGTACTCTCATCCGCTTACGCCATGGAAACCAGGGATAAACACTGGCTTAATAAGTCAAATGGCTCGGATAGATTTAGCTTCTACATGAGCTGTATTCTTATTTATACATGAATTTTCCATACATTAAAAGTGCTTCCATCTATGATTAGCCAGAAACTCAGGAAGCACAAGAGTATTTGACATAAATTAAAGACTAATCTGTTCAAATCTTTAAGCTCTTTCTGGTGAACATAAAATCTCAACCTGTCCATCTTTTAAATGTATTTAATTTGCAAATAACAAGGAGCCATGATGATGTCATCAAAGAGGAACTTCATGCATTTAATTTGTACTGCACAACAGAACAAAACCCAAAACACAAAAAAGCATGAAAAAACACAAAAAGATACTTGTTACTTTGTTTGTGTGAGTAAGAAACCAAACATTTCTCAAATTTATTAAACTGTTGTGCATATGCTCTTGTTATCAGTACCTATTAAAAGCTATGAAATTCACAAGAATCTGAACTTGTTGCCAATGAATGCCATTAGCAGTTTAAACATTTATTACCTTTTATATTTGTTGTAAAGCGCTTTGTGATATACCTGCGTAAGGCGCTATATAAATCTCTATCATTCTAACAAGTCAATATCCAAACGCATTTGCAAATTCTCTGCATTAGATATTTAAAACTTTATTTCAGATGTACAGTAGTACCAAACAATTCTCAAGGAATTTCAAACATAAGTTTGATAAATAAAAAACAGATTTAAGAGACAAGAAAAGCTTTTAATCATTTTATGCATTTCATAGATTGATATATTTATTATTCTTTAACTAAAATTATTTTTTGAATTAATTAATTGAATTATTTTTAAGACAAAAGTTTAAAAGAATATTTTCAGATACAACTGTTTAAACAAATTGATAATATCATCAATTTTCATTTAAATTCTAAGTTATTGTTATAACGTAATAAAGTTGTAATACAAGAAACACATTTTGCCAAAGTTGTACCGCTATACTAAGATATTACCAATATATTTTGGTGCATGTGTGCTTTTTGGTGCATGTGTTTGCTGTTTGAAAAAAAAAAATTGCTATAATAAATTTGTGCAAAAAATATGACAAACACATATGTGCCTCAAAATTTTGAAGTTATTTTGTTGTTGTTTATTATTCTAAAAAGTGTGCAAGGTGACTATTTTAGCGACATTTGTCCCTGTTCTACTGATATTTTCACCATTGCGTATATTATGTACACTCCTGGTACGGGCATGAAAATTACAAAAATATCAAATTACAAACATGAATCTTACTTTTTTTCATACTCCATTTCCAATGGGACCAGGACCCCATCGTCTTCATCCCTGTAACCGTAATAGTCTGCATCAATTAACTTCATCAACTCAGATCTAGTTTTCCTCGGTGGAGCTGGAGCTGTTTACAAAATAAAGAAGAATCATAATTGTAATCACTTCCTTCATGTTGAAAAAACTGTAATTATAAAATGTCAACAGCATTTTACATATCATGAATAGCAATTTTTAAAGAAATTTGCAAAAAAATGAGTGGCTACCTCACAACAATTAATGTCTATTGTTGTAAAATTTCTATGGAAAATTTGCATTGTCATGAACTGTGCATTAAATTCATGTAATGCACAGCCTTCAGTAATTGGTTTAGTCCATTTTTACAACAGGTGAATTTTTTAACAAAGTGAAAAAATGTATGTAAACTTTTCTCCTTTTTAATTTTATGCATTTTAAACAATCTAGCTCAGAAAATTTATAAAATGATTAATGTTTTTGGCATCATGTTTATATGATCTTTTACTTAAAGCACGGTTCAAAGGATTTTGCACTCAGAATGATCCGCCTAAAAGACAGGTTATTCTACTCGGGCCAAAATCCTTTGACTCCTGCATTTACTTCCCATATCAACACTCCGCCCCAACATTAATCTTCCATTACTGCAAGATTTATAGTCTTCGCATACCACTTGCAAACACTTGGCTGTCATTAAGAAGGACATTAGTGCATTATCACAATTCAAATGTCTTTAGTAAGCCTCAAATCCTTCAGAGTCGAAGGACATTTACATAATGGAAATCTTAGAACTGATAATACATTTATTTTGCAACAATAGTTTTTTCTTCATTATGAAATGCAAGAACTAAAACTTCCCAAAATAATGGAAAGCAAGCCAAACTTCCAATTGTAATCAAAATTAATATTGCTATATTGTTCTAGAACCCAAAATTATAAATTAAAAAAACTTTTAAAAAAATATGCCAAACCACTTTATACTGTGTGTAACATTTTGCTGATAATACTTTGGTTTGGGATTTAACGTTAGATATGGACTGGGATAATTTGTGTAGAAACAAACTTACGTTCTTGTGCAAAAAGTTCTCGGACTCCGGGTAAATCTTTTGCAGCACCAAAGTATTTGTAGCCTCTGTTACCTGGTACTTCCTTGCCCTCTCGATCCAACATTTTTGGTCCAACTTTCTATGAAGGTTAGGAAAGTGTAAACAAATAAATCACTTTAAATCTTTTATTTATTGGCTAACAAACCTATTTTAAGATTACACAAATAACCTGCCAAGCAGGTCAAATTCCTTGATTTAAATTTTGTATGTCAGACACTCAATGTGTATGAATACAATTGTAAATGATGAAGCTTATTTTGGTACCATAAATTGCATCTTTAGATATTGCACCAAGAGCCTTACATGTGTATGACACACAATCATAGGATCTCATTCAATATGCTTTGCTTTCAATTACAATGTTCATAAATACACCCAAGGAGTTGCAGTGGCTCAGTGGTTGAGGAGTCACGCTTGTATGCGATAGGTACTAGGTTCGATTCCCACTGCGAGTGTTGCATTGTGTCCTTGAGCAAGGCACTTTACTCTACTTGCTTCAGTCCACTCAGTTGTAAAATTAGTACCAGCGCTGCTGGGAAGTTAATCTGCAATGGACTGGCGTCTAGTCAAGGGGGAGTTTCAGGTGGAGTACTCTCATCCGCTTGTGCCATGGAAACCGGGATAAGCACCGGCCCTAATGGCTTGGATGGATTGAACTATAAGAGGTGCAGTGGCTCAGTGGTCAAGGAGTCATGCTTGTATGCGAAAGGTACTGGGTTCGATTCCTGCTGTGAGCACTGCATTGTGTCATTGAGCAAGGCACTGTATTTGCTTTGGCCTACTCTACTCTACTTGAAAAGCCTAATGAGCTTAAGGGCTAGGATAGATTGAACTTTAACAGGTGCAGTGGCTCAGTGGTCAAGGAATCATGCTTGTATGCAAAAGGTACTAGGTTCAATTCACGCTGCAAGCACTGCATTGTCATTGAGCAAGGCACTTTACTCTACTTGCTTCAGTCCACTCAGCTGTAAAATGAGTACCAGCACTGCTGGGGTGTTAACCTGCGATGGACTGGCATCCCGTCTAGGGGGAGTCATGTACTCTCATCCGCTTGTGCCATGCAAACCGGGATTAAGCACCGGCACTATGAGCTTAATGGCTCGGATGGATTTAGCTTTAAATACACCCAAACAACAGATCCAAGCTGGAATAATAACCAGAACCAAAAGGTTTTGCAGTTCCGATGCATTTTTTCATGCTGATTGATTTTGTAATAACTGTCATGTCTTTGGATATCAAGAAATATTTGAAATTTAATATCAATGAAATTCAACAATTTTGTAACATGTGCACACCAGCTAACATCATAATTATACCAAATATGAAACCAAACAGTCATGCGGTTGTGAATATATGAGCATCTCAAGATACTTATATTACATGTAAGCCCCGCCTACTCATTAATATGCATAAATCACCACCAAAAACAACAGAGTACATCTACAAACCATGGGCTATCTGTGTACCACATATGACATCAATCTGGTATATCATTCTTGAGATATTGTGATTTCAAGATTTTTATATCAAGCCCCACCTACTCATTAATATGCAAGACATCCTCACTAAAACAATAGCACACATCTACAGATCATGAGCTACATGTGTACCAAATATGCCTGAATCAAGTTTACCATTCTTGAGATACTGTACCATGCTTACAAGCTCTTTTCAACAAAATCATATTAAGCCCCGTCCACTACACATATTATGAAATTCAACATTTTTGTACCATGAACATGTGGACACTAGCTAACATTATAACTACATGTATAGCACATGTGAAACAAAACAATATGAAAATGAGTATTTTAAGATATTTATGTTAAGCCCTGCCTACTCATTAATATGCATGATATTACCACCAAAAACAATAGGGCACATTTACTGACCATGGGCTATCTGCATACTACCATATGACATGAATCCTTTGTATTGTTCTTGAGATATCAGGCTAAGGAGCTTGTTGTCACAGACAGATACACCCACTCATACATACACATGCCAACATGACTGCATATGTTTGTTAGGCTCTTATCATCGGAACCAAAAAGGTTATATCTATAATCCTCTTCTGAAAGTAACTGAATTTTCTTAATGTTATTAATGTTTCAGCACCAAAATTTAAAAAAATCACCGCATATTCTTGAGAAATTGCAAATGTATTGCAAAAGAATCTTTTCTGCCTTCAATAAAGTGCTGCCAATATTCAGTGACAATTTAATTTCAATGTAGAATGGACAATTTTTTTCTTTTCAACAATTCTACTGAAGGATTTTGTTATTTCATGAATTTTGAAGAAAAAAAACATCAAGGGAAAGAGTTACCTAAGATGAAAACTCTCATCCTGCGAACTCTAACCAAACGCTAAAGCATACAATTATTTGACATTTGGAGTGTCTAGAAAATCACTTCAGGGACATTCGTATGTCATGTCGAGCTGTTTTCTGTGTCTTTTGAAAGTACTTCTTGGCTTCTTCCATATTCTAATCATATTTTCTGGGAATCATATTGAAATTATTCAGAGTAAATTATGGCCATTGGTTATTTATTTATTTCATTTATTTTTCAAAACTTGCCAAAAATTTGATTTGTTTGCAAAATAATTCAGGGAATACTTTAAAAAAAAAGTTTGATTTAATTTTTAATCCAACTCATTCAGAACAATTCATTATTCGAAAAAAAATTCAAAGTTGTAAAATTAAGCCTAATTTAAGGTATTTTATGCAATTTTGTGTGATTTCTGGTCCATTTTGACACAAAATTTGCAAAAAATTATCATGATGAAATGTTGTTTTATATTCAACAATATAATTGGCCATAGCATCCCCACATACATGTATGTATTCTTTTAGATGACTAATTGAGGACAGCATTGACATTTCCAGAAGAATCAAAACTTGGAATATAAATCAACTCATAATTTTCTTCTGTATTCTTTTTAAGTGAATCTGAAACAAGGTATGTTAATTTTGAGCTAGTTTTGCAGCCTAACAGATGATTTAAAAGCTCAACATTTTCACTGCTTCTCTGCTTACTTTTTGTCCTACTAACAAAAATATAGAAGTCATTAGGCCATTAGTGCAATCCTAATATACCAGTTTTTGTGAAAATATTGAGTGTTGATGATGAATTTTTCTGTTTTTGTCCATCAAAAACAACCTACAGTAAACACAAGGTCCCTTTGACTAAAAATTACCTTATAGTCTGGGCCTCCAAGTTCCACAATTCGAACTTCCCAGTGACCTTTCTCTCGGAGGAGCTTGTTGATTTCATCGTTCAGATCTCTAATCTTGAATTCACCCAGACCAGCTACAAAAGAATGCAAATATAATGTTTTCAAGGTTTTATTTCTGCAATAAGGATGTTTCAGCTGACGTCATGAGGTCACATGACTTTGTTTACATCGCCATTTTGTCGGGGAAAAACACTGTTGTCTGCTATACACTTTAATTAGACTTACGTTGCATGTTGTTATATAAGATTATTTTTGTAACTTGATTATGCCGGAATCTTGCTGTGCTGTTGGTTGCACTAATAGATGTGTGTGGGGGAATAAAAAGTCATTTTCTTGATTTCCATCTGATTCTAATCAACGTTCGAGGTAGGTTTCTGCTGTACAGACACAACGGTTTTCAACCTACCTTACACACTAGGATTTGCAGCGTGCACTTTATATCAGGTATGTAGGCTTTGTCTGAGTGTAACAAACAATCAGCTGGTGTAAACATTAGAGTTACTCTTCGTTTAACCGGTGAGTATATAAAAGTTAAGAAAAATATGAAGTTAAATCGAAAGCGAACAAAAATTGTAATTGTTATTAGTAAAATTCGCTGAACTGGTACTAGTAGGTTAGCATGACGTGTGAAATGCAACGGCGCCACTGCCCTGCAAAATGGCTTCCAGATGAGTTAAAGTCACATGATGAAATCCCTCTATTGGATGAATATACAATCTGTGGAAACTAAAATACACCAGTAAGCGAACAACCTAAAGTTTTGTTAGGTGCCATCGAAACTAGAAAACATCTTTTTTCTCCAAATTTGAAAGAGGAACATTTTCTGTACTGAATATTCACTTCTTCTGGCAATTTACAGCAAGATGGGCATATCAACAGTCTTCTTCTTATTGTGTAAATGCACAGCATGCTTGTGCATTCTGTTGCTAGAATTTCACTCTGTCGCAGGAGTTACAGCTTGCAGCTTCCAGCTTGATACATCTAGAGGGTTGGGATGGGAAGTGAATGAACATTTGCACTTTTCGAATAGTCTTCAGAGAACCACATAGGATGTTAGTGTCCTAACATTGAGACCCTAACATCGGAATCAACGGCTTAACGTCCCTCCGAAGAAAGACAAGAGCCATTCAACCATTGCCACTTCTCTCAACAGCTGAATGAGGAGTACAGTAGGAGCTGCAAATCATGTACTTTCACTTTGATGTTTTTCTTCATCTGTCTGCATAGCTGTGGAAAAAAGGTTTAGACCTGACCAAGGCTTGAACCCGGTACCTCCAGCATCTGTCGTGCATTCTACCAACTGAGCCACTTATCGCTTATATTAACAGTGTAAGTACCTCACCTCACCTAGTCTCTTTAGGCCTCCTGGCCCATAAGGCTGCAGTGCACTCTCTCCAATGGACTCTCTTATTTGCAACTTGTCTGGCTTCTGTCCACAAGCTCCGTCCCATCACTTTCCTCTCCTTCTTGACTGTCCTGACCAACTTTCCTTCTCCCCTCTGGTTTGCACGTTATAGCTGTCAGACAGTGCTTAATAGAGCTCATGCGCATCACATGACCAATCCACCTCCACTTTCTTCTCATTACTTCAGTGCTGATTTTGTCATATTAAGTGATTATCAGTATTTCATCGTTAGATATTAAATATGGCCATTTGATCCTCAAAATTCTCCTGTAGCATTTAAACATAAATATATCCAGCTTTTTATTATCTGCTACAGTAACTCTCCATGTCTCGCAACCATACAAGAGTACAGACTTAACAAGAGACTTAAACAGTCATATTTATGTATATATTGAGAATGAGCTTGAGTTCTATATCTTATTTAACTTCATAAATGCTACTCTTGCTTTAGAGATTCTGTTTTAGATATCTTTCTCGCCACCACCTTGTAAGCTTACTGTTGCACCAAGGTATCTGAACTTGTTTACTTCATTTAGTTGTTGGTTATCGATATAAACTTTGTTTGCACATTTACTATTAACTTTCATGAGCTCTGTCTTATCCTTATTAATTCTTAGCCCAGTTTGTGATCGCATACAGTATTATTGCCTTTCTTAGGTATTTTTGTTATCAGTCCTTGCTTCCATGATTTTGGTATAAATTTCTTTTCCCATACAATTCTGAACAGCTCTTGAAGCCATAATACTGATATGCATATATCAGCTTTTAACAACTCGGCAGTTATATTATCCTTGCCTGCAGCTTTGTTATTCTTTAGCTTCATCAATGCCTCTTTTATTTCACTTCTTGTAATATAACTGGTACTAATTTTGTCTATTTCAGGGTCACATGTTATCGTAGGAACTGGAAGTACAGGTTCATGACTTGAACATCCCAGGTGAATAGTGCCAAAGAGGTCTACACTAAAATTAAACATAAAGAATGGTCCAAACGTCACAAAGAGAGGTAAAAAGATATGCAACTAGAATATAAGCACTTTGTAGAGCGCATACCTTCACCTCCGTTGCAATTCCAACATGCCTAGAATAATTTTAGAGTTCATTTGATTCCTCTACCCAATATAATTCACCTCAGAAATCCTAGGCCAACCAAGATTCATCTCCAAGTTTAAATCTGTAATGATCATTTGCATACTTAGCACTTGATAATTTTCTGACTAAAGTCTTCCAAGGCCATATCATTGTTTTCAGTTTTATTGAGGCTAAGCATTCATTGTCTGAGCTTTTTCATTTAAGATTCACATTCCATCATTTTTCATTCATGGCAGAAACCAATTGTTTTTATCATCTTTGATAGTAAAGACCACTTGAATTAATTTTTAAAGAGTCCGGAAAATTTATTGTTGGATTTCTTATCATGGCATGAAATCATTGTTCAGCACATTCCATTGGAAAGTTTGAACTGGAAGTCTTGAGATCTCATCCAAACCATCCCCACCCCTCCATTTGTGCCCTTCCCATGTCCCAATATGTCTCAAATTTTAATCACATCTTCCTGAAGCACAAAACACAGCACACACAAAATTTAATACAAATCCAATCATCTGTTCATGAGATATTGTGATGGCAAACAGACAAACAAACAAACGCCGGTGAAAACATATCCTTCATCCAAATTTGTTGGTGGAGGTAATTAAGCTGGAGAATATATACTAAAGAAATTAAATAAGTGAAATTAATATATTTTTTATACAGCGAATACCTATGTGAAACATTAATTTCTTTTTTCCTATAGCTTGATAATATAGCACAAACCAGGAAGAACAAAAAAAAAAAAATATTAGCATTTTTGTTTACTTAAATACATGCATAGTTGAAGTGATTAATTTGAGTGACTACTGTATGTATGACTAATGATAAGGCAATTTTGTTTAAAGGTTTATGCCATTCACAAACAATTACAGTCAGGGTCATATTTCCCAGGGGATATGTCCCCCCCCCCCCCCTCCACCTCTCTTTCCCACACACACTTTTCAGTATAATTTAAACAATCCAGTACATTTTGGAGAAAATTTGTCTTTTGTTCCACCCCTTTTTAGATAAGAATCCATGTCCCCCTCCCACCTTCTGGATGAAAATTACAGCCCTTAGTAGGGCCATTCTGCAGTATGTGTGGTATGGAACAGACCATGGGATGGTTCTAGCAGACCTCTAGGGTCTCCTAGGAATCTGCTAGGGCCATTTTGCAGTCTGTGTGGTAAGGGACAGGCCACGGAATGGCCCAGTACAGTAATAAGCAATCCCAGCTTTAATCTATTTTCTATTCACTTCTTTACCATTCAATTTACACTTGCTAATTGGCTAAACTTAAATGTTTATGATATATACTAATACACATAAACTTATAAATAAACAATTCACCATTTTGAATTTGTGACACTTTTCGTGAAACTTCTCCAATAATTTGCCGCCTCCATTTCTCAGCTTTCCTAAGGTCATCACACTCTGTGGCAAGATATGGCCGTCGCTCTTTGGTAGAGTCATCAACCTGTGATGCTCGGTACCGTGCAAGAGCAGTCCTACAACAGGAAAAATGAAGTTTCAATATTAAATGAACATTTATCCACTCAATTAGAATTACTTTAAACAAATTATTTCATTGTTGTATTAACAGCATGCTCCATGACTTTCAAAGAAAATAATTTTAAAAAAGGAGTAAAAATGCATCTGGTGTTTGAAGGAAATCTAGCATTATAAATCTTTTGAATAAATTAAAGAGCTGCTTTCTAGACATAAAACCAAAAATCATTTACAGAACAACAAAACCCACAAATCCACCTCAACATCCTTCTATTCTAGGCCCTGTGCACAATTATATTTTTAAAAAATAAGAAATAATGAAAAGAGACCTACAGTAGGTTTATTCCATTTCTACAAACGATTTTTACTGCTGAACTCTGGTGTTCATTCCTGTTATTAGTAACACTAACATAAGCTGGTTTAAAAAGCCTAAGCCTACTGCAGATTTTAAACTATTTGAGGAAAAATAATGTCAGATTTTTCATTGAGTTCGGAGATGGCAGAAAGTAAATCTACATATATAAACGGTCTCTAAACGTAACTTTTTTATAATGTCAAAATTTGACAAGAATATGTTCTAAGACTGGAGTAATGATAGTCTGAAACAAATAAAACTTCATATATTTACTTTTTCGTAAAACTACTCTACACAAAGAGTATATCTTAAAGTCAACTTTAGAAAAATCCGTTTATCGTGTTATATTTTTTGTTACAAAATTACTTACATTGCTTTCTCTGAATTCCTTGCCATATTGAGGAATACCTCTAACAGGTTTTGCCTGATTTTATGAGAAATTTCGGTCGATGACGTCTTTTGAACGATATTTTCACAAATTTGAACTTACAAATGGAAGTCAGGCCCTCCACAATGTTGAAGGTAGCATGGAATTAATCCGGTAGCTATAGGCCTTAGTACCTAAAAAATGTGAAGAAAATATTTCAAAAATGAAGAAATTTCCTGAAACGAAAAAATTGAACAAGATTTTCTCAATTTTAGCGAGATTTTTCGATTAGCAGCAACATTTGATGGAAACTTGTTTTATCAGTGCGATTTTCTCATTTGTAACCAGGTAATTTTAGGGGGTTCTTGCCCCCTGAGAGGTGACTCTTTCCCCTAGGTTACCCACAATACATTGGTTGAAAAGTTCTACCTTTATAGTTTTTCCCCCTAGAGAGGATCGTTGGCCCCTGCAAAATGTAATCCTGACTACGCCACTGCCTGCACCACGGGTAAACGGGGGTGATCGCTCTCTCTCTCTCTCTCTCTGCCCGTCATCTGAGAAACAGGACAAGAAGTACCTTCCATAACCAGGGGCGTAACTTGACTTTGAGGCTAGGAGGAGGAAGGGAAGTCATATTTGCATTTGCCCGACGAAAATTTGCATTTTCCCGACTTGTGAAAAATTATATACATGGGTCTGTACAATAAAGAACAGTTGGGACAGACTATCCCCCCCTTTCCTTTCCTCACTCCCACCAATTCGGTCGAACTGAAGTGTCAAACGTGGTACTGCGTAACACCGTGTGCCCGCTTATACGGTCCCCTGGCGAGGTCTATAGTGCGAAGACTCAGTGGGTGGGGTCCAGGGGAACAAAGCCCCCGGAAGCTCCTAAGATTCCTTGCTTTTGATGCTTCAACAATGCTGAAAATCCACACAAAGTTCGATAAATTGATTGACAGATTGATGAAAAAGACAATTTTTATTCTAATGTTAAAATCTACTCATTTAAATTACCATTTTTACACAAGCAGAGGTGAAATTTTCCCTTCAAATTAAATAAATTCGGGAAAATTGTGGGGCCCATGAGCGAAACCTTGCGATTAGCTTGGGTCCAGGGGCGAAGCCACTGAAGCTCTAAAAAATAAAAAAAAATTATGCCCAACAATGATTTGAAATCAACACAAATTTCCAAAATGTATGTGATGAAAAGAAGACAATTTCATATTTGTTTAAATCTATTCAGATAAGTATTTGCAGAATTTCCCTGCAAATTAAGATAATTCTGGAAATATTAAGGGGTTTATCATGGGTGAAGCCTTGAGAACAGCAGCTTAGGAAAGTATTTGATATTGGGGGCCAGATTGTATCATTTGCCTCAACCAACCTTAGTACCAAATATATAAGTCTCTCACCACGGTCCAAAAACTATTTGTAATGGGGAGGGAAAAGGGGTGGGGGGGGGGGGTAATTTACCGACTGGGAAATTTCACTGGGCGCCGCAGAATCACCCCCAGGGCAACTGATGCAAAGCGCGAAGGAACATGTAAATTTAAGCACCTTCAAAATTAAAAGAAGATATTAATTCTGACATAACATCCATAAACTTGATTTCAAATGATGCTGTATTTTTTAAAAACTCAGATTATATATGACTGTATGGGAGCAGCCATTTTGTTAAACCAAGGCGAAAATCCTGGTCGCATAAGAATTGTGTTCACTGTGCAACAAAATGGTTGCCCAGTTAGTATGTCAACAAATTCATTGAGGGAAGAGAAGGGGGAAGAAGGAAGGGGGGGGGGACCTTAAATCATTGGAAGTATTGATACAAATTTGGCACCACTTCACAAAAATTGAAGAAAATATCCCAAAAATGAAGCAAATTGCCGAAACATTTGAAGCAAATTTTACAAAAATAAAGGAAATTTTACAAAAATTGATGCAAATTTCACAGAATAAAATTATACAATAATTGAAGGAAATTTTCCGAAAATGAAGGATATTTTACGAAAATTGAAGAAAAATAAAAAGAATTGCACAAAAATTGATGCACATTTCACAAAATGAAGGAAATTATACAACAATTGAAGCAAATTTTACGAGAATGAAGGATATCTAACGAAAATTGAAGAAAAATCAAGGAAATTGCATAAAAATTGATGCACATTTTCACGAAAATGAAGGAGAGTGCACAAAAATTGGGGCAAATATCACGACATTGAAGGAAATGTTACAAAAATAAAGAAAATTGCACAAAAATTGAAACAATTTTCCAAAAATGAAAGAAATTGCAAAAATTGAAAACAAATTTCACGAGAATTGGAAACAACTTCTTAAAATTTAAAGAAAATAATAGAAAATAAAGCACAGATTTCACAACAATAAAAGAAATTTTCAGAATATTGAAGAAAATTTTCCGAAAATTACAGACAGCTTCTCGAAAATGAAAGATGTTCTCCCAAAAATGAAGGAAATTGCAAAAAATTGAAGCAAACTTCACGAAAATGAAGACAATTTTACGAAAAGTGAAGGAAATCTCCCAAAAAAATTATACCGTGGAATCTGATTGGGACTCGTCAAAATCAATTCGTTATGACTTTCATTATTAGTAAAATGGTACTTGCCTCGCCTCCCCACAGTAAAGATTTTTTGGCCGTCAAGGCCCCTGGTCCCTGGTTTCTACGCCACTGCTTGGAAGCCTTGGTCTAGGGACGAAGCTCTGAAGATTTCTTAATTATGATTCCCCACATTGGTTTAAAATCAACACAAATTTCCAAAATGTAAGTGATGAAAAGAAGACAATTTCAGATTCTATTGCTAATGTCTACTCGGATAAAAATTACCATTTTGTAACAGGCAGAGGAGAAATTTACCCTAAACATAAAAACAAATTGGTCAAAATTGTGGACTCATGGGCGAAGCCTTGGAGGGGATCCAGGGGCGGAACTACAAAGATTTTGTTTTGTTTTTGATGTGTAAAAAATGGCTGGGTTGACTGGGTTTGTAATTGTTTGTTATTGTCAATATTGGAGGATTTTTAGTATCAGTTATGCGAAAATAGGGTGTGTAATATGATTGTCGATTAACCTATGCTAAGCTCTTAAAATCAACTTATAGTTCCAAAATGTAAGTAATGAAAAAGAGCAATTTCAAAATTGAATGTTAAAATCTATTCAGGGAACTGGATAATTATTTGGGCTACCACTTCTAAATAGGCTAAGGACAGCATAGGAGAAGTTTCCTCTTAAATTGAGAAAACTCGGGCAAAATTGTAGGGTTCATGGACGAAGCCCTCATCTGAATATCATTTGTCTTTGATGCTCCAAAATGGCTGAAAATCAACGCAAAGTTTTCAAACTACCAAATGTAAATCGTGGAGTCCGGGCGAAGCAAGAGCATAGGGACCCATGAGATGAAGTCCCTTAAGGGTCTTTTGAAAGGGGTCCAGAGGCAAAGCCCCGAAGTTCTGAAGATATAATGTCTTTGATGCCTCAAAATATCTAAAAATCAAGTTCACAAACTGATACATTTAAAAATTTCCCCTGAAAATTGAAAAATTTGGGCAAAATTGTGGGGCTCAAATGTGAAGTCTTGGTCTAAAAAAATTGCGCTAAAGTGGCTTAAATGCAATACAAAAAAAACCGAAATTGTATGGATGAAAAGAAGAAACATCAAATTATATTGTTAATATCTAATCAGATAAGCATTTAGTTTTCCATTAACACTGTCTGGCAGAAGAGAAATTTCCCCTAAAAATTCGTCCACAATATTGTTGGATTCATGGATGCAGCTCTGATAGGGTCAAAGGGGCAAATTCCCTGGAAGATTTCTAGTCATTAAAAAATCCGCCCCTTGAACACAACTCCATCCTGGTTTTCTGGCCTGTGGCATTGTAGTAACCGCATGAACGATTACGTAACATTGATATGCGGTCACTGAAAGTTTCGAGTTTCCTATTTCATTTCCACGTTACACCACTTCGTTTTATACAAAATTTGTGGTCAAATAATTGCGTAATACATGGTCAACTCGTTGAGAGAATGTCCGTGAAACGGGATGAAAATGACAGTGGCAGTTTCATCCCGTCCATGTTTAGGAGGCGCTTTCTTCAAATGTGTTCTCGGAATTCGGAATTTCCCGGCGATTTTTTTTCTCGGGGGTAGTGAGGGAGGGGGAGGGAGGGGGGGGGGGTCACACCCTCCATATCCCCTTAAGTTACGCCCCTGTGGTTCATACCACGGGAGCTATAACTCATTTTTTGTTATTTTTTTCTTTTATTTAAAGCGTTATTTTCGCCAATGGCATATGCTCATAAACATACCGGTTGTGATACTCCAACATCTTTTTATATATTAGGAATAATCAGATAATAGCGGCTTTTGTCATAAAAGTTGTCATTTCACTTCATTTTTGCCTCTTCCTTTTCAGGTCCCTTAATACCCGATTGATTTTCACTTTGCACCCTTCAACTCTATACGCATCCGCATGCACATGCTTATATGGAATATCATATATATATATATATATATATATATATATATATATATATATATATATATATATATATATATATATATATATATATATATATATATATATATATATATATATATATATATATATATATATATATATATATATATATATATATATTATATATATATATATATATATATATATATATATATATAATATATATATATATATATATATATATATATATATATATGTATATAAATATATATATATATATATATATATATATATATATATATATATATATATATATATATATATAATATATATATATATATATATATATATATATATATATATATATATATATATATATATATATATATATATATATATATATATATATATATATATATATATATATATATATATATATATATATATATATATATATATATATATATATATATATATATATATATATATATATATATATATATATATATATATATATATATATATACATACATACATGAATACATACATACATACATACATACATACATACATACATACATACATACATACATACATACTATTACATATATATATATATATATATATATATATATATATATATATATATACATACATATATATATACATACATACATACATACATACATACATACATACATACATACATATATATTGTACATACATACATACATACATACTTATATATATACTATTACATACATATATATATATATATATATATATATATATATATATATATATATATATATATATATATATATATATATATATATATATATATATATATATATATATATATATATATATATATATATATATATATATATATATATATATATATATAAGAATATGTATATATTTATATATATATATATATATTTATATATATATATATATATATATATATATATATATATATATATATATATATATATAGTATATATATATATATATATATATATATATATATATGTGTATATAAATATATATATATAATATACATAGTATATATATATATATATATATATATATATATATATATATATATATATATATATATATATATATATATATATATATATATATATATATATATTATATATATATATATATATATATATATATATATATATATATAATATATAAATATATATAAATAAATATATATATATATATATATATATATATATATATATATATATATATATATATATATTTTTATATATATAAATAGGTTACAAATGTTTCATGGTAAAATATAAAGAAAATTGGGCAAATGAAAATCATATACATCTTTCGTTCCGTCGAAAAAGTTTGAGGCCAATGCTAAAAGATTCGACGGAAAAAAACCTATTGAGGGTAATTGTTGTCTAATTTCACCCACAGTGTAGCCCAAAATATCAGAAACAAAGTTAATTTGTCATGATGTACATGTACAGAAGTGAAAGTACATTTTTCCCGTATATTTTTCGTATATATTTTACTGTCTTGTTTAAATATGAAAAACTAATCATGGAAAGAAGTTCATTATAATTTTCTGCGCTGACCGTGAAATAAACCCGTTTGCTGGTATGTAGGAATTCATTATTAAAACTGGTCCAAGTTAGAGTGTCCCGTGCAAAAACCATGCAAACCTTACAAAATAATATCTGTTTAAATGTTTGATCTGAATGTTGACCCTTGCATCCAACGGCGCCGGAATTTTTTTAAAAGTGAGGTGCCCCGAAACACTTTCAGTATACATTTGTATATGTTATTATATTTGTAAATATCATTATCTTCAAATTTTGTGATGAATTTGCCAAACGTAATTTGTCCTCTGCTTCCCTTCCCCAGCCCCACTTCCATGAGCGCCTGAAGCAAACTTGAGTGGAAAAAAACTTGTGCAAAAAACAAGAAATATCCAAACTTCATAGTTGTTAACTATACAAGTTAATTGCATCTTAAAACTACGGACTGGAATTTATTTTGTTATCAAGCCACCACCTTCTTTTTGTTTTGATCATTGAATCAATGGTATCATAAGAAAAACTATCAAGTTATTCAAGAGCATATGACGTCATATTCTGTCAAGGTTGAATTACGTTGCCCGCCAATTGCGTTGACTTATTCAACGGTACAGTTCAGTGATGAGCCCAGTTTCTGTGGTTATTAAGTATTATTCATTTAGTATATTTATATCAGCTTCATTTTACTGTTAAGACAAATTAGAAAAATTACAATGGTAGTTTTTGTGACGGTAGATCCGAATAAGAAAAGTTAACCATCACGCAAACAAAAAAATATTTTAAACTTTAAATTTTGGAAAATGTTGATTATAGCATTGTATCCAAAATATAAAACCTTCAAATATACATCGTGAAGTTAAGAGCGTTGACATGTGCGACTTACTAAATAAAAATTCATTCAGAAATATTTTCACCTTGCCTCATCTGCATCAGAACATTTTTTAACATTATAAGTCGGCGACCATGTGGTCGCCCAGTGAAGAATTTTGGTCGCCAAATTAAAAGAATTTTGAGACACTGGACAATCAGGATTTTTAAATTGTTATTTGCTATTCTAACTATTTCTACACCCTCATTTAAACCCTGAAATAAATGAATAAACTGCCTTGAAATGTATAGCATCAGGTTATCTGCCTAATAACACATTTCAAGGAAAATATTTAATTTTCAAATTGGTTTGTGTATCTATAAATTGCCTGACCTCAGTAGCATTTGGACTATCCACTGCAGTTATTAGAGCTTACTCTTTTCATTTTGTATTATTCTTTAAAACATTGTGTCGTTTCGTCCATATTTATTTTATTAACATACCTACTATAACAAGGTTAAAGATACTGTAAAAATTTAGTAGATAGATAAAACAATTATATTTTGTATAAAAAAGATAATTGTTGCTTTTGATGTCTTGTAAAAAATGTACTAGTTTTAAAGAAAAAAAAAATCTCTTCTTTTTTTCTGCAAACAAAATATAATTATTTTATCTATCTACTGATTTCTACTGAACCACTGCATTAATCCTTTGAATACACTGACGGACCCAGCGAGGGAGTCCATTATTTGTCTGAATATGTTGGAAAACAAATTTTTAATGCAGCGGACGAGAAACAAAATGATAATTGTGTTTTAAATTTATCTTTTTGTTTTTAACTTGTTTTTCAAATTAATGAATGGAAGATAGATTTCCGATAATTGTTTATGGATGTTAGAAATATGTATTCACTAAATGTGTTTAGAGTTCCCTTTTAGGTTCCCTTTTAAAGTTTATAGGTTTTCGAGTACACATTTTAGATAGCAAAAAAGACTGTTGGATAGAGATTACTACCTACCTTCATATGAATTACATCTTTCGAAGATAAAAAAGAAGAAGTTAAATTATAATTGCATTTTTCATTCAAAAAATTTCAAACATTTATACACCATCCTTCAATTTTCCTATTTATTTTACAGTGGAAACGTAAGGACTTACATGAAACATCAGTCATGGCTTTTTTTCAATCTTTGACAACCAATTGCACCATAAAACATATAGATTGAGGAAACATTTGATACACTTTTTTTCTCTTTTCATCCTTAATGTTTTTAAAAAACACATGCCGTGTGCTGTGTCTTACCTTGATTCTTAACCTGGTACCAACAAAAACTTGTTCAGATGTAGATAAATTTGTAACAAAAGGGACCGAGTGTAAATACACATGCAGCGAAGGATACAAAGCTGCTGGAAGTTCTAGCATCATATGCACATCGCGTGGGGTTTGGAATGTGCCTGCACCAGTTTGTAAAGGTAAGAAAAATCAATGAAGAAGAATATGGACTGCAACGGGGAAATTTGTTTATTAGTAAAAATACAGTCACTATATGCCTGGTCCAACGGCTCAAAGATAAATTGAAACAGCAGTGGCGGAATTTTCATGAAGATTTGCGCCCTTACATCAGCAATGTTTGATTTTCCACATGTTGGAATATCGTACATCTCAAGGTCACCGACTCATTCAGGCATCACTGCCCGCTCACTCCATACATATTTTGTACAATTACACATACACTGTACGTACATATTTTATTTCGGGAATGGTTTAAGTATGACACAGCATGTAGAGTATTTCAGAAATATTGAGTGAGGTCACTGCGAGTAGCAATGTTGTCATGTTCAGAAGTTTGCGTGGGCTCATCTGAAGGAAGAAACAATATAATTGAATCATACTTATATTCTTGGTTAGTTGATAGGTCACAAAGAGTTGTTGTCAATGGTGAAGTATCTCCATGGAAGAAGGTTACAAGTGGTGTTCTCCATATTGGGTCCGCTTTTTTCTTAATCTTCATATTAAAGTTTTCCTTGGCTCCAGGATTTGTAAATTTGCTGATGACACTAAGTGGTTGTTGATGATGCTTTACTTTTGCAAACTGATCTGGATAAGTTAGTTTCTTGGTCCCAAACATAGCAGATGTCATTCAATGTTGATAAATGCAAAGTTATTTATTTTAGTCAGAGCAATTTGGCTTATGATTACTGCATGAATGGTTTTAAATCTTGTTTGTGTTGATCAAGAAAGGGATCTAGGTGTTGTCATTACTAGCAATGTGAAACCTTCTAAACAGTATGCTTTAGCAGCTGCAGTGCAAATAGGATGATTGGTTTGATGAAAAGAAATTTGTGTTTTCTTGGTAGAGAGGTTCTTCTTAATTTGTACAAGCAGTTCGTCAGGCCTCACCATGGGTATGCTATTCAGGCTTGGAGTCCCTTTTATGAGAAGGATAAGTTCATTTTGGAGCAGGTTCAGCGAAGAGCCACTAGACTTATTCACAAGTAAGGAATCTCTGTTATGAATCTAGGTTGCGAATTCTTGGTTTGACCACGATTGAGTTGAGAAGAGTACGTGACGATATGATTCAGGTTTTGAAGTTCCTATCTGGTAGTGATGCGTTGACTTCCTGTTTTTTCTTGCATGTTTCAGCTAATCCTCATATGACACGTGGAAACAATTTGAAGTTGACCAAAGATTCTCACGAACAGGTATTCGGCGTTTTAGCTTTTCGCAAAGTTGTTAATGAGTGGAATGGTTTTCCTAAGGGGGTAGTTAGCTCCAATTTTGTTCACAATTTCAAGGTCAACATTGATAAGTTCTTTACTAACTGTGGGCGTTTTTGATTTACTACATTTTTTGTGGTGGTGATGGTGTTAATTTGGGCTTTTTATGGGGTGACTACCTTCTTAGCCCGTAATCTTGTTATGTTATACTCAGATATGACAATTTCGATGTCGTTGACGATTTAGATTATGTTGACAATTTAGATGATGTTGACGATTTAGATGATGTTGACGATTTATGATTTATGTTGATGATTTAGATGATGATGATTGTGAGGGTTCGAACATGGTCGCAAACAATTATTCCTTTTTGTTTTTGTAAGTCTGATGTTGTCCGTTAGGATATTCCGAATGCACCATACATTTTTAAACAGAGATATAAACTTTTGAAAAATAGCATGATTGATGGCGATGGGCGGTACATACTATTAAACTCATTAAAAAAAGGAAAATGCATTTTTCCTAAATTATGAAATTGAACTTTTACTACTTTCTGCAATTGGAAAGAAAACGGTTTTTACAATGACAAATATAAATATTTGCTGTAGTTACGCAGCATTATGAAATTTGGCACAGAGATAGAGGTCTATAAATATGCTAAAAAAAATAATATTTCATTTGAATGATATCGAAGAAAATAAATTATATGATATACTTCAAACAATATGATGTACAGTTATGAAAAGTTGCTTATTGATCAAAACACACAAAAAAATCTTTTTTTATGCATGATACCTCATATTACGTCAAATTAAAGTAATTGCGACTGGTGATTTGCATCGCAATAGATTTCATCAAAATCAGGTAAATCTTGACCATTTTACAGCGTTCAAGTTCTATGCACATTTTGTGATTTAATTTAGGGTGCCCATAGTATTTTCTGTTGGTGAATTCCTGTCGATCAACATTTTTTGAAGTGGTGCAGCAAAATCAAACAAAAATTGTTTAAGTCTTACCATAACCCAAATCAAAATCAAATTATGGCAGAAATAGGCGGTTTTTTCGTGATTTTCAGTGATTAATGAATTACATAAAGACACGAAAGATTTTGAGCTGTTCGCCTAGTTGTACGCATACGTACGCGCGCGTTTGCAACATTAGTTGCTTAATGTTGCAACCAAGACACTGGATTTCTTTCATAGAAGTAACCATTTTCACTTCCTTTTTTTACAGAGAATTCGGGAAATTTACCAAAAGGTAAGTTGAAATAAGTTTTCAGCTTTATGTTTGTGTGGTTACATTGGGCAAAAGTTAAGGACGTCGGTGTTAATTTTCATACTCTTTTGTAAATTTGTAACCACTGTACCAGAGAATGTGACGTCATTCGTCCTATTTACTTGGCTGGTGCACATCACTTCCGGGAGAAGACTATTTACTGGAGTGAAAACAAACCTTTACGCGTTACGGCGAACGGTAAGTCCGTATGTTTCTGCAATGTGGTATGCAAAGTCGGACTCAGACAAAATATTTACGATTGCAAATTGTTAATTAAACTCCATTTTCACTAATTAGATGCTTGTTAGTCGATTGTGCAATTAAGAATAACAATTAATTGAAGTTAGTCTTAATTTTTACGGACGGTCGGACATTGTACGTTTTATTAGAACACCTGCTGGCTAGGCATGTTTAACCCACTGTGGTTGAAATTTGGGTCAGTCGCGCAATTTTAGAATGTACCGAAAACTCAACAAAGCAACGCCACCTATCCCGAACCGATCATCATACGTTGTCTGAAAGGCAAGCAACGCCACATATCCCGAACCGATCATCATACGTTGTCTTAAAGGCAAATTTGTGCCTTAAGTGATTGAAATTCGGGTCTCTTGCATATGATATGTAAACAAACACAGCTGATCGCTTTGTTTTCACACCAGCGACGCGCGGTTACTATACGGTCTGATGATCTCGGGTCACGAATCCAACCAAGTGAACACTACGTAGTAGAAAGCGTGACGTCATTCGCCCCATACTACGTATAGGCCGAAGGCGGAGAGACGAAATACAGTGTAGGGAAAACGTGATGCTTTTATGTAGCCATTTTTATTCCAGCTTTTTGTTTCCGTACAAGCTTTGAAAAACATACATTTAAGTGAATGATCGATTTCGAAAAACTTGGTATACGAGTCTAAAATTGTATACTAATCGATTTATATATATATATATATATATATATATATATATATATATATATATATATATATATATATATATATATATATATATATATATATATATATATATATATATATATATATATATATATATATATATATATATATATATATATATATATATATATATATATATATATATATATATATATATATATATATATATATATATATATATATATATATATATATATGTATATATATATATTATATATATATATATATTTATATATAAAATATATATATATATATATATATATATATATATATATTCATATATATATATATATTCATATATATATATATATATATATATATATATATATATATATATATATATATATATATATATTTTATGTGTATATATATATATATATATATATATATATTTATGTGTATATATATATATATATATATATATATATATGTATATGTGTATATATATATATATATATATATATATATATATATATATATATATATATATATATATATATATATATATATATATATATATATATATACATATATATATATATATATATATATATATATATATATATATATATATATATGTGTATATATATATATATATATTTATGTGTATATATATATATTTATGTGTATATATATATATATATATATATATATATATATATTTATATATATATATATACATATATATATATATATATATATATATATATATATATTTATGTGTATATATATATATATATATATATATATATATATATATATATATATATATATATATGTATATATATATATATATATATATATATATATATATTTATGTGTATATATATATATATATATATATATATATATATATATATATATATGTATATGTATATATATATATATATACATATATATATATATATATATATATATATATATATATATATATATATATATATATATATACATATATATATATATATATATATATATATATATATATATATATATATATATATATATTTATATGTATATATATATATATATTTATGTGTATATATATATATATATATATATATATATATATATATATATATATTTATGTGTATATATATATATATATATTTATGTGTATATATATATATATATATATATATATATATATATATATATATATATATATATATATATATATATATATATATATATATATATATATATATATATATATATATATATATATATATATATATATATATATATATATATATATATATATATATATATATATATATATATATATATATATATATATATATATATATATATATATATATATATATATATACATAAATAAGTTCCGAGCATTGGCCATTACAAACAAAACAAAATAGGAAAAAATGACAATGTCTCTAGCCAACATAATTTTTATAAACCAAATATTTCGAAAACTCCTGTTTCCTTCTTCAGTGGTATGAAGTCAAATGACGCTGGAGATAACAGCGATGATAGCTTGCACGTTAGCACATTTTGGAGCTCTGTGTAATGTGCTAACGTGCAAGCTATCATCGCTGTTATCTTCTAGCGTCATTTGACTTCATACCACTGAAGAAGGAAAATTTTAAATGTCTTCCTGACATTTTGTTGTTAAACTTGACAACTACTTGCCAATCTTACACATGTATCTAATTTAGATGTATACCTGACATTATTTTGCTAAACCTGACAAATATTTGCTACTCTTATGTCCATCTACCTCAGATGTCTACTTGACACCTTTATAAACCTGAAATAGAAATTGTAGCTCTTTTCTACTTGAGATGTCTACTGGATGTTTTCTTTAGCTGTCTAATTCACATCTTTAGCTGTCTATCAAATATTATCCATCACAGTCAACCAAAAGTATGAGGTACTGCTTTAGTTACCTGTCAGGCGGTTATACAACTGCAATATAGAAAAATAGTATAGGCTAGTAATATGTAAAGTGTGAATGTAGAGCTCCATATTAAAAGCCTATGTTTGTTTGTGTCAAATAAATAGCTGTTAGAAATGTATGATTATGCATATAAGCTGATTAAAAGTACATATACCTTCAATAAGTTAATCCGTCTTCACAAAAAATTACCAAATAAAGATAAATTAAAATTTCTTCAAACATGGTGAACTTCTGCAAAAAAAATGTATCATGTCTGTAAAAGTTAATCTGTTTTTATACTAGATACAGTACCTGAAATGATCGTAATAGAATATTATTAAAACTCAAAGTCCACATGCAAAACCCTGTTTATAATAAAGCATGTTAATACATTCATTACACAGATGTTCATTACACAGACATTATACTTTTATCTTTCAGTTATTATATTCAGTTGTATAAGAGATATATGTGAAGATCCCATAATATATTTTTTTTGCAGAGATTAGGCCATCCTTTACAAAAAATGTAACCTACCTACCGATGCACATTGTTAAAACAAGATGGGTTACTCCACACAAACAATTTTTCAAGCCTAGCCTTTGTTCTGCAAAGAACAGACATTATTGCCAAAATACATACTGATTTAAACTAAAACACATTCATACAAGAAACACCAAAAAAAAATGCACAACAAAGTCACTATGTTGTGGCTTTTACGTGTTACCCCTAATTCATTTTACGCCAAGTAATACTTAACGTTTGTTTTAATAAGATAACAAGATTACGGGCTAAGAAGGGTTAGTCACCCTATAAAAAGCCCAAACTAACACCACACACACACACACACACATCAAAAACGCCCAGAGTTAGTAAAGAACTTATCAATGTTGACTTTGAAATTGTGATAGAATTGGAGCTACCTACCTACTCAGGCAAACCATTCCACTAATTAACAACTCTTTGCGATAAGCTAAAACGCCAATTATCTATCCGTGGGAACTCTTTGGTCAACTTTAAACTGTACCATGTGTCACATAAGGATTAGCTGAAACGTGCAAGAAATAACAGGAAGTCAAAACGTCACTACCAGATAGGAACTTCAAAACCTGAATCATATCGCCACGTACTCTTCTTAACTCAAGCGTGGTCAAACCAAGAATTCGCAACCTAGACTCATAACAGAGATTCCTTACTTCGGGAATAAGTCCAGCGGCTCTTCGTTAAACCTGCTCCAAAATGAACTTATCCTTCCAATAAAAGGGACTCCAAGCCTGAATAGCATACTCAAGGTGAAGCCTGACTAACTGCTTGTACAAATTAAGAACAACCTCTCTACCAAGATAGCACAAATTTCTTCTAATCAAACCAATTATCTTATTTGCCCTTGCAGCTGCTAAAGCACACTGTTTAGAAGGCTTCAGATTGCTAGTAATGACAACACCTAGATCCCTTTCTTGATCAACACAACCAAGATTTGAAACCATTCATGCAGTAATCAAAAGCCAAGTTGCTCTGACCAAAATGAATAAGTTTGCATTTATCAACATTGAATGACATCTGTCATGTTTGGTACCAAGAAACTAAATTATCTAGATCAGTTTGCAAAAGTGAAGAATCCCTAGCATCATCAACAATCCTGTATAGTTTAGTGTCATCAGCAAATTTACAAATCCTGGAGCCAAGCGAAACTTCAATATCATTAATGAGAATTTAGAAAAGTAGAGGACCCAATACAGAGCCCTGAGGAACACCACTTGTAACCTTCTTCCATGGAGATACTTCACCATTAACAACAACTCTTTGTGACCTGTCAACTAACCAAGAATATATCCAACTGGCACACCTTTCATCCACACCAAACGCCCTTGTTTTCATCATGAGCCTGCCAATTGAAACCTTATCAAATGCTTTTTAGAAATCTAAATAGATAACATCTGCATTATGACCATAATCAACTAGTTTAATAACATCATCAAGAAACTCCAATCAGAAACGCAAGACCGTTTAGGTAAGAACCCATGCTGGGACAAATTCAACAAACCATTGACCAGTAAGTGATCTAAGATAATCCACAACATCATCAGCAGGGGACTCCTTAGTAAAAAGAGACACAAAGTAGTCATTCAAAACCTCAGCCTTATCCTTACCAGTATTGATAGTAACACCATCATTACCATGAAGGGAACTAACAACCTCCTTGTTTTATTTGCTTTGAGCGAACATAAGAATGAAACGATTTAGGATTTATCTTAATCTCTTTGGACAAACGTTTTTCAAAAAGCATTTTAGTATCTGTTATCAAACCCTTTGTGAACTTTTCATGATCCTTATACCTAGCAAGCTCCGCATAACCCCCACTGTGTTTGTAACAACTCCACAACTTCTTCTTTTCCCGAACAGGCTGCAAAACCTCCCGAGACATCCACACTGGCTGATAAGGCCTACATACTTTCTTTAATGGGACAAACCTATTTACATTCTCCAAAACTATAGTTCGGAAAACATGCAATGCTTTAGAAGGATCTAAGTCACGGAGCAAAGAAGTCCAATCGAATGACAAATTATCCAAAGTCAGCAATCTTATAATCTAAAACCAGATTATTAGCTGAGGAAGCCTTTGTGAAACAATACAGAGCAAAACTAATGAGGTCATGATCACAACACCCTACCTTACCACTACTTAGCACATTTCTAACCATACTATCTTCAGTCTATTGAAAATCAAATCAAGACAATTACTATCACGCGTGGGAAACAACACATGCTGGGTGAAAAAGCTGTCAGACACAGGTTCCAGAAAATGAATACAATTCTGGTGCCACCACCGTGCATACTTGTCATTTATTTCATTAATCAGATGTCTTAAATACTTCCGATACGCCATGGTTACTAATACTATCGTCAATACCGTCCATGGATGTGTGCACTTGTTTTAGACGCACGATTTTTTTTGTACGCCCGCGATTAACTTTTATGCTACGCTGGTGGAGTAACTGCAGCCGACAGAATCTTCGACCTTTAAGACGTTTGTTCTCGTTATGGCTTTATGGCGTCATTTCTCATTATGGCAACTTACACATAATGATGTCATACTGAAGTCGCAAATAGCTCGTCACATAACAATAACGCCACTATCATTCTCATGTGACACATCACCTGACTAAAGTTTCTTAAAATTACCTGCGGGGAAACCTCAAACTTTTGATTTTATTAATGTCTGAATGTTTGTTGCTCGGGTCCCATGCACGTAAAATGCTTGATAGTAACACTACGTTAGACGTATCCATAGGCAGCTAGCTAACTATACTACGGTAATTGATACTGATAGCTAGTTCTAAATAGCGTTTGTTACATTGATTGCTATGGAGTCTGAGGTACTATTAAATAGAAAGTGTATAATTTATTTTGCATGACAGCACCGAATAGGTGGAGTGATTTCATCAGAAATCAAGGTTATGGTGTCATACAAGGGCTTGAAACTTCCAAGTTGTTGAAGGGAAGTAGGTTGGCCAAGTACCTAAGGACTATCTGAGGTCTAACGTTAACTTATTTTTAGGTGAACAGACTTAATTTAGCATTTGTGACTGAAGTTTAAATCCGTGCAGATCATCTTAAATTGAAGAAAATGTTATGGAATATATTCTTATTGGGAGTAGGCATAGGCCTACAATCCTGGACAAAACTGCTGATTGAACACTAGCTTTTTGAAAACATCATATGTTATAGTGTTATGTTTCTTAAATATTTTTTCAAGAATTGTAACCCCCTACCCCACCCCCCTTCCTTTCAATGTTGAATTCATTCCTTTCTTAACGTCTTTTCCAGGAAAAACAGGTAACAATGGCCAACATTGAATGAGGAGGGGGAGGGGAGGACAATTACTATAGTGAGGTAGGGGAGGGGACACTGGCGGCGTCAATGAAATTATTAAAATGTCATTATAATTCTAAAATATTACTTACAATTGAAAAAGTAGAGATTGAAGAAGCAACAGAAAAACATTCCAACGTTTCTGATTTATAAATGTGGAATAATTTACAATAGAAAAGTAGCTTCATGAAAAACATCACATATTTTCACAAAGTGTTTCAACGAGTTTTGTTCAAGATTGTAGGGCCGAAAAACAATCCCTAGTAGGCCTACTGTTTCTTTCATCGTTGTAGGTAAGTAAGAAGGTAGCAGCGGTTGTTAAGATTAAGGCGTAGGAATAACTTAAGTATAAGAAACAGCGAACGTCACTTTAGGCTAAGGCTTGGCCACTGACATCTTGACAAGAGAATATTTTTTTAAATTGCTCTGGACCCATACATTGGTGAGACCAAATTATGTAGGATAATTTTAATTCAAAATTTACGATGTGAAAGTCCGGATAAAACCAATCAATCTTCTTTGCATTTGTCACTGTTTCTTCGGGAAATAAATGCTTTTAGAAAAAATCCCCGAAATATGCCTCACATGTCAGCATGTTACTTTAACTTCAAGTTCAACTTCAAATATGTATGGAAGCATATGTCGGTAAATATTTAAGTCGCGTAGTAAATATAATTACGACGCGACGCATTTCCAATTACGACGCGACGTAATTCCAATTACGACGCGACGTAATTTCAATTACGACGCGACGTAATTCCGAAGTTTTGATTGGCATATGCTTCCATAAGTCAGGCTGCGAGTTCAGCCAGAGAAAGGGCTAATACAAATATTTTCAAGAGGTCCCATTTCACGGGACAAGAAGTTGGTAAGTTGCAAATTTCAGGAATAGTAGAGAATTGATAGTTCTTGACTATTCATATCCGAACTTGACCAGATCTACTTCAGAAACAGTTTTATGGGGAATTATTTTACCATGGACCCATACCAGAATTTGAGTGATTTGGTGAGGGTGTACAACACCTCTTCACTTCGGCCTAAAAAAATAAGGGCCAAAACCTCTGGTGACACCCTAACAAAAGTACCCTCATCCGAGAAAAAATAGATAGTACTTTTTGGAAATCATCACAAAATCTATAACATTCTGGTAAAAAAAGGACCCCGAACTTGACTCTTTCATCATAGCTTTCAATATTGAGAATAACTAGTTCTGTTCTATCCTAATTCACCTGCCGTAGTCGTCTCGCAACTGACCACAGACCCACGTGTGTTACAAGCCGCGCGAGTGTTCATTCTTTCAGTGTTGAGTAATTACAAGATTATAATAGAAAAAAATTACGTCATTGCGTCTACTCTGCTATAATATCATTAAAGACACTCGGTTAAAGACTCTGTCAGCTGCGGAGTGGCTGGTACTTGATAGAATTTGAAATAATTAGGTACACTCACTACGCGTCGAATCCGGCGCACACGATTGTGCGATGGTCGCATGCGAGGTACACAAAAGGTGAAGGTTTATTCTTCTTACGTGGTTTACTTTATAGTTATTCAATTGAATTATATGTGCCTAACTTTTTAAGACCCAGGGGTACACACCAGAGGGTTTTTACTTTCGTAAATTACCCTTTTCTTGTTAAAATGAATGAGGAAAAATACTACAAATATCTTGGAAAATGTTCGCAAAACAGGAGTGCGTCGTGAATATTTTTCGACGTGACTAGCCTATAATGAGTCAATGCAGGGAGTTTTTACCGTTACGGCGTTAGATGCATAGGATGATGTCTGGACGAGTATTCGCAGTGTATAGCGTATACTACGGTCAGATGTTGATCTGACTAACATGAAATATGATCACTATTATCGATCGTATGTGTACTACTACTAACAGTTAGGCCTATGCGAAGACAAGCAGAATAATTATGAAAGATTTAGGCAAAGAGCTTGTGTGGAAGCTCTTTGATTTAAGGTAACAATAACATACCCAGCATGTGAGGGTAAATTTCGTTGTGTAGAATAAAATAACATACTTGGTTGTTTTGGTTTTATCAGCTGAAAGATTTTAATTAGTTTCAGATGGGTTTTATTTTGTACCAGTCGGGAGCCTAGGCCTACTTCCAGATTATTTTACAGTAATGTTACTAATACTAGGCCTATTTTCGAATGATCAATTCCTGAGCTCGGCTGCTTCATGGTCCTGAGGTCTGGGGGGGTTGCAGCCTTTAGTATAATGCTCCAAAAGGCTACCTGACCCATCATGGTTGCCATCACAGTCTAAGACTCGCAGAGGTCTAATGTCACTTTTCAACGTTCAAGTTTATGAAGAAAATCATGATTAATATGGCAGTTCCAGAAAATATCTTAACTTCCTTTGAGGAACTTGAAATTCCCCGGACTAGTCTGTAAAGTTTGGTCTGTGTATAAAAAGGGCCATTTTGCGTCCGTGCAATTTCCTGGTTGTCTCCAAATCCGCTCATAAAATTTGGCCGTTTGCGAGACATTCCCGCGCAAATTAGTACTAGTTTACCTCTCTTCATCTGCAACAACGGACAACCTTGTCTACTTGGCTATTCACTTGGTTGGATATTCGAGAACTTCGTGATCCGAGGTCATCAGACCGCATAGTAACCGCGCACATTGGAGTGAAAACAAAGCGATTAGCTGTACTGTGTTTGTTTACATGCCATACGTACACGCACAGTGAACACATACAGACTTGCTCACTTGTATACATGTACCCTGCAAAGCTTTTTTTTTTTACTTCAGCAAATGACATCATCTCGCGGAATTGAGGTGACACCAACCAAGTAAATACTTCATTTAACGTCACATTACGAGCGTGTCAATCACAACCCACTGCAGTATGCGTAACATAACTGTAACAAATTTGCATACAATCCATTAACAGTCTTCCACAACCATTCACCAATTGCGCAATGGCTACAGGTCGGCATTTGGGGAACAGTATTAGTTTTGAAGGACACCACCATTTCTCTGGAACTGTGTCATTCGTTCGATACAAGAAATTCAGTCACAACATGATGGGTGATGAGGCTTGATGTCAGTTCTTCCATCAGAAACCTAAGAGGTAACATTTTTTACAGACTTTACAGACTGGTTCATGGATTGGTGGGGGGGGGGCTGATGAATTTGGAAAACCAAGGGGTTCTGGAGAAAATTTAGGGATTCCTGAGGAATTCAGGGTTGGGGTTATTCTGGAGTTGACAATCCAATCCAATCAATTCTCAATGGGGGTTATGCACATTTTCTATAATTCCCCCATTTTTCATCCTATGAAATGAAAAACAGCTTTTGTACTATTTTGACTGCAAAATACCTCCTTTACCCAAAATATGTAACAATCTGGAATAATGGTGGCTTAAGGTTCTGTTCTTGATGTGATGGAATACTAGGCCTATCTGATTTTGATAAATAGTGTTGAGTGTGCATTTATTGCAAAGAAAAAGAAATTTGAGTCCATTAACAATTCTCAATTTATTGTTTCTTCTACTCTTAAATCTAATCTAATCTTCTTCTTTTAAAGGATTAGTGGGGTCAAGCAAGATTATTTTATATGAACAAGGACTTTAAAAGAAACAGAATGGTGAAAAAAACTACTTCAATAACAAATACAGTACCTTGAAGGAGATATTTAAATTAAATGCGCTGTCTTATGGATCTGTGTAGAAATGATTGGTGCAGTATCAGTAGTAAGTCTACTATGGAAGGTTGGCACCCTCATCTTCACTTTTTTTAATAATTGTTGAAATAGTTCAAAGAAAATTCATTAAACTTTATTACTATTTAAAGTATTTGTCTTCAAACTTTCTCTCGGAAGTTATTATCCTTAGTAGAGTCTGTTTACTACTTTTGTGACAGCAACAAAATTGCATGAAACTATATGATAGAATACTACATAAAGACTGAAGAATCTGAGGATGTGATTGCGATGTCACAACTAGCTGATTTCAGTTGTTCCTGTACAAATGACACAGAACTTTAAATTGGAATACTGTAGCCTAGCTCCTTAACGGAATAAGACTTTTGAATGCTTTCTTCACTTTTTGTTTCTATTGAAGTCCCTCTTCATTAGAGATGATACTTGCTTGACTATTGAACTAATCTTTTAAAAGGAATATTCCTGTAAATTACCATGTACAATATGTGATAGAGGGCTTAACTGTAGAATACCCCGCACTTGAATTAATATCACTAAGCATCCACGGAGGCGCCGTTGTAGTGGTAACATGGTCCAAGTGTTTGTGAATTAACTTTTTAGGAGTCGAATTTGCCACTGATTTTGCTGTACCAAGAATAGTCTGTACTATTTTTATGCAGGAATAGTGAATTTTCAAACATTGCTGTTCCGGTTCCGGTGGAACAGTGTTCTTTCACAATTTTTCAATCAATAATATTTATTACAAAAGCACTTTTCTCACCTTGCCTTCAATTGTCAGCACAATTAATCATATGCAAGACTGCTTGCATGAATACGACTGTATGCAATTGGGTCCTATATCATGTAAATATAATGACCAACATACAGTACAGCACATATTATAAACCAATAAAGTAGTTGTAAATTTGCCCATTTTGAAGAATGGAATTATGTTCTGTTATCAGGAAAACAATTGGAACAGTGAAATCTGATCTGGAACAGTATTATTTAAGAAAATACTGTTCCGTGGAAAAGTGTCGAAAAATTTGAATTGCGACCCCTGCTTCCTGTCACAATATTATCAGTGTCAGTGGTCACTGCATTGACCTCATACATGTAAATGAATATGCATCGTTCTTGAATTAAGCTCAATTCGCAATTAACGGTGATGGTGCTTAGCTTAGTTCGCAATTCACGGTGATGGTGCTTCCAGCATCCACTTTAAATCATATAGGGGCCTATATATCATTTCCCAATTCATGGTGACGGAGCCTCCAGCATCCACTCAAATTATATCATGTGCAAGACTTTGGACTTAAAAAAAAATCTATAAGTTAATGTGTGGCTATTCTTGCAATTCACATTAACATGACTGTGACTAAGCATCCGTGCTTTCCAAAAGGTGTGGCTCTAAAATTGTGGGGTATACTGTAGTTACATGTACTCCTGGTAGAGAAATAAACAAACTGTTTGGTATCTTAATTCCTTTTACTAGTTTAAGCATTTCATCAGTGTGTTGATAGGTAAAATGCGTACAGTAGTTTAGGCCACAACCAAAATTTGCTTTATTTTTGCTCCTTAAAAACTCCTTATTACCTGGTTATGATTCATGAAACATGTAAATACTTTTACGAGTTTGTTTAATTTCTACTTCTTTCTTTATCACATACTAATTGTCTTAGTACTGTGTGTAAAATATTAATCTTTTGTTTTATTTGAAATTTTGTATATGAGAACTCAACTCTATTGATTGTAATAAATTTGATATACCTGTTTGTCAGGGCTCGACAAATCACTTGTCCAGCTGCCCGGGACAACCAAAAATTCCTGTACAAGTTGAATTTTTGCCCATTGACAATTATATTTTTTCAGAAAATGTTTTAAGCACACCAGTGCCCTAGCTTTGCTGTTTCACAGGGGACCGACCCTCCCCACCCCCTTGTGGTTTACCCTGCCCCTCCCCACCCCCTTGTGGTTTACCCTGCCCCTCCCCCAACCTCTTGTGGTTTGCCTTGCCCCTCATCAGAAAAAAATGTTTAAAAGAAAAATGATTACTAATTTAAAATTCTTTAAAAACTTAATAATCTTAAATAAACTCAACAATGAAATACCTTACATGGATACAGAACACAGAATGATGGCATAGTAAGAGATTGTCCTGTTTGGCTCATGAATGGTCCTCATGAGTCAAAGTAGTTTCATTCTTAGCTATGATTATAGCTAAAGTCCCAGAGCTTCACCAGGGACTTAAGCCTTAAGGGGTCCCCTGGACCCCATGTTGAATGGGCATTAATGTGCCCCTCAACAAATCTAGCACCCTGCCTCTTTTTAAATCAAACTAGAGGGTCTGCATACTCACAGGGAACCTTATTTTCTTGCAGGACAAAGATTAATTTAGGCACCTTTTAGTTGGTTTGTCAATTCCTGCTGTATGTTTCTTTGATCTGGAACTAAACAAATTACGATGACATGCAGTGATGTCCATTAACTTAAGTATATCAAATAACTAGGCCTATTTTGATTTTATTTGTTACAGGAATTTTGTAGCCATTGTTTGTGCACATCTGGATGCAAAACATTGGAGGGATTTCAGAGTGGGAAGGAGAAGCTTTTTGTCACAATGAGTGGTATGTACAATATTATGCTCAATGGATGATCATTGAGATTAAAATTCTTAATGGATTATATAAACTTAAAAAGCACTAAGTTAACAGTCAGCTTACATTAAAGTAATAGCAGTGAACATGCAGTAAAATATGCAGTCAAGATGTATTTTAATTAGTATTCAACATGAATTTGAATCAGCAGTTTAGCATTTAGAGTAGCAGTCAATCATTTATATTAGCGGTTCACAAGTATTAGATTAGCTACCAACAAGCATTTAAATTAGCTACCAACAAGCTTTAAATTAGCTACCAACAAGCTTTAAATTAGTCATCAACAAGCATTTAAATAAGCTACAAATCAACAAGCATTTAAATTAGCTATCAACAAGCATTTAAATTAGCTATCAACAAGCATTTAAATTAGCAGTCAACATGCATTTAAATTAGCTATCAATAAGCAATTAAATTAGCATTCAAGATGCATTTAAATTAGCTATCAACAAGCATTGAAATTAGCTATCAACAAGCATTTAATTTAGCAGTCAACAAGCATTTGAATCAGCTATCAACAAGCATTTAAATTAGCAGTCAACATGCATTTAAATTAGCTATCAATAAGCAATTAAATTAGCATTCAAGATGCATTTAAATTAGCTATCAACAAGCATTGAAATTAGCTATCAACAAGCATTTAATTTAGCAGTCAACAAGCATTTGAATCAGCAATCAACATGTATTAGAATTAGCTATCAACAAGCATTTAAGTTAGCTATCAATAAGCATTTAAGTTACCAGTCAACCAGCATTTGAATTAGCAGTCACCAAGCTGTTAAGTTAGCAGTCAACAATTTCCCAAAAAGCATTTTAATTAGCTATTAACATGCATTTAAATTAGCAGTCACCAAGCATTTAAATTAGCCATCAAGAAGCATTTATTTATTTCAGCAGTCAAACATATCTATCTTGTTCATGGTACTGTAGGTGTAAAAAAAGACAAATCAAACTGTGAAGAAAAGTCTACTTTAATATCTTTTTCTATTCAGGAGATATTGAGTTTTACAAAGTACACTAATCTATATTAAATTACTGTTTTTCTTTTAACTTAAAATTCAACTATTGTACTAATTGAAAGTATTTTGTAAATTTTTGTATATGCTTCATCACAGTTGTTCAGGCCCACCGAGAAGCTTGTGGGACCTGGGTTGTAAACTGGAAATCTGGGCCCCATATCACAAAATCTAAAGAGCCTAAAAAAGGTCATCACCTATTTTTGTTCCAATTTACAATTTTCCTTATTGTCAAGCATAGGGATGATAGGGTTTCACCAGTTTTTGGGACCCGCTGTTTAAACCTACATTCCTTTAGTCCCTCCCTCCCTCCTCCTTTCCCCCTTCTCGCCGTTCTTAGCAGTACTTCAGTTGTTTCACTAGATGCTATTTTACTCAATGGTAACAGTGTTTACATTAAGGTGCGGGATAGTGGGATTCCCGCTTGTGAATAATTAAAGTGGGGGAAATTCCCGCAAAAAAAAAATGTCAATAAAATGCCAAAAATACCAAATCAAAGGCCTAATTTCCCCCAAAAAAGGATTAGATTTGGCCTTTATGTACAGTCAGTCCAGTAGCATGCCTATTAATGGGAACAAATTTGTTCCCATTAATGGGAACATTTGACCAATGGTCCGCGCCATTAACACAGACACATTTTTCAGCCTCCCTACCTATAACGTACGTGCGGAACTTCAAACGGCTGGAAGAAAATTTCTAGCCATTTGGGAAATTTTGGATGCGCAAAACATTAAGCGTAATACTAATACCTATGCTTTTTCCACTCCCATAACATAGGTTTACCACGCCGTTTTTGAGCCATTGCAAAAAGTATAACGTGACCCGTACTTGACCCCTATGTTGTAGACGTGTTTCAGGCTGATAAGAATATATGCGTAGACACGACAGCAGCTGCCCTGGCCTAGATTTCGGTCGCCATCTTTCTTCGCGTTGTTTTTACATTGAACAGTTGAAATAGTGTTTGAATTTCTATCCGTTTGCTTGTTTGTTTCAAAAGATTCATCTTTGGGAATTATTTATACATACATTTTGTATAATAATTTGAGTGTTTAATTCAAAACCTGTCTTTCCTAGAATCCTACGCGAGTTAAATTGAAGTTTTGTGGCAAGTTGTCCAGTTTGTACTGACGCTGTGACTCATTTCCTTAGAATTCAATACAGTAACACAGTGTGAAACCTGTCAGTGACGGTCATACTCACACGATTTGTCACCGAAAGTCCAAATAAAAGTTGGTATGATAACTGGGCGCTTAGCCTGGACAATCCGAGATGTATATTTAATACTTCACTATAATTTTGTGACGATATATCTCTTTGTAGGCCTACCGAGCGTAAAAGGTATAAAAATAACGGAGTTAGCTAACCTTGTTGCCCGTAGTATTAAACCATACAAACCCCAGATTGTATTGTGTGTACACTGCAGCATTAACGAGATCAAAACAATGCGCTCATTGATTGCGTGCAGTATGATGAAGAGAACGACTGATCAGAGGATGACTCACCTAGAGAGACAAACGTTTGGCGCATGCCCAAAACCAATTCCTAATGTTCCCATTAATGGGAATGCTACTGGACTGACAGTAGGTATCCTTAGATTTATCCAAAAATAATTTCCTTTCAACTGCCCCTCCCCCCTTCCCCTCAAGAAAAAAACACAAGGGGGGAAATCCCCACCTAAATTTTGAACCTTGGTGTGAAGACTGATTGGCAACATATTTAATGGTTAGACATACTGTATAACATTTATCAGACAGTATATTTTATTGAAAATATTTTGCTTTGTATTCAGCATCCATATCAAAAGTAACTGAAGAAACTGCTTTGATATCTGGTTCTCATTGTAAATATATACAGGTGCAAAAAGACAACAATTTGTAATGCATTTTTATGAACATTAAATGAACCTCTTTGCTAATTGCAAATATTTTCCAAAACTTTTTCAGGTGATATACTGTACGTACATACAGTACTTTAGGAGTGCAGTAACCCATTGGTTAGAGCTTCGGTGTCGTACTTGAAAGGTACTGGGATCGAATCTCAGCCAGGGCGTTGTGCTGTGTCATTCAACATGATACCATATCCCATTTGCCCCGGTTCACTCAGCTATAACATGAGTACCAATTTCGGCTCGGCAGTTAACCTGCGATGGATTGGTGTCCCATCAAAGGGAGTCGAAGTTCTCTTATCTATTAAGCACTATGGAAACCGGGTATGAGCACCGGCTTTATAAGTCCTCAAGGCTTTAAGGGATTTAACTAGTACAACAGTAACTTTAGCCATTTTTTACCGAGTGTTTGCAAGTCATAAAATCAATGAAAATATCTGAAAGAACTTTAAAGTTACAGATTTTGTTAGATTCCAGACACTTGTTTTGCCATTCTGTTCCTCTTTATCATCCTCTCTTATATGCGATACATTTATTTTACTCCTGACCTTTAATACTCCTTTAGAGAATTTAATGCTCAAGCATGCCAATCTTATATGAAGGAGGACAATAAAAGAAACAAAATGGTGAAGAAAGCGGTCAAAAATCCTAATTTGTTAGGGAGATATTCAAGTTTAAAGCTCTGTCTTACATGTATCTGTGGAGAAATTACTGGTGTGGTAAGTTTGTCATGGAAAGTGGGCATCTGCATCCTCACTTCTTAACACTTGTTAATGTATTTCAAAGAAAGTTTATTTAATACTTTTCACTATTTAGATTATCTTTCCTCAACTTTCTTCAGGTGGTATATTGTAGATACTCTTCCTATCCTAGATTCAGTTTTGCTACTTTTTTGACATATTCCATGGTTTTTAAGCCACAGATCACAGGACAAAATATGGTAGAATGCATAAAGACTTGGCGGAATCTGAGGCTATTACATCACACTTGATCTAATCTCAGTCGTTTCTACACACATACTCAATTTCGACATAGATATCCCATTAAGGGTATTCTTTCATATAAGATAGATTTGCTTGACCCCTAAGCTAATCTCTCAAAAAAATTGATAAAATGAGGATTACCCTGAATATTATTTTTGAGTTTTCTCAGGCAGTCAGGTGAATAATTTCTTATGTGACTAATTGACCTACATAGTTCAGCTCAAGAATGAAAGTGGTGAAGTAAAGAAGGGCACATTTAAAAAAGCAATAAAGTGAACAGAATTGAAATGCATTCTTTTTTTTGCAGACATCCTCGTTTTTAAAGTTGAGGTGGATTGGAAAGATGATGAGAATGAGGAAGGCTCCCCAGTGCTCTACAAGACAAGTGATGGATGCCAGGTTGTTGTCAATGATCATGTTGATGATAGACCTTCAGGTAAGCAATGACCTGTAAAGGTCATCATTAAAGGATAAATGCAGTGGTCAAGCAAGTGTCTCTTATACACTTTTAAAGGAACAAAGTGGGGAAGAAGCTACTTTCATATCTTATTGCCTTTAAGGAGATATTCTAGTTTAAAGCTGCGTTAAAATAACTTAAATCAAGACCAGTTGTGACATCACATCGGTCCTCAGATTCCTTAATTAGGTATTGTTTTCTGTAATATTTTTTCTGTGGGATTTTGTGGCTTTACAACCATGAATGAAAGAAGTAAAACATAATTTAGTAATTGGTTGAAATAATTTACCACAGATCTATAGAAAGTTTGAGGAAAAAATAATTCAAATAGTGAAAAGTTAGATAAAATTGTCCCTCTCTTGCCCCCAGCATCAAAATCCAGGCACTGCCACTGTGTGTCATGATTCTTTGAAGTGGTGCAGCAAATTCTGAGCGAAATCTTTTGTTTTGTTGCATTACATCTAGCAAATAGAAATCTTTCTGTACGGTAAATCATTTTCAGTGACTGAGAAATTAGACTGAGTCTATCAAATCTGTAAAATTGTATATAGATTAAGAGTTTTATTCTCAAAATATGGTCAGAATTTAAGACTCTTTGAACCAATACAGAATGTGCTACATGACTTTAGACTTTTAAAGATTAAAAATTGCACTTTGGTAATAATTAAACTACCAAGAATTAAATCATGTCACTTTATTGTTGCCTTATAACAAAATTCCTTTCTTTTATGAAGTTGAAATTAGAATCATAGTAGCAAACAAACTTGTAGCATTGCATATTGCAGATCCCTAAGCCAATCTGGGATGTATTTCATGCTAGTGAAACTTTTTAAGTTCATTGAAAAAAAGAGACTAAAGAGCATGGAGGCTTTGATGTCCTATGGACAAGTTCACCAGCTTTTTAGTACATTTGGTTTAAGATATTATTCCTGTATTGAGTATTTTCTATTTCATCATGAACAATTAGTACATCAATTCACCATGAAATAGAATAAATATTGATTACAAAGAAAATTCTGTATTGCCAGAAAAGTCAGGAAGCTTACATCCCCTATATTAACCGTCTGACCCTCCTTCATACAAAAGCCAGAAAGCTTACATCCCTTATATTTACCCTCTGACCCTCCTTCCTACAAAAGCCAGAAAGCTTACATCCCCTATATTAACCTTCTAACCCTCTTTCCTACAAAAGCCAGAAAGCTTACATTCTTTATATTAACCTTCTGACCTTCCTTCCTACAAAAGCCAGAAAGCTTACATCCCCTAAATTAACCTTCTGACCCTCCTTTCTACAAAGGCCAGAAAGCTTACATCTCCTCTTTAAACCTTCTGACCCTCCTTCCTACAAACGCCAGAAAGCTTACATCCCCTATATTAACCTTTTGACCCTCCTTCCTACAAAGGCCAGAAAGCTTACATCCCCTATATTAACCTTCTGACCCTCCTTCCTACAAAGGCCAGAAAGCTTATATCCCTTATATTTACCTTCTGACCCTCCCTTCTACAAACGCCAGAAAGCTTACATACCCTATATTAACCTTCTGACCCTCCTTCCTACAAAGGCCAGAAAGCTTTCATCCCCTATATTAACCTTCTGACCCTCCTTCCTACAAAGGCCAGAAAGCTTACATCCCATATATTAACCTTCTGACCCTCCTTCCTACAAAATTCAGAAAGCTTACATCCCCTACATTAACCCTCTGACCCTCCTTCTCCCAAAAGCCAGAAAGCTTACATCCCTTATATTTACCTTCTGACCCTCCTTTTTACAAAATCCAGAAAGCTTACATCCCCCAAATTAACCCTCTGACCCTCCTTCCTACAAAAGCCAGAAAGCTTACATCCCCCATTTTAACCTTCTGACCCTCCTTCCTACAATTGCCAGAAAGCTTACATCCCTTATATTAACCTTCTGACCCTTCTTCCTACAAAAGCCAGAAAGCTTACATCCCATATATTAACCTTCCGCCCTCCTTCCTACAAATGCCAGAAAACTTACATCCCCCATATTAACCTTCTGACCCTCGTTCGTACAAAAGCCAGAAAGCTTACATCCCCTTTGTTAACCTTTTGACCCTCTTCCTTTCAAAGCCACGAGGCTAACAGTACATCTCCTAGATTAACCTTCTGACCCTCCTTCCTACAAAAGCCAGAAAACTTACATCCTCTATTTCTACCTTCTAACCCTCTCTACAAAAGGCAGAAAACTTACATCTTCTATTTAAACATTCTGGCTGTCCCTCCTACAAAAGCCAGTGGAAACATAAAATAGCTCTCGAACGAAAATTGAGGTCTTTTTTTTGTGTGTGATAATTTGTGGGTATTTCGTCCACATCTGATCAAATCTCGCAATACGTTTAATCTCAATGAAAGTTTGTTCACTCACCGAGTGCTCTTGAGCTTTCATTGTGTGTGTAACTTCTGCACACATTAAAGCTTGTCTTGATGGTATGTACGAAAGCGAAAAAATTATAGGGACTACGTTAAACTTAAAGCTTGATATTTTTAGCTGATAAGGTAGTCTCACCTAAGAGGCTGTTGCTAAAGATGTACATCTATTAAGTTCTAACAACTGACTGATTTCCCTACACACCTAGGCCTACTGTATGTACATGTTTGGCAGTGACAGCAAATAATATTCAAATCCAGAGAGGTTTGATTGTTTGTGTATATAGCCTATACAAGACACGCACTGGATTTTCTCGGAGACTCCGAGAAAACACGCCCTCACGTTTCGTTTGAGTGCTCCTTTAACTAACAAAATGTTATTGTTTGTTATTGCGGTTACTGCTCTCGTGGACACCAGCTGTTACTGTACTTGGGGGCACTTCAGCTGTTACTGCCCTCGCGAGAACTTCAGCGGTTACTGCCCTTGCGAGTACTTCAGCTGTCACTGCCCTCCTGGGCACTTCAGCTGTTACTGCCCTTGCGGGCACTTTAGCTGTTACTGCCCTCGCGGTCACTTCAGCTGTTACCGCCCTCGCGGGCACTTCAGCTGTTACTGCCCTCGCGGGCACTTCAGCTGTTACTGCCCTCACGGGAACTTCAGCTGTTGCTGCCCTCGTGGACACGTCCGCTGTTGCTGCCCTCGTGGACACGTCCGCTGTTGCTGCCCTTGCGGGCACTTCAGCTGTGACTCTGTTGAAGGTCTGTCAATTGTGATAATATAATGTGGTTGAGTTTCGTTGAAAAATTGTGTGGTTCTTTACAATTCATGCTTAAAATAATTCAGAACTAAAATTGAACGAAAAAATGGGTATGTATATAATACATAAATACTGTGCTTTTCACCTGGGCAAGACATTAGTATTTTAGATATTAAAGATAGACTAATAGATTAAATTTGGATGATATGAAATACAGTATAGAAGATAAAAATGTTTGATTTCAGTGTGTGTGGTAAAGCCTATATAAGTTTAGCAAAAGATTGCATATGTATATTAGAGAAGTATATTGCACAGGTAAAGCTGATTATGAATATCTAGAAAATAAGGGAAAATTGACAAAATAGGTAGATCCCCATGGGGATAAAAATATCAAAACATATACTAAAATATTTTGATTTCAATGTATATAAAAAAGCTCAAATGATTTAAAGGAGACATAAAGTCTGATGCAATCCTTATTCCATATATTAGAGAAGTAAAATCTGAACCAGCTACTAAAATCAGCAAGTCAAAATCTTATTCCTATCTCAAGTTATTCATGTTAGAATTTGAAACATGGAGGCTGCCATTTTGTTCAATTCTGTATTGAAATCTTGTGCATGATGAAATTATTTCCCCAATAGGACAAGAAAAATAATGTATTTCTTTATGAATTATATATTAAAGTATTTATTCCAGAATGATGTGACACAGTTTTAACAGTATGTGTTGAAAATTTCATGTAACACAAAAATGTCTTTGACCCGTACAAAAGGAAAAACAAATTTCATCAGCCAGAAAACTTGAGATAGATTATGAATAAATACAAGTCATTCCAACATCCTGAAGGATTGATGACATCATTTTCTGCATGGTCTAAAATCAAAATGGCGACTCCCATATGCATAGTAGTAGTATTAAAGATTTTAATAATTACACAAATTGTTTTAGATTGCTTCGGGAGGTATGGAACTTGGTAAGAAAAATGTGTTATTTTTAATTCTATCATATGAAATGAGCATTATGTCAGACTGTATGTCCCCTTTAAGTATAATTGCCCGGTTAATGAGCTGATAATGAATTGCAAGAATGTGAAGGATTTAAATACCTCGCCAATAAGGAAAACAAACATAGACTATGATACAAGTGTTGGCAAATACCACCAAGTTGAAATAAGTTTTTCCTGATGAGCTACATCATTGCTGTGGTTCTATTCATTTTTCGTTGAGAGAATTCATGCAATTTGAAAGCACACAATTTGTGTATGGTATCCAGTGCATTTATACAATTGTAGGTAAAAGTGTTGAGATAAGATCCCTCAAATTTTTGAAAGTGATATGTTGCCTCATTCATAGGCTTTTGCATCCCTCCATGAGATGAAATTGCCCCTTTCTTGCCCCCAGCATCAACATCCTGGCGCCGCTACTATGTGTCATGATTCTTTGAAGTGGTGTTGCAAATTCTGAGCAAACGCTTTTGTTTTGTTGCGTTACTCTAGCAAGAAGAAACGTTTCTGTACTGAAAATTATTTTAATGACCTGTGAGATCGCTTTGCCTCCCCACTTGCCCCCTCAGAAAATTTTGAAAAGTGACATTTTGTCCGATTGGGACAAAACTGCACCCCACCCCCTCAAACATCAGAATCCAGGCACTGCTACTGTGTGTCATGATTCTTTGAAGTGGTGCAGCAAATTCTGAGCAAAAAGTTTTGTTTTGTTACATTACTTCCAGCAAGAAGGAACTTTTCTGTACCATAGATCATTTTCAGTGAGAAATAAATCTATAAAATTGCATAAAGAATTTAAGACTCTTTCAACCAATACAGAGTGTGTTACATGGATATAGAGACTTTTAAAGCTTAAAAATTGCACTACATCATTGTTGTGGTTCTGTTCATTTTACTCTGAGAGAATTCTCGCAATTTGAGAGCACACAATTTGTGCGTAGTATCGAGTGCATTAATGCAATCGTGGCCAAAACCATTAGGACAAAATCACTCAATATTTTAAAACAGCATCTCCCCCCCTCCCTTATCTCCTCCATTTCAATGTTGTACGCTTTATGATTCTTCATCTGATGTTCATTTTTAGATTCCAGTGGTCTAACACCAGGAACAGCTTTGGAGAAGAATGATTGTCCAAGGGTTGAAGAGGCTGTCAGCCAATCAGAGATAAGGTTGTTGCATGAAAATGTGCACCTTATTGGAAATGATGTGGGATGGTCTGACACAAACAAGGAAATAATCAACACAGAAGTATCTGAAATGATAGTCCAACAAGTGCATCATGACAAGGGTTTAAGTGAGATTCCTCAACTGACAGGAGTGGAAATTCCAAACACAAGTGAAAAGCAATGTGAATGCACGTTCTGTGAAAAACAATTTGCAAGTCCATCCGCTCTGAGAGTACACAAAATAACCCACACAGGTGACCAGCCATACAAATGCAAGTATTGTGAAAAGGGTTTTAAGAATATGTCTGATGTGAGAAGACATGAAAGGACACACACAGGTGAGAAGCCATTCAGCTGCAATTACTGCAACAAAAGGTTCAGTCAAATGTCTCAAGTAAAGCAGCATGGAGGAACATGTCACGCGGGTGAGAAACCACACAAGTGTGCCATCTGTGAGAAGGGTTTCAGCACTCGTCATGACCTTAACAGACATGCAAGGATTCACACAGGTGCAAAGCCGTATCATTGCCAGTTCTGCAAAAAAAGTTTCACTGATCACTCAACTCTGAGAACACATCAGCGAACCCACACAGGTGAGAGACCATATAAATGCAAGTATTGCGAAAAGAGTTTTAGTCAGGTGCCTCATCGTAACTCACATGAAAGGACACACACGGGGGAGAAGCCATACAGCTGTAAGTATTGTGAAAAGAGTTTTGCTCGACTACATCAACTGAAGCTACATGAAAGGAACCATACAGGGGAGAAGCCGCACATATGCAAATACTGTGAAAAGAGTTGCAGTGATCTGTCTAGTCTGAGAATACATGAAAGGATTCACACGGGTGAAAAGCCATACAAATGCAAGTTCTGTGAAAAGTGCTTTGGTAATGTATCTGTTATGAGAAACCACGAAAGGACGCACACGGGTGAGAAACCGCACAAATGCAATTATTGTGAAAATTGTTTTATTCAACTGTCGCAGCTGAAGAGACATGAAAGAACTCACACTGGGGAGAGACCATATAAATGCAAACACTGTGACAAAGGTTTTATTGACCACTCTACCCTGCAAAAACACGAAAGGACACATACAGGTGAAAGACCATTCCTGTGCAAGTTCTGTGAGAAAACGTTTGCTAGTATGTTTGTTTTGAAGAGGCATGAAATGACTCACACGGGTGAGAAGCCATACGGCTGTAATTATTGTGAAATGAAATTTACCCATCAGACTCAACTGAAGCGACATGAGGGAACTCATACAGAAAAGAAGCCTTACCACTGCCACCAATGTGAAAAGACTTTCATTGATTCGTTTGCTTTAAAGACACACCAAATGACACATACAGGCGAAAAGCTTTACAACTGTTGGTACTGTGAAGAGAATTTTAGTCAAGTATCTGATCTTAAAACACATGAAATGACACACACAAGTGATGTGCCGCTCAACTTGTAGTGCGTTATACAGAATTCCAGTATCGATTCTATTCAGAAGACCAACAAAATTAGAATTGCAGATGAAATGTCATACAATCATACTTTTTATCATGGGCAGAATTTGCCTACCGAAAGTGGGGGGCAAGGTCAAAAGTGTGTGTGCGGGAAGGGGGTGGCAGAATCATGCTAAGATGCAAAGAATTACCATACAAAAGATACAAACTTCAAATCTCGCCTATGCTTTTCATGAACGTACAATCAGCCTGCCATCAGCTGAGTAGCAGCTTGAGAAAACACTTGAAGTTAAAGTTAATGTGCACCTCCGCAAGCACTTTCCTAGAGCTTCCCTCCCTCCCCACAACTTAATAGCCGAGCAGTGGCCAACAAGTTGGAAAGTCAAATTCGTAAATTATGTACATATGATGGATCAAATTGAAGAACAGTTTTGTAAAATTATTAGACATTTTGAGAATAATTTCCAGAAATTAAAAAAATCCCGAAAATGAAGGAGAATCTCCCAAAATGAAAGAACACTTTAATGAAACTCAATTTACCGGTACGGTACAATAATCCGCTTGCAAGCAGGATTTTTGTTCTGCTACTTCCTTGGAAATACTTTTTTTGGGTTGTAATACTCATATGCAACATGCTGAAATGAAGTTTAACATCACTGAATTTCAAGATTTTCGTAAGGATTAAAGAAAAGTGTTTTAAGTTAATTGTGCATACGAAGTTAATTGTTCATGCTTGCCCCCTGTGCAACCTTCTTAGAGTTTGCCTCGCTCCCCACAACTCAATTGCCAAGTTCTTCCAGAAAAACCCTCTGAATAAAATTATCCCCTTCCTTTATCATGCTTCCCTAAGCATCCATATTTAGTCCTCCTCTCCCACCCCCTTCTCTCTACTTTTGCCCCTTTTTTTAACCCATGCACTTTCTCTCTCGATCCCAGCTTTCAGGCTTTTAGTTACCGTGTTTCTCCCAGTCTCCTCCTATTTTCTTTTCTTCCTACCTCTGAAATGATCTAACCTTTCAGGCACAATTTGATCCTCATTGTCGTGGTGCTGTTAAGCCCTCATCAAACAATTATGAGATGGGTTTTAGTGATTTATTCACTCTAAGCACACATGAAAGAGCGCTCAAATCTCAGAGTGCATGCATTTCAACAGCATGCAGTACAAAGCAAGGATGAGCATTCCGTCATATTTTAAAGGAATACTTCAGTGTTCAAGCAAGTTCATCTTATATAAGAAAAGATTTTTAAAAGAAACAAAATGGTGAGGAATCGACTTCAAATTTTTTTTTTGCTAAGGATTAAGGTATCAACATGGTTTTTACACCAATTTGTTTTTTTAAGAGTCTTCTATCATATATATATATATATATATATATATATATATATATATATATATATATATATATATATATATATATATATATATATATATATATATATATATATATATATATATATATATATATATATATATATATATATATATATATATATATACATATTTATATCTATATTTATACACACACATATTTATATATATATATATATATACATACATATATATCCACACATATATATATATACACACACATATATATATATATATATATATATATATATATATATATATATATATATATATATATATATATATATATATATATATATATAGATATATACACATATATATATATATAGATATATCTATATACACACACACATATATATATATATATATATATATATACACACATATATATATATACACACACATACATATATATATATATATATATATTTATATATATATATATATATATACATATATATATATATATATATATATATATATATATATATATATATATATATATATATATATATATATATATATATATATATATATAAATTAAAATGCTTTAGAGCATATCTTTAAAGCTGTATCTATTAAAAAGCTGGTTTTCTACATCTGGAAGGTTGCATGTCTCGAGAAAATAAAAAGTTCCATGTAGTTTGTCTCTTCTTAAGATTAATTCTGTATGATTTCTGTTTTAGACATGAAAAGGGAGGAGTCTTTGGATTAGTCGTGATGTATTTTGTTCAATTACACCATGGATTTTACCTCTCAATGTATCGTTAATATGATCTTCCACTGCCAGTGTAACAATAATACATTGAGGTTTGTGTTATGCTAACTGCTCGTCGAAACCAGCATTTTGATCATTTTTTATTTGAAGTTTACTGTCTTGTGAATGTACGTTTTTCCACCTTTGATTTAACATAGCTAGCTAGTGTGCTTGCATATCCTTCCTAGTTGTGAGCCTACTTTTGATTCAATCCTTCTATAGATTGTTTATTTACAAATGTATTGACTATCAATTCATGATTTATTATATTTATATTCCTGAAACGAATGAGGGGGCATTATCTGGTAAGTCGGGGTGCAGTAAAGAAAAAAGGGATAAAATCATAGCTCTCTCCTGTGCAAATAATACTATAATGTCATAAGTCATGCCTAAACTGTCGTAAGTTGTAAAATAAAGAAATGTAATAAAATATTTCCTTTGAAGTGAAATGTACGTCTACATATTGAAGATGGAGAGGAGAGAATTTATATATTTTTTCATTTTCTTTATTTGTACTGCCTGCGTGCTTCTACTTGCCAAATAATATGGTGCTTAAATTTGTTTTAAGTTGTATACGTTGTATTTAATGTTTGCAGAGTTGATAAGTTTGGTCGGATGGGAGGGGAGGGGGTCCTTTATATGTGAAATGTATGTGGTGCCCAAGCAGATGTTTTTTTTTGAGATAATTTTGTAGTGCTGGTCCCAAAAAGCCTCGTTCAGCCGTTAATTTCTTACTGCTGGGGCAATTTTTAACAATATATTTTAAAATGAATTTCATAGTGCAGGTTTCAAAATATATATCAAAATTAACCACTTCCATACTGCAGGTATCAAAATCCTATAGCATTATACTGCAGGGACCAAAAACTTTTCAAGGGATTAGTTTAATTTTCAGACATGTTTATCTTATATGGTGTTAGAGAAAAAGACAAACAGAACATTGAAGAGATTATTTTTATATCTTGTCCAGTTCCGCAGATTTCCATACAATCTTTTTGAATATAATGAGTAATTAAAATATTTATTTCTTAAAATGATTTCTTATGGTTAATCACAGCAACTTCAGCAGATTATCTTTCATAGTTTTCTGCTAAGCATTCTGCAGCTGTCAGAGATTTTAGTTACGTGACCAAAACATGATGGGGATGGGTAGGTGGGGAGGGGAGGGGGAGATTCATTCAATTAACATTTTTTTATTTATATAATTGAATCAGGTTTGTATTCTTTATTAGAGAAAATAATGGTTAGCTGTACAATGGTGGGGAGGGGGTTTCTAGGTAGCCGCTTTCAATTGGAAGGGCAACGATTTTAGCAGGGGTGTGAAATTTTGGATGTAGGCACACGGTTTAAATCAGTGATTTATCAGAATAATGACACGGCTAAATATGTTGCTTGATCACGTAAAAATAAATGTAAGAAGTGGAGACATAAAAGACTATTTTATTATTTCACTGTAACAAAGGGGAAATATGGAAAGCGGAAACC
>JAIGNY010001965.1:2655000-2671457 GCA_020152595.1 Chiridota heheva | reverse complement strand
TTACCATGAAAATCGAATAAAGATCACTATAATTAATAAGACTTTCTATAATTTGTGGAAAATGGTTTAACAACATTTTTATCCAAAGAAGAAATTCCCTTTCAATTTGTGTATGAACTTTATCCTATTATTTTTACTTTGTTAATTTCTAGTCACTACAACTTCAACACGGCAAACGTATATATTCGCTTTTCTTTCTACAAATATAAGACAAAACTACGGTTAGCCGCGACGAGAGTGTGGCGCACGTCTAATTTAAACATGGAATCTAATAGTTTGTGTTATTTACACCGTCGTGTAATATTTCTTTCATTTCATTATATTTGACTAAACTGTTACTCTTTCACCAATGTCCTTGCTCCCCCTATTCTTGTGCAGTATTTTCCATAGTAAAATTAGAAAAACAATATGAGCATGTCGAAACTACATTTTGTTTACATGCTGGAATCTGATCAAATAAATGAAAATATTATCCACCTAACTGCCATCATTTCAGTCTCCCTCTCACACCCCCACCCTAACTCCCATCATTTCCCTTTCAATCCAAAATGCGCAAATTAATGGAGAGATAAATAATAAAGCACCTAGATATTTGAAGAAAAATGGGTGGCAAACACAAAGTTTTTTGCCGAAATAAAGAATAAAGCACATATTTGTTATCAACTTAAGATAGCACGGTCCCAGAGGAGTTAATTCCTTTTGATGTATTGTCCAGAATTATCGAAACAATCGAATAACTGTTTTTGACAACTATTGTGACTTCCTTACAAAACTATTTTTCAATTGACATTTACGATATTTTTACTGAATGACATTACTTAGACTGTGTGAAAAAATGTTCAACAAAAACAAGCGTTTTTTGCTGAACATTTGAGCTTTTTGAAGTATGTTGATAGTCACGTGTTTCATTTTGTTATGAAAGTTCAGATCCGTCGATAAAGGGGAGGCAATGTGAGACCTTGGCAACGGGAAAATAGTATAAAGCTTCATTAATTTACTGAACCAGCGCCATCCAACTATTTACCATGAAAATCGAATGAAGATCACTATACTGAAACAGACTTCGTATAATCGATGGTTAATCGATTGACAACAATTTTATCTTAAGAAAAATTTCCCTTTCAATTTGTGTATGAACTTTATCCGATTATTTTTACTTTGGTAAATTTTAGTCACTACATCTTCAACATTGAAAACGTATATTTTCACTTTACTTTCTACAAATAAAAGACAAAACTATTGACCATAAATTTGGTAAATCGGTTAGCTACGACGAGAGTGTGGTGCATGTCTAATTTAAAGATGGAATTTAACTAAGGTTTTGTTATTTACACCTAACTGCATCTCCATCTCCTCTCCCTTCCCTTTCCCCTCCCCCACCCCCTTCACTGCCCCCTTCCCTCCTTATTTCCCACACTATTTCATCCTATAGTCGGATACAACTTCCAGAAAACCTTTACCGTGTTGACCACTAGTACAAAGATTCCAATCAATGTCTGAAAAATTAAAATCCCCAACAACAATAACCCTCCTAGCAGCAACTTTTCGGAAGCAGTCAAGTAGTTTCTTATTGTTCTCAGGACTATAATTTTTGGTGACATCAACAACCACTGAACTAATAACATCACCATCAACAATACGCTCATTCCGCCTGACTATAGGCCATTCGAAAAAAACAAAAGAAAAGTGAGCAGTCACAAACAATAGAACATCACCCCCTCCACCATTGAGAGTATCTAACCTGTCTTGCCTGATAATTGAGTAACCTGGAATATGTATCTCTGAATCCGTAATTTTACTATAAATGCAACTCTCAGTAATACTAATTATATCAGGTTTACTAATTGAAACTTCAGCCAGCAGCTTATCACGCTTATTAAAAATGCTACGAATATTTGAAAACATAACCTTAAATCTACCATTAGAAGAACAATCCTTATTCCAGAAACATGCCTGGCAGGTGGGTTTAAACTCTCACCCCGTGACTAGTTTAAAGGGATCAGATCCTTAATTGCCCTATTGACACCCCTAGCAGGAACACGAGCACCTTTCCTTATTAAATTCAAACCATCTCTCATAAACCATTCACTCGAGATTCAAACTTATGCCAGAAATTAACAAAACCGAACTCAAACAGACGACAAATACTCTGTAGCTAATTAGATAACATCATCTTATCTATCATGAAGGAGGTACTCCTACGCTGCAACAGACCAACAACTAGAACCTTACAACCTGTGTCCTTCAACTTGAAATACAAATATAATAAAGAAACTTTGAAGACAAAGTATTCGCAATAATTAAAACAAAATGAGTTTAATCAATTTACAATAAAAACATAACACAAAACTAATCATTAAAGGAAGATTACGGACCCATGAATTTTCCATTTTAGTTAAATGATAGATAATCTAAGAAACAAGCTGGTGAAAAGACCGTGTTGAAATCTTCTTCCTTATAGGAGTTATGCTGGTCAAAGATTTCACCAATGTGTTGAAAAGTGTCAGGTGCATCATACTATGCCCTATTGATGCCCTAATTGCAATTTGATTTCACTAATGTGTTGAAAAGTGTTAAGTACATCATACTATGTCCTATTGATGCCCTAGTTGCAATTACAATCCGTTTTAATGCATATTAGGCATGTTGGAATTGCCAAGGGGGTGGAGGTATGCAATATACAGAGCGTAAACAAATCCTAGTTTGTCCTGCGTATATTTCATTTCACCTTATCATGCTAGTTTAAAAACCTGTGTGCCTAAATTTATGTTGCATATGAAATAATCCTAATTCGCGAGTCAGATGGTCGTTGGTTCAATTGTTGTAATATTGCCAATCACGCTTTCATAAGCAGATGCATCATATAGGATACCTGAAAAGAAAAAAAGTGCAAAAGTCACATTTGTTTTAGAAATGAAAATGTTAGGGTTAGGTTTACTCCCTGAATGAAGTAATACGTATCCTTCACATGCAAAACTCCCCTTATACTCATATGCCAGTACAAAATAGAAACGGTCAATCATATATACATCATTAAAGTTTTGTAAAGATCATGTGACATACAAAACCATGCATTCATTGTTATGTAATAACACATGTAGGTCCCTATACACGTAAGTAGGACAGAGCTGTACAAATTCGTCGTTAGTTTAATGGAGCTATTAACTGAAATTACCTCAGTTAATAGCTCCATGTTTAATTCAAATGAGGGGAAAAGACAGAATGTTGCCTTGACGAAGATTCGAATTCGTTACGTTTGGCACAAACCTTGGCACACCTTATCCATTCGGCCATACCAACACTTCATCAGAAATGTTGTTGCATTATTAACAAAGTGCGACATGATCGGATTAGGCGCGTTCTGCAATTGGCTGAAATTTTAACCAATCAAAAAATTATAACTGAATGTCCTTATGCCAATATCGCACCTTTAACCTTTTTGTTGAAATGTGCATTTTACATGAGACAGGCATTCATAAAAGAAGTTAGGCCAATGCAAATTTAAATCTCTGAGAGAAATATGTGCAAACGGGTGGTAACAAGCTAAGTGTGGCATCATATTCATTGAATATCTGTTTATTATATTAAATCATATTGCAAATTCTTTTTGATAAAAACTCTATTGGACACGTAAACATGGGTTAAACATGTTCAAATACATTATCTATATTTCACCCATCTCAATAATTTAAAAAAAAAGTAACAACTGATCAAATGTCAATGAAATATATTTTAGAAAAGTCCCTTGTGGCAACCAGTCACTTTTGTATACAATTGTGGATTCAGTTTTGAAGTTCGATGTCTTCAAAGATACCATTATCAATCCAGTTTTGGTCAGGAGATCCTTCAGGGAAATATCCCAAAATGCATCTCTCAAATTTAAAATTTGTATATTATCATATTAGAATTAGATCAAATTAGAGCATAGGGGAATTGATACAGGATTCTAATTTTTTTTCACAAAATAAAGTAATGGCATATGAATTTTCTTTTCACTGCGCGCTTTTAAATTTTTCCGTAAAATTTGGAGAAAAAGTGCATGATTATTATTCATTTTATGTTTCCGTTAGGTAGTCGCGTTAGTAACAGGAGTTTCTGAAAAGCATTTTAAAATAGGTTCTAGAATTGATTCTGACTTTCGTTAGAGTCAAATTACAAGTTTGTATCATCCCTTTGCTTTAATACAACTAAGCACTTGAAAATATTCAATGCAAAGCGACTACACCAAAACTGTGGCGAAGCTTCGTTATTAAAAAGACATGTACTGCAATGTCGCGATCTCCCGAACCGGGTTCCCGATCAGGAGTACAAACCTGCGAACCGGATTGATTATCTGATTCTTCTTACATATCACACAAACGTTTTATCAGTTTCACTTGTGATTCGTTCTCACAGGAAGCAGACGTAAACTCTTAAACCTGTATTTTGTGTATTCAGCTTTGGGTTCATTAATTCATGCATATTCAGACTGTATGGTTCTTTCATGTTCAAACTATTAGCTTAAGGTAGAAATGCATACGCCTCAAGTCTAAATACTCTTATTAAATATGTGATATCATGGTAAATTTGGAAGCATTGCTAAAGTTTCAAAATCGAACCGTCGGATTAATTATCTGATTATATCAAAATAGTTTTTCACTGTTGTGATTTTTAGCTATACTCTATCATACAGAAAACATGAATATTCATACAAGTAACTACGAGTACTAGAGTTATTACCTGCTACGCAAGCTGTCATGAAACATGCTATTGAACCTGCTATCAAAGCTCGAATTGAAACTTCAGCGAGGTCGGATCTTCTGCTTGGCGCCATTGGTGTAAGCCCGCCAAGCATAATGCCAATCGATGAAATGTTCGAAAATCCACATAAGGCATAGGTAGAAATAACTTCAGAACGAATCTACAAAGATAATTTCAACATAATGCAGAAAAGTGGCATGAATTGATTTGTCACTTATTCCTGTTTACCACCGAAGGAAGCCGCAATGTTTAAAGGGGCGGGCTAGGGGAAGTCAGGCCCCAACGTCTAGAGAGCCCCTCTAAATGGATCAGATGAGTCCATAATGTGGTAATGAATTAACCGTACTGGGATCATAATTGAAAACTCGTGACGACCACTCGAATATAATCCGAGGCAAGTTAAGCAACTTACGTAAATATCAGTGGTGCCACATGGCTACTGACGTTAAAATCAAATACTTATTTATAACTCACCGAAAATGCTATCTCTCCCGCATTTCGGAGATTAATGTAATAAGACAACCTCTCATAGGCGACAAATTCATTGATGAAAGTCTTCAGACCGATGAGCTCAGCAACAATTTGGCAATCCGCCCATTCAACGCCCATCACGAACGCCAGTGGCATGAACACAAAGGAACAAATATACTGTAGAAAAATGTTTTTATTGTGAAATTTTAAAATAGGACTTCAATATGACTAAAAAGGACTACAATATACGTAAAATGGACTCTTAAAGAAGAGTTACTTTAACTCTAAATCATGCCCATGTACGTGAATCAATCAATCAATTTCTTATACACATACCATGTTCTTTGTAATCTGGAGCCTACAAAATTCTAAAAAAGATGACCAGATTTCACAATAAAAATAAGAATAAGAAAGTAATTCATGACTTACAGTACTCCGATTTGACATTACGAAAAATGCCTCTACAAATTTTGTTTTTAACGTGAATAACTGCGGCAACCTAATAAGTATGGCAACCAAATAACTATGGCAACCAAATACTTTCAAATTAATTATATAACCTGCAAACAGAGTTGTAACCACCTCTGTTATATTTTCCAGGTCAAGTCACAAGTCACTTGTTTGTTAGTCATGTCAAGTCACAAGTCACTTGTTTGCAAGTCAAGTCAAGTCACAAGTCACTTTTTTGCAAGTCAAGTCGCAAGTCACTTGTTTGCAAGTCAGGTCACAAGTCACTTGCTTGCAAGTCAAGTCAAGTTACATATCACTTGTTTGCAAGTCAAGTCAAATCACAAGTTCCTTGCTTGCAAGTAAAGTCAAGTTGCAAATCACTTGTTTGTAAGTCAAGTCAAGTCACAATTCACTTGTTTGCAAGTCAAGTCAAGTCACAAGTCATTTGTTTGCAAGTCAAGTCAAGTCACAAGTCATTCTTTGCAAGTCAAGTCACAAGTCACTTCTTTGCAAGTCAAGTCAAGTCACAAGTCAAAAAATGTGACTCGAGTCAGACTGGAGTAGAATCTCCAAGTCAGCGACTCAAATCAACAGCTGTGCATGCCTGTAAATAACCAATAATTAATATAACACAAAAGAATCTTATCTAAACAATATTTGTCACTATATATGTCACAACCGTGCCATTTTTTTTTTTCCGATTTAAAGACACGCACTTCAAAACTTAGCTGTGGAACACCAACAAGTCCTCCAAGGTATCCCAGAATTCCATTAAACAGAGCTAGAATCGCAATGAAAGCGATGAGATTACCGGCAATATTGAGAGCTAGAGGTATGGCCGCCGAAGCCCCAGCAGACGCCGCTTCTACAACATTATGTTCTTGCCTGGGAACGAAACAAAAATTTATACCCGCAGATGATTGCAATGATAAATGAAATTCACCCCATAGTTAGGGTATAATATTCGAAATATTTAGCTATAAGGCCATTACAGATATCTCTGGTAACGGAGGTACTGAGAGAGAGGGACCATTTTCTCTCAAATACCAATGGCCAAATAGACTTCAACCTAAAGGAAGTCCAACAACGTCAGAGTTCCATACGAGCTCTATTACGCGACCATGTATGTATGTATATATGTATGTATGTATGTATGTATGTATGTATGTATGTATGTATGTATGTATGTATGTATGTATGTATGTATGTATGTATGTATGTATGTATGTATGTATGTATGTATGTATGTATGTATGTATGTATGTATGTATGTTCGCCGATTGTTGATGAAGCAGACAAGCATTTTTCCTACTAAATATTTTGGCTCTGACCTAAAAAGACATAAGTTAAGTAATTGACTGTGAGAAAGTAAGTAGGTAATCGATCTCTTGAACTCTGGGATTCAAACCAAAGCAGAAAGATGCATCTTTTGATGTGTATTGAAAGGAATACATCCTTAAATCAAACAATTTGTATTTGAAATTATACACTTACAAAGTTTAGATTTACAAAAAACAAATTGAGATCTGTTCAACTGATTACGTCACACATTTGCATATTTTCTTTTCAAATAAAAACCAGTTTTATTGGGTCCTTAATTTGATCAAATGAAACTGGTAAGTCCATCATTATATGGCTTGTTGAACTTGTTCTTACTTTGAAGATTGTCAGCACAATTTCTACAAACTAACTTTTCAAACATGTCAGTCACAACGATAACGAGAAAATTGCAGAACTTTTTAGACTTGGTAACTAGTGTTATCGTTACATGCATAGAATAGACTGCACACAATTTTAGCATTAATTTCATTTTTAACATACTCCATCATTCTTTCATGCCACAATGCTACTTGGAACACGATGATCTCAGTAATTGACACTACTACCCTTTATGACAAATTGTGTCCATTGCTAGTCGACATACATGGCTATTGAGAACAACGTCCTTGGCAAGAAGCATCTTGTCTCTATGGTGAACTTTTAACACACAGGAAGACGTAAAGACTTCATCAAAAGAGCAACATACCCTTTTGGTAACGTTATTTGATCCACTGTCATAGTTTTGGATTTTTCCTGCTCAGGATAAAATAATTTCGAGATAGCTAGAGCTGCAGGTGCTGACATCACTGACGCTGATAGAAGATGAGAGGCACTGATTCCAAATGATATATACGCCCCAAGTACAGAACCCGCAATTGTTGCAAAACCGCCGGTCATGACTGCATGGAGTTCTGACTTTGTCATATCTTTTATAAATGGTCTAATAAGAAGAGGGCTTTCGGTCTGGTAAAAGAATATTAAGATCACATTGGTCACACAGACTACCGACACTAATGGTAAATGAAAACAAACAAAAAATCTTATCGAAAAGATCATCTCAATTTTAGTCGAACTGCTTTTAGATTTTTGGCTTAGCCCTGATCAAACTTTGATCATTATTTGATAAATGCAATTTTTTTCATGCAATTTTCTTTCTAATGTTTAATCTTAAAAAAAGAAAAAATGTTCTTTTAAACAATAATAATAAGATCTGGACATTTTCAATCAGCATAAAAAAAAATCAGCATAAGATAGGATAAAAATAAAGGAGCATGCCCATCAAACGTTGCATAAAAATTAACTTACTGACACCTATAACTCAAAAAGGGAAATTACAATTTACGCAATTGAAACAATGTTTCTACCACGCAACCATCTGTCCATAGACCTTTCTAATTATCAAGATTTGATTTAACAATGGTTTCCAAAATGTCAACCACAACAATAAAGTCGTACAATTTTGTCATCAATTAATCAAATAAACCTAAAGATGTTTCATACTATATTTTTGACCTCCGTGTTCATACATGGTACTTTAGAACATTTCTTACCTGACCAACGAAGATGTTTCCTGCTGCATTGAGAGACTCTGACGCTGACGTTTTCATCGTCCTCTCCATCAACCATGCGATCTTCTTGATAACAACTTGCATGGCGCCAAGGTAGTACAGCACAGATATACAGGTACTGAAGTAGATTACCACTGGAAGTACCTTTAAATAAGCACAAATTAAATAAGGTGTAATATCTTTAGGGATAACAAAATACCTCGCATCTTTCACAGATATTTACGGAGTATCTTCTCCTGAAATGTTTATAACATATTTTACAATATAGTATTTCCAAACTTGAGATATTCTCCTTAACCTGCATACCAAGTATATTTCAATAACATCCATCAACAAACAGTATGCATTCACTTTTTAGGCTGCCTTGCCATTTCTATGGCATTATATCTAGCAACTAGGCTCGGTATTCCTTGTCGATTATGAAATAATTTGAAGATAGATTTCATTGATCATCTTTGCAGTTTGGAGAAAAATATAATTCTATATATTCCACCATACGTATATTTTGGCGCTTAACATTGAACATTCAACTAATCGCTGGTTACTTTTTTGAGTACCTTTTCACCAAGAAAGATTAAAATAGTAGGTTAAGTGATCAAGCATATTAATCGTTAATGAAACGAGGACAGTTTTCAAGTAGTAGATTAGGGTAGATGACGGAAAGCAGATTACAAAGGAAATCATTCCCCCTCGTTTCTCAGAAGTGCTTGCTTATTATTATTGAACTATTTTGCATCGTGCACCAATAAATATGTTTAGCAGAAAAGTAAAATAGTTTAATGAAATAAGTGTAATCTAAGATCTAACCAATCCGAGAATGGCCTTAATTATACGGAAAACTAAGAACGAAGGAATATCCAAGGTTATGGAAGTTTTTGTTGTCCAAATAAGAGCCATTAATGTTTACTAGCTGTGCTACTTTTTACACAGTAATTTCAAAGTAACATCTTTTAAAGATTCGATTATATAATAACTTGCTTGATAAAGATTTAGTTGAAGAAAATTCACCTAAAGAAAAGAACCATTTAATCCTAATGTTTCCATTTTCGTGATTTCTTTGTTAGACATCGATGTTTTATAGCGCCGTTTGACAGGGCCTCAAAGGGACTTAATTAGCCACCTAGTAAGTTCTCTTGCAGCCAGCCAGACGAATCAGGGCACAGGAACTTTGACTTGACTGGGCCAGAATGGGATAGGACGGGAAGTGAATGAACACCGCGTTTTTACACTTCTCTTCTCGAATAGTCTTCAGAGAACCAGGCAGGGTGTGACTGTCCTACCATCGGGATCGACGGCTTAGTGTCCCTCCGAAGGAAAGCCAGCGCCATTCAATAATTTTCACTTCTTTCAACAGCTGAATAGGGGAGCATGAGCTGCAAACGACGTACGTCCGCTTGATGTTCGACGTATCTGTCTGCATAGCTTTGGGGAAACGGGGTAGACCTGACCGAGGCTTAAACCCTGTACCTCCAGCATCTTAGTCGTCCGCTCTACCAACTGAGCTACATACTCCCTGCTCTGTGTGCTTGTAACTCATTCTACAATTATTGACGTTCGCCTACACATTATGTGCGATGCACAGCTTTCATTGAATTCGAAATCCATGAATCTCAAGGATCTGGGTAATCCACGAATGTGGAACGTAGACGACGTATAGAAGGTTTGGACACCTGAAACAATATCATTACATTCGATAATGCTTAACATCTTTTATATTAAAAAATATTCAATAAATATGTCAACGAATTGTTTCCGTACTTTGCTTAAATAACATAACATAAAATAACATAATGTTATAATACCCTTTGCACTAGTTTGAATTTCTGAGTAAAGATGCCATAAATGTGAAGCGAAAATAAAACAAAACATTTTTCGACAAAACGTGGTGAACAATTTGAATAGCTGACATTACACCAGTTTGTGCAAGTATAACAGAAAACAAAGATTACCTTGAATGCGAAAAAATGATCCATGAAGTTTTCCCCAAAGACAAATTTTGCTCCGGCGTCTGAATATTGGAGAAAGGTTGTAATGACATCACCGAACCATTCAAATATCTTGAGTCCAATTAGAGTTCGTAAGATAAAAAGGCCGAAAATGAACTGCAGAATAAGTCCCCATATGACTGGACGCCATATTACCTAAACGATATATAAAGAGAAATGGTTTTCATGCAAATGATACAGCCTCTTTTGGATTACTTATGGACAAATGGAGACCATTTTTGACAATGCGAGCTTGAAATATAATATAGATTAAGGTTTTTTTTTTATAGTATCTATAAAGTAAATTTCGCATAAATTTTTTGAGATGGAATAACATAAATACATTTTTTGAGAAGAACTCTAAATATGTTTAAACATTTAGAAGCTTTTTATATTCCGTTAACATTGAGAAGAGCTACAAAAACATTTAATAGCTTTTTATACTCCGTTAACATTGAGAAGAGCTACAAAATGAAAAACAAATTTCATAGCTTATTTTTATACTCCTTGACATTGCATCCACTTGTATTGTAGCTGAAGTTAACATTTGTAAAGGACAAGGCTGTGATATATATTTTCGGCTTTTACCTGTGAAAATACGTAGTAAACTGGCATTCTTATCAACTGTCAACCTAAGTTGGAGAACATTGAAATACCATGTATAACTCTGTCACCATTTAAGCACATGTCGTTTCGACTCTTTTACCACCAGACCTCAATTGTTCCATTTTCTTGGAAGCCGCTGTTTCATTAATTTTCTGTAAAAAACGTCATTGTTTGCTGCAACCAATGCAATGTTTCAATAACTACCTAAAGAGTACCAAACTTAAATATTGTATCCCAGTTGAGTATGTATATGAAGCATGTTTAGAAAATGTAATCCTTGGAAATTATTGTGAGTAGCATTTTTATAATCTCTTTATTGCTTTTCATGTTAGATCGTGGCTCAGGTAAATCTTAAAGCGGACAATTGAATGATTGTGCGCACTAAGGAACGACTTACTACACTAACTAAGCCTCAATGTTTTCTTTCACACGTTCGTATATTACCCACAAATCCATCACTCTTTTTCTTTTGTCTCATCTTTCCATCATCTGATGGGCAGAGTGGCATTTATTCTTGTATGCCTTTTCTAAAGATTTTTGCCTGCACCACGGTATCAACGAAAGAGATCACCCTAACAACACGAGGACAACGGGGACACAAAGAGTCGTCCAATCCATGGAGGCACAAAGATTCCTTCATGAATTTCTAGGGTATCGAAATCTAAGAACATGATCACTTAATGTGCACTACTTCATGTAGTTTTGATATTCCAAAAACCTCTCTGGCTAATAGATGAATAATGGATGTTGTCACCGTCCCTTCGCTCATGCAGCTCCCATATTAGTACGTGCGCGATTGCTCTCTCTTTCCCATGTAACTACTCAAGACACTGCTCTTTTGAGGTTTGCCCCCTTGCCCTTTTCGGAAGGTATACGAGTGGAACTTGGAAACATTAAATCATAGATTATCTTACGTGTTTTGGACTGTGGGAGAAGAAGTAACAGAAGGCGACGAAGAAGATAAGACCAGTGCCAGAAATAAGTTGTTGGGGATAATCCCTCGTCAGAAAGTATAAGCCGACTCCAATGCCGGCTAACAAGAGTACAAACACCACCCTAGAATACAAGACAAGAGAAGAGACATGAGATAGTCGGTCTATGGCAAAGGTGAAAGAAATATTTGAACAAAAGAATGAGATTTTACTTGTATGCGCATGCACGGCTGCAAGTAAAAAGTCATTGCATGTGCAAGTACGTAAACTACCATCATAGACTAATCTCGTTGAGATGTCCGGCTCAGCTTTTGTCCGTAAAAATTAGCCATGAGCAAACCTGGAAAGCCCGAAATGGGTTTTCTTTAATAACCTGAGATGCATCGTTCGGTGGGGAAGCTACAGAAGGGTTGAGCTTGCTACACATCAGTTTTTGAAACATTGAGAAATCTCAGTTAGGTGATCTAATAGTTTGGCAAACACTATAGTCAGTGCCAAGACATCATGAGTTACTTACCATTTTATGCGAGGCCAAATCTTTTTGATAAATTTAAAGGCTGGACTGCAAACTGCCTCTTCAATACTCTCACCGAACGAATCCCGAATCGTGACGTAGACTATTAAAATAAGTATAGCAAATGTTAAGGAAAGAATTGTAATGGCGTCCTCGATGTCAAGGTAGCATGCGTATGCCAAATATGCCACCCAAGATGCAATCAGGAAAAAGTAAAAACTGTTCCACAGGAATTCGGAGTGTCTGCTGAACGTACCATAGACCACACCCACTTGCTGCAAAGATAAAAAGGCATGTAGGTTGAATTAGATCCCTGAATGAAATTAGGCGTAACTATTCTAAAATGGCAAATTTGCTTATATGTCAAACTAAAATTGTAAGAAATAGTAATAGTAATTATTTTTTATAGCGCACTTTCTATACAAGTATATCAAAAGCGCTTTACAAACATCAGAGATTTAGTATAGGGGAGAGCTGCCCAAACGGCGAAACATCCATCCATTGGCTTAGGGAAGTGGATGAACACCGCGTTTTCACGCTTCTCTTCTCGAATAGTGTTGTGACTGTCCTATACCCGGGGTCCTACCATCGGGACCGACGGATTAAAGCCCCTTCCAAAGGACAGCGAGCGTCATTCAACCATTGTCACTTCTCTCAACAGCTGAATGGGGAGCAGACAAACGATGTACTTCCGCTTCGATGATCGGCGTATCTGTCTGCATAGCTGTAGAAAAAGGCGTTAAACCTGACCGGGGCTTATATCCAGAACTTCCAGCATCTCAGCCGTGCGCTCTACGCAGTGAGCTATCTGAATGAAACAAGGAAATGGGGTGGGGAATTGCGGGGTCTGCATGGTTGTTTTTGTTACACATTCTAAATATAATCTTGAGTAGAATTACCATTGACTTGAGCAGAAAAGAAGGAAAGGTGGAAAGGAACCACGCAAAAGATATTTAATCAAAGAAACAATTGAATTGGCCAATAAAAGTCCATTATGCACATTTTTTTCTCTAAAGATTTTGAGTTCTCATCATAAAAACAGAGCATGTGGATAAAAACGGGGAGATAAGAAATGTGTCATTTGCATGAGGTCCAAGATTGGAGTAATTTTCTTCAATAATTCTTAAACTCACCAAGCTTATTTTGAAATGTTGTAAAGCAAAGATGCACAACGTCAAGGTTTGCATTCTTGGTTGCAATAGATTGATTATTCAGGGTACAGTTCAGAGCCAAATTAGCGGATCATTTGTTGAACACAAAAGGTTTTTTTTTTAATTAAGAACTTTTGTAAAATGGAAAATGATGTTTGCAATTGCCCATGATCTTTATTTTGCTTTCCAACGTTAAAGTTTTATGCAGATTATTTGTGTACGTATTTAATATAAAATGTATATTTCATAGTGAAATATGAAAAACGTCCGCGAGATATATCTGAGCAAGGCGAAATTTAAAACTCAGTGGTGTATTTTCATTATTCTCGCGCCTAATGGTGTACTCAAGTTTTATGTTTACCACGGCTTTTCTAAAATATGACGAAAATTAGTATAAAGACTAGACTGTTTGACGCGATATGGCCATTCTAAAAGTATAAAGTTGTGTCTTTTTAAATTTCATGTATTAAAGAGTGTAATTATATTGCAGATTCACAATCTATATAACACTCAGCCTTTTTATACAATTGTATCGTAGCATTTGAATAAAACGGCAGTATGACGTCTATTTTTGTGTTTTCTTACAGATTCCTTAAAATAAAATCTCTCTGGATCTGAAAGTTCTCAGTGACCTCGACAACTTATGCCAATATGATAGCAATGAAGAAAATGACAATAAACCTGTTAGAATTTCAATGCTAAATGCTGCAATACCGTAGGTAAAGTAACAGATACAAATATCGAATGAAAATATTTCACAAGAATTGTTATATTTCTTTCTTATCAGAAAAATTTAAACGGTTTTTCTTACCGCCCAAAAATATGGGTCTGGTACGTCCTTTTCGTCTTTTGTGACGTCATAACCCTCTTCAACGTTAATAGTATTGCCACCATTAATATGCTCCGGCGGTACTTTCTTTGTGTCTTGGTCAGGGATGCCTTTGTTTGCGTGATCTTCTGGAGCATAAGCGGCATTGTCATACTCGGTAAAAGCTGTTTCGTCTTCTTTCTAAAAGGTAAATAATTTAAAAACACACAGTAGCGTCGGAAGGTCGAGATTATTGGGCTGACCATGTTCACGCAAAGCGTGAACCCAAACGGCCTGGGGTCCAGGGGCCCGCTCAAGGCCCCCGGTGGGGTCCAGGAGAAAAGCTCTGGTGGTGGTCCAGGGTGCGAAGCCCCCGGAAACTTTGCGGTTTAAGCATTTTGTAAGGACTTAATTTTTGCATTTCGGACTAAGTTAGCAACAATATTGCTTTGCCGATAAATTCTTCTAAACTCTAGGTAGCCTTATTATTTTGAAATTCTTGTTAAGTATCGCAGTCATTTATTCTATTCTTGGGAAAAAACACGATAACATACTTCTAATAGGAAAGCTACAGACTATCATTTTCCTAATTCTATGAAGTACTGAAGTATCAGACAATCTACCAACCAAAGGAGCTAAACTACAATTTCGTTGTGAAAAATTGCGTCATTTGACGCGTTTCACGTCACTTGTAATCACATTATATTGTTTTATTTATCCTGGGAATCTAAAAAAAGCGGTAAAGCAATTAAACTATAGGACGCGCATGTCTTTAAGACTTTACCATAATAATTGTGTGTGATAGCAAACTTAACACCGCCTACCGAATCTATTTCGAATTAGTTTTTTCGTGAAATATTAATCGCGAACACAATACGCAAATCGTTAGTTATACATTAGAACATTACTGTGAAACACTGAATAGGCCTAATATCACATTGTATAGCCTTGGTCAGACCATTGTTGGACATTTTTTTCCCCCGATTATGATCGGGGGCGGTTCCGCCGCCTATGACACATGGTACATGTACATCGGGAGAGAACCTTTCCTAATGGTAATCCATCTATTTAGACTTAGAAAAGGTAATTACATTCACCATAAAATGTAAACAAATTCAAACTTGCAGAATTAATAACTTTTGTTTAATGAAAATGATGAAGTGGTTCAAAATGATTAAACAATTTCTAGTTTCTTCTGAGCAAGACATCAAATGTCTTTTATTCCAAAATGGATTGCCAAATACATACAAAATAGTGGTTACACTTTTTAAAGATAATAGACATCAAATATCAAATGCACAAAATGTAAACAGATTGAGCCTTGGAGAACTAACATTGTTTTCTGAATAAAATTGTGAATTCAAACTGTTTCAACAATTGATAGATTATGTTGAGCAAGTTTCCAATTGTCAATAATGTCTATGCAAAATGCATCAAACTACAATGGTTACACGTTACACGTTTAATAGATTATCAATATCATATATTAAATGCACACAGATGTAAACCAGATTCGATTTTGTTGGATTTACAACTTTTTTTGTTATCTTTATGAGAATGATGAATTCCAATTGGTTCAGCAATTCATAGCTTCTGTTGAGCTACAATCTTGGACAAAACTCGTTAGCACATCCCCTTTCATCCGTTCATTGTTGGTGAATTGAGTAAAAAATGTTGACAATTGTTTTCCATGTCCCTGTATTTCCTAGTTAAATATTTTGCAACATTAAAAGTAGAAGCGGGGGGGGGGATAGGGGTGTGAGGGAGATGGTGGCGGCTGAAAAATAGCTGTGCGTGAAAATTCCAAATAACATGCAAACTTTTCGGCAAGTATCCCAACAGTATTGTGCAAGATTGTAGTTCCAATTATTGTCCATGACTTTCGTTTGTACTTTCGTATGCAATATGCATG
>JAIGNY010001965.1:2617500-2650000 GCA_020152595.1 Chiridota heheva | reverse complement strand
GAAACAGACAGCCGAGTGATCCTGTATTTGTTTTAATGCCAAGGAACATGGTTACAAACAGGCAGTTGTACACAGCCCAGATAGCGATATCTTCTTCATATTGTTGTACTATGCAGAGAAATTGCGTCCACTGACTGTTCTGTTTGACACTGGCAGTGGAGTTAACCTGAGACTCCTTGACATCGGTGACATAGCAAAAGACTTGGGACTCACATACTGTGAGGCACTTCTCGGCATTTACTGCTTTACTGGTGAAGATTGCAACTGCGCTTTTAAAGGAAAGGGGAAGAAAATTCCTCTGAAGACACTTGAAAAGAGGCCACGCTACCAAGACTCTTTCGTGAAGTTGGGCAATAGCTGGGAAGTTGAGGAGAGTCTAGTTGGTGAGCTGGATGAGTTTGTGTGTGCTCTATATGGCTTTCCTAGACTTAAGCATGCCAATCAAGTTCGATGTGCAATGTTGAAGAAGATGGTTGGCGAAGGAGAGACCATCAAGTCATCCAAAGTAGATTTGTCCAGGATGCCACCTTGTAGACAGTCGCTGATCCCACACATCAAACGTGCAAATTACAGGGTAGCTCAATGGAAACGGGCACACATACCCATACTTGAAATCCCGCCTCCTACAGCACATGGATGGGCTCTTTGTGATGGATACATTGAGCCAGTGTGGTCAGAGGGACCTATCTTGCCGTCATGTCTTCAAGATATATTGACTAATGACACTGAGGAGGATTCATCTGATGAAGAATATCCTGAGGAAGATGGTGTTCCAGATGAATCAGATTATTCCAGCCTAGACTCTGATTCTGACAGTGACTGATTCATTATAAACACAGGTTATTTCAAATGTATGAAATATGAACATTGTAGAAGAAACTAGTAACTCTTATGAACAGATAAGCGGTGGACATTCGCTATATAAAATGTCCATATGTAAGCAATTTTTTTCATGATTTTCTTTTTGATATACTTGGCGGCCATTTTGGATGCCATACTGGCCGCCATATTGGATTTTGAACATGGCAAAGTTATGCAAAAATATAAATATGGTTGCAAGTGTTCACAACACCTTCTAGAATAATATTTTGAGGTTTCTTTTCAATGATAATTATTGTTTATGGCCAATAACTTTTTGATTTTTTTTAATTTTACTATTTTGACGCCATTTTGGACGACATCTTGGCCGCCATATTGAATTAGGAACATGACAAAAAGTATGAATATGGTTGCAAGTGCTCCAAAAAGCTTCTAGAACAATATTTTGAGGTTTCCTTTCAATAAAAAATATTATTTATGGCCAATATATGACTTTTTATAGAATTTTACCATTTTGGACGCCATATTGGACGCCATTTTGGACGCCATCTTGAATATCGCCAGAGTGCCGAGATTTTTCTTTTGTTAACATCTTAAATGTGTTTTAGGACCATAAAAAGAAGCTAAAAAGTTGGTTTGGAAGAGTCCTGGGGGTGCACATTAACCACCCGTATATACCCGACTAATCACTCTGTCTCTTTTTTTAAACACACTGTGGGAAATTTGAAACACGATCAATCCTAAACTGATGAAATCGGCACGGGCTTTCCCAAATTCATTTATTTCACAAAAACATGAAAAAGCACAGGAATGCACCATTTAACAGAGTAGCATATAAAGTTGCAAAGTTGCATTCCATGAAAAGAAACGACTCTGCAAACTTGCAGCTGTGTGTCACTCAAACAGTCAAACAAATCTTGCCTTTTGTTTATCAGTCTGTTGTCAATCTATTTATTCTTTCCTACACGATATAAACTTCAAATTAGACTTTTGTACTTTACCTACTTTTCGCACCTTACTCTACAAACACGCGTTTGATCAAACGTATGTGTTGTTTCTGATCTATACCGTTCTTCTTGGGAAGCAGTTTATGGTATGGACTTTTTATTTTTTATGCGTTAACAACATATGAATGCGAAAATAACATAATAAATAATGAACCACAAGACAATAGATGGGTGGGTGTGTATACAGGTTCCTTGCCAAAAAAGAGCAGAATCTGCATTCGCTTGAGCCTATATTTGTATATGCTGACTTCCTAACTCGAAATGTGATCAATCATTTGTACATGGAGTTGTACATGGGGAACTCGGTGGCTCAGTGATTGAGAGTCAAACTCGGATAACAAAGAGGTTAAATTCCTGGAGATGTATTCTTGAGCAGGACTTCCGAGGCTATAGTCTACTAATATATCAGCATTGCCGGGAAGTTCAGTGGTGTGAAGTCCTTTTCGAAGCGTTGCCAAAATGGCAGTTTATTACTCTGTTCGTATGTTTGATTTAACTGCAGGGCAAAACAAACTTTACCCTACTTCACCCATTAAACTTCAACTTGGTACCCTGTTGATCCCCTGGCTCCCATACTGCAGTTATACTGCGATATATTGTTGTCCCATTCAGCTGTCCATGAAAAACCATTGTCTCTCTTTCCCAAGGCTTGCACCACATAAACCGAGGGGATGTGTACCAGCTATATTAGTATACATGTATATTGGTACCTTGGTCTGAAAATGTATTTCATGACTTTCAAGATCTAACTATGCTAAATGCAATTTCATCTGGGGACAACTTCGCCCAGAATGATTAGTACAAATTACGATTAATAGGGCGTATATGCGAACCTATCCATCTCAAATCCTAGTTTTCATCGTGTGAGTTATTACGCAGATGAGACTTTTCAAAGTTCATTGTGCTATAAGAATAATGATGTTTCTGCTAAAATAAGAATAATCCAAATTTATCCAAAATGAACAAACGCATTCTCTACTGTACTATGAAGTAACTTTAATTCATGACCTTACACTTTTAACAATTGATAAAATAGTACAAGATGTTATGTTCTCGGGCTGTCGGGCATAGTATTCATTGTATGTTATTCATATTAATTACTATTTACCAGTGTAACAACTATAATTGTACACATTTGATGAGCAGTACACTTTCCGATAAAAAGCGACGATATGAAAAATAATCGGGGTGAAATATGAAACAATGCCCCTTACAAGCTGACAAGAAAAAGACCACAGATTTGTTCCAATTTCCACTTTTCTACACCAAAATTTTCATAAGACAGTGAAAATCACCCTTGCTTTCCTACCCTTTTAACCCATATTATACCATTATATGACAACCATATTATATGGTCGCCTTTTTGAGAGAACCAATCAAACAGATTATGGGCAATCTGATTTGTTTATTTCTCAAAAAGGCGACGATGAATTTCAAAAAGCAGCGGCAAAATTGTTTGAATATCTATTTACTATCCGTCTCTAAAATTTCAGGATATTCAGTGGAATTTTGGACAATCCGGAGCAGAAAATGAGAAACTTTATATGTTTAGTGTGGGCTAGTAAAATGTATAGGCTCATACGATGACGTAATGCATAAGAGTGCCCAATTTTTGGGGTATTTCAAAGTACCCACTTTTTCGGGTTGCTCCCAGACTGCCTAAAGTAACAAATAAATTCCTTTACAATTTTAACAATCGCAATGATTAAAGGCGACATAGGGCCTATAGTCTGTGTTTTTTTTCTCATTTAATATGAAAGAATAATAATTATAAGTCATCTAAAGATATTTCCCATCATACAAACAATTTAGCATATATTTTCTAATATATTAAAACATTAATTGTATTAATATAAACTTACCTGGGAGTTGTCATTTTCTTCATACGCCCTCTAACAAGGGTGTCAAACATCCAGTACATTTTAACATATTACTGTATTTCTTTAGAACTTATTTCAAATTTTCTAACATCTTAGAAATAATTGTTTCTTTGCACGAGTCTATGAAATTGAATTTGTATATGATAATACTAATTTAAGCCTTTAGAACTTCATGTCAAAGCATTTTGGAAAAAACTCAGGACAATTCTAAAGAAATATATTATGTGTGCTAGCATATAGGGCAAATTATGTCATCATTGGCATGGTTTCAACACAAAATGGCAGCGTCCATGTTACAACTTCGAAATTAGATATCTTGAGATTGCAGTAAGATTTTATGATAGGGTGTTTGGTTGTTGGGTTTATTTTTTGATTCTCTATCATATATCATAAAGCTCGAATAAACATGACTTTATGTCTCCTTTAATTAAAACACGCTATGATCTGTAGTGTTGATGGCATTTTTGTCAGACTGCATTATTTACCGTATAAATCATATAAATTCCCGCGTATTGAAGTAACAATAATAGGTAAATATGCTTTCTACCTCCAGCATGAAAAAGAACTAGTAGAAAATAGAACTGTAAAATATGTACAGATACAGCCAGCCTATATAAAATTGTTTGAGTCCGCAAAGCGGTGTTTTTGTTAGTACTGGGTAGATTATTGGTTAATTGCGCAAAATTTCGCAGCGTGGTATGTAAAGAGTACTCAGAATGTTCAGATATTTCTTGAGCATTGAATACTCTCAGAGAAAAAAAAAACCCAACAACACTCGTTCCAAAGAAAATTGATAGAGTGAGAAATGAATGGAATATCTTAAGTATACAAAGAGATCCACCCAGGTACACTCACAGCAATTAGTATCTGATTATGGTAATGATAAATGAATAAGTGATATGATCTGTGAACAACGATTGCTTTGAGTTCAAAAGACACTGTTGGGTCGAAGTCAGAAAACAAAGAGATAGCAGGTATTCAGTCTTCAAATAAAACGTACAATTCAAAATATTTTAGGTGGTAAAACGTGAACTTGTGATCCTCTGTTAAATTTTCTTTCTGCACGGTAGTGCAGGGCATGTAATAGATCGATTTAATTAAAAACATGAGAATATTCCTTTAAAAACATGGGAATATTCCTTTAAAACATAGGAATATTTTTAGGAAAATGTCTTACCACATAGTAAGAAAGCCTACCCTAAGAGTTCATGTGTTTGTGGGGAACTATATTTTACGAGAAAAGCGTACTCCAGATGAAAATATTCGGGGTGAGATTTAGACCAAAGTGATGACGGTCAACCGCAGAGAAGAACATGTCACATGTGATGTATAGAGGAATTTCATCAAGTCACTCAAAATCAACACTATGCCATTTTTACGAGTCTGAACTTCCCTGCATTACGATCAAGAAGGCGCATTAAAATTGTGTCCTAAACCCTCCATCATTAATATAAAACTGGCCGGGTGATTACATTACGTACCCCCGCTTCAGATTTGCATCGCTTGCTTACTCGTCCATTAAATCACAGGATACAGTTTCCATGCTCCGTGACGTGATTCACGCATGAGTGATTCAACTCAATTTGAGTAGTTTATACATGCAATCGTGTCCAAAAATTATCCAGCTATGCTTGAAAGGTGATATTACTTTTGTGGGTTTTTCCAATTAGTGGATGTGGGATGCTGCATGCATCATCAGACAGGTATACCCCCAGTTTGGACAACTTTTCAATGCGCCAATTACCTCATCATGACATGCACAGAGCTCAGTCACATCACCCATAAAACAAACAGACTTGGTCCTATTAAACGCGCTATCACGCGCCGGTGATGAAGACACGCGCGGAACATGTTAACACGCACTGGGCATATAAAACACGCGCTGCTTAAAATAAACTGGCCAGATAAATTATTTTTCTAATATAAAATGTAATTTTAGAGAAAAAATTATTACACTTTGAGTACTTCAAGTAATCTTAATTAATGGATTTTAAACACGTCTATTAGCTGATTATTAAACCAACAGCACAGCAAGATTCCGGGATTATTATCTTACAAAAATAATCTTTTATAACAACATGCAAACATATAAAAGTATGTAAGTTTGATTAAGTGTACAGCAGACAACAGTGTACTTTTACCCTACAAAATGGCGATGTAACCAAAATCATGTGACTTCATGACGTCAGCCGAAACATCCTTACATCAAAATCGCTAGATAATGAGCAATTATCATGATTGTTTCTTCTCCGAAAAATATCTAAGACTTAAATATTTAAATTTTGAATAGAAAGATGTATAAAGCCCTCTTATGCCACATTTTTACAATTGATGTGTAAATTAGATTATATTAAAACCTGCAAATATGTTCATTGTGTCATATGTCGCAGAACAAAAGAAGCCTGATGGAACTAAATTGAAACAACAAGTTTTTTAACAGAGACAAAGACGTAATTAATAAAGCACTTCAGTGAGAATAGTACACAAATCTTAATATGTGATTCACTGTAATATTGAGACTGCGGAGTGGCAATTTATTTAGATTATAAACGTGAATATAACACTGTTGATCTCTTTGCCAATTTAAGTTTGCCTGTCTAAATTTTGAGGTTTCCTTTCTGAAAAATGTGAAGTTAGTATATTTTCAATTGTTTGGTTTCGTAGCTCAGATTACATCAGGCATGAATAAAGTACTTCAATTTTTTTTATTTCATATAAAACATATGTGAATTCTTTCAAATATACAATTATGCAGTCTCAGGCTTTTATTTCAAAATAAATTAATTTCAGAAAGAAACCATAAACAGATTAATTAAATAGATAATATTATATAATGTAGAAAATAATAATGATAAGTTATGTGACAAAGAAACTTTATTTAGTTTGTTCGATGATAAATTAATTTATTATAACTGTATGAGGTGTATTTCTCAGTCAAACTGTTTTACACTTTTTGCAGCTTGATATATATTGTTGATGCTTTTTCGTTGCGTATATAAATCATTGCATGTTCATTAAAATCATAGTATACCGTCCAAAACACGCTATACCATTAACGAAAGCACAGATAAATAATAATCATTGCATTCTATTGTATGCTGCATATATAGGTGTGTAGTGTATTATATAGAATAGTCCATTATTATAATAATCCTATAAACAGTTTCTATTTTCAAAATGGATTTCTATTGTCAAAATGGACTGGAAAAAGCCTCCACATTAACCATTATACTCTTTTTTGGTGCTTAATAAACTCTGTACCACTTTACAGCAAACACAAATTTTATTAGCTATTCTGGTACAGAGTTTATTAAGTACCAAAAAAGGAGTATAGTGGTAATGTGAAGGCTTTATTCCAGTCCATTTTGACAATAGAAATCCATTTTGAAAATAGAAGCTGTTTATAGGAAATATTTCAGACATAGAATAGTTTATTATTTTAAGTTATAGTCCATTGTATCATAATCTTCTACAACTAGGGAATGACCACGTGCGGCCGACTGACAAATAAATCTTAATTGTAATCTTGCCTTGAAAATACATTTTAATCATTTACAATGTTTGATGTTTTAGACAAAATTCTTAAAATTACATAGGCATGAAGATCCTTCCTAAAAGTCACACATTTCGCGTCAAGTACACCCCATTCTTCTAAACCTACGACCTTTGATCTATCACCTTTGTGACAAAGTGTTTCCAAAACTAAATCATACTAAATCAATATCTAAGTAGAGAAGGATTTCAAAGCCCATGCAAAGTTTTAAACTACCGTCAACACAGCTGAGTCACACCTGTTTTAATATACTTCATACCTATACTTTAATATATCTTTAAAAAACCAGGCCCTTTTGAAAAATTGTTTTCGTCAAAATGGAAATTTCCCCAATAGGCAGTGTATGAGGTTGAAGAGAAACATGTAGTGTACCAGGCCCTTTTAAAATTTTGTTTCCGTCAAAATAGACATTTTCCCCATAGGTAGTGTATGAGGTTAAAGAAAAACATGTGGTGTACCTCGAACGTTAAGACACAAATAAGCAAATAATGAGTTATGAGTTGATTTTTACTTACATCAAGATCTGTTTTCTTTTCGTGATCCATGCTGGCTGGCCTCGCAGTATCTCCAATAATTTGCTAAATATTCCTTTAACTTATTCCACGACTCATGTAGGATTATTGAATTGGTTATGTCGGAAAATACTAAATCGAACGTAATGTTTTAGTTTGAATGCTGTTACCGGTTTTGTTTAATGACGTAATCTTTGTTGATGGATTACACTTAAGCAATCAATGCACAATAAACAAAATAATTGTTTATTTTGGAAACAGTATTAGCGGCTATTAGCTGAAGGTTATAGTACAGCTTCATATGGCAACCTTAGTACGTTTCTGCTGCTAATTAGTATCTTCCTTTTTTGTTTTAGCGTTCTCGTATTCAACTTATCAAGAACGTGACCCAAAAGTAAGTGAGACAGCGGACTATTACAGATTTAAAATAACTTGAAACTAATCAACCCGACCCCACTATGCAAACCCACATAAAGAGCAAAGTCTATTAAATCAAAACAATACCCTATTTGTTTTTATGATATAGATCGAGATACAAATTTACAATGCATATAAGTTTGTCAATATTGGCTACCAAGATTTCTTCTGAGTTTACGGTCTAGTCAGCAAGTAACTTTCATACTTCAAAAAGTACTTAATAATTTTACACGTATCATTAAAAACAATGGACCAAAAATACCTATCAGTATTCATTACTAATTCAAAGGTCTCTCTAACGTCTTAAAGCTTATGACGTATTTACATGTACCATCATACGTCTGCACCTCTTTGTCTATCGTACCAACGCACTAAACAACAATTGTAAGTACAATGCAATACAATAATACAATACAATCAACTTTATTAAGCACCAGAAACTGGGCAATTTCAGCTCAAGATACAATCATGATACATAAAATGAAATGAGTAAAAGCTAAAAACATTTAAAAGATAAAAGAGTAAATATATACAATGATGAAAATAATAAAATAGAAAAATGCATATGAAATAATGCACATGGACTATCTGGAGTGGTTGGCACTATGAAAGGAAATGGCTTTTGGCACAAAGGAATTTCTAAAACGATTTGTGGCGATAGCTGGAAGCCTCATTCTACCACTCCTGGCAATCAACCTATTCATAAATTCATTGTGTAATGGATGGTTGGTGTCCCCGAGGAGGGACTTAAGTTTGCGATCGAGACTGGAGTGGTAGAATGAGTCTATATTTGGTAAATTGCTTTCATTGAAAAGTCGACTCGCTCTTCTGATGACAGAATTAATTATATAGGTGTCATGCTTGGAGGCACAACCACCCCAGCAAACGATGCAATAGCTAAAAACAGATGTAAAAACGGAACGATAAAAAAGTTGTAAAATGTTACTGTCGACGTGGAAAGATTTCAGTTTTCTGAGGCAATATAGGCGAGAGTTGAGTTTTGACATTATGGCATCTGTATTGTCTGACCAAGTGAGTTTATTGTTGATTACTACACCTAAATACTTGTAAGATTGCACACGTTCAACCTCAGAGTCAGCAATTGTAATTGGGTCAGGAGGATTACAATGCTGTCTAAAATCAATAACCATCTCCTTTGTTTTGCTGACATTCAGGATAAGGAAGTTTTGGTCACAATAGCTTACAAAATTGCTGATTTCACTTCGGTAATGTGAGTCATCGTCATTTGTGACAAGCCCAATCAGAGCTGTATCGTCAGCAAATTTGACGATAGAACATGACTCGGTCACTGTAGAGCATGGATTCATCATGGGGCTTTGCGATGTGTGTTACAGCGTATGTAGTTCAGAACCATAGACACGGATATTGATGATATGTCATAAGCCCGTTTTTAATTCCAACTTAAGACCGTCCTTTTCCAAATATTTCAGTTTATCATTATCAGATTATTCGATATTTAACGTTCAAGATTTGAATGTTTTTCTGCGATTTTCATACAACTGGTGCTCGCAATTATTGAGGCACTTCCAGTATTGTCAAAATTCTACAGCACCAGGTGGAAGATACTCTGCAACCGACAGGTCTACTTTTATGTCGTTGTGACCAAAACAAATCTGCTATTTGAAATTTCCAAACGTGCTGAGGGTTTTGAGGGAAGGGATGCAGTTTTGTCGCAAAGACGTTTCTTTGGATTCAGCCGTGTTGGTGCCGAAATGTAACATACGTATGTTGGTTAAAACTAGCGAAAATATTTCAATATGTCTATAACTGGTTGTAGGTCTAATGCATACATTATGTTATAAATACAGTTAGAATAAGGCGGGATATAAATTTTCCATACATTCCTTGCATTTCCCTCACTCGGCCAATTTTACCCCCAAAACAATAACCTTTTTATCATTCATTGTCTAACTTTAATAATAGAGACAGCAATTGATTTGTCAAACTTCAGAAAGAATTCTTAGCCTTTTCCAAAAATTTCACTTCATCATTATTAGATTATTCGATATTTAACGTTCAAGATTTGAATGTTTTTTCTGCAATTTTCATACAACTGGTGCCATTAAATAGGGGTTTGACAGGCCAGCCCACATGGCCAATATTGACCTGTTCATAAATCTCAAAGCACACAAAACTATCCAGGTACGTGTGTACCTTTTGTACAAACAAATATCAATAACATGTAAATACCAAACTAAGGAGCTACATAAAACAGGATGGGAATTGTGGGTAATTTTACGGGCCAAGTAAACGCTGGCAATCTAATGGACTTAACAATATGACTTTGAATATGTAAAAATGGGTCCGGATTACTTAATCCCCTACAAGCTCCAAATCGTCAGATAGTTGCACTCTACTTGGGTGGTACAACTGCATAATATCTGCATTTGAGCAAATCTATTTAAAACAAATCAAAACGAGTGTGAATAAGACATACATTTTTTGTTTAATTATTTAGGATATAAGTTATTAAAGGGTCTGAAGATTAAAAAAATGTTGAGCATGAAGTGTCATAAAGCTGTGTAAGTTTTCAGAGTTGAAATATTCAGAGTTGAAATTGTTTTTCATTATACGGAGAGTGAATGTGGGTAGTTCCATAATTAAAATTGTAGTAATCTTCCTTGTTGCATCATATGTAAACAAAATTTGTTCTTCATTGTTTTTTTCATTTTTCAAATGAGTATGGTAGTGTAGCAGGTTCACACTTTCTTGCAATATTGTATAATATGCAAAATGCTCCATGTGTAACAGGGACACCAGCACGAATCTGATGCAATATTATACAATATGCAAAATGCTCCATGTGTAACATTGGACACCAACACGAATCTGATGCAATATTATACAATATGCAAAATGCTCCAAGTGTAACATTGGACACCAACACGAATCGGATGCAATATTGTATAAGATGCAAAATGCTCCAAGTGTAACAGGGACACTAACACGAATCTGATGCAATATTATATAATATGCAAAATGCTCCAAGTGTAACAGCGGACACCAACACGAATCTGATGCAATATTATATAATATGCAAAATGCTCCATGTGTAACAGGGACACCAACACGAATCTGATGCAATATTATATAATATGCAAAATGCTCCATGTGTAACAGGGACACCAACACGAATCTGATGCAATATTGTATAAGATGCAAAATGCTCCATGTGTAACAGGGACACCAGCACGAATCTGATGCAATATTATACAATATGCAAAATGCTCCATGTGTAACAGGGACACCAACACGAATCTGATGCAATATTGTATAAGATGCAAAATGCTCCATGTGTAACAGGAACATCAACACGAATCGGATGCAATATTGTATAAGATGCAAAATGCTCCATGTGTAACAGGGACACCAGCACGAATCTGATGCAATATTATACAATATGCAAAATGCTCCATGTGTAACAGGGACACTAACACGAATCTGATGCAATATTGTATAAGATGCAAAATGCTCCATGTGTAACAGGGACACCAACACGAATCTGATGCAATATTGTATAAGATGCAAAATGCTCCATGTGTAACAGGAACATCAACACGAATCGGATGCAATATTGTATAAGATGCAAAATGCTCCATGTGTAACAGGGACACCAACACGAATCTGATGCAATATTATACAATATGCAAAATGCTCCATGTGTAACAGGGACACCAACACGAATCTGATGCAATATTGTATAAGATGCAAAATGCTCCATCTGTAACAGGGACACCAACACGAATCTGATGCAATATTGTATAAGATGCAAAATGCTCCATGTGTAACAGGAACATCAACACGAATCGGATGCAATATTGTATAAGATGCAAAATGCTCCATGTGTAACAGGGACACTAACACGAATCTGATGCAATATTGTATAATATGCAAAATGCTCCATGTGTAACAGGGACACCAACACGAATCTGATGCAATATTGTGTAAAATGCAAAATGCTCCATGTGTAGCAGGGACACCAACACGAATCTGATGCAATATTATACAATATGCAAAATGCTCCATGTGTAACAGGGACACCAACACGAATCTGATGCAATATTGTACAATATGCAAAATGCTCCATGTGTAACAGGGACACCAGCACGAATCTGATGCAATATTGTATAAGATGCAAAATGCTCCATGTGTAACAGGGACACTAACACGAATCTGATGCAATATTGTATAATATGCAAAATGCTCCACGTGTAACAGGAACATCAACACGAATCGGATGCAATATTGTATAAGATGCAAAATGCTCCATGTGTAACAGGGACACTAACACGAATCTGATGCAATATTGTATAATATGCAAAATGCTCCATGTGTAACAGGGACACCAACACGAATCTGATGCAATATTGTGTAAAATGCAAAATGCTCCATGTGTAACAGGGACACCAACACGAATCTGATGCAATATTATACAATATGCAAAATGCTCCATGTGTAACAGGGACACCAACACGAATCTGATGCAATATTGTACAATATGCAAAATGTTCCATGTGTAACAGGGACACCAGCACGAATCTGATGCAATATTGTATAATATGCAAAATGCTCCATGTGTAACAGGAACACCAACACGAATCTGATGCAATATTGTATAATATGCAAAATGCTCCATGTGTAACAGGGACACCAACACGAATCTGATTGCAATTCAAACGCCCAAAATACATGGAATATCACAGGCTTGGGAATTGATCATATTAGTAGCTTTATGAAGTAATATGGCCAAACGTAATGGTCATATCTATTTTAATAACTGTCTGTGTGATACGAAATATGGTCTGCGTCTTACATGGACACCATAGTGTAACAGGTACACACGGACCGTTACAGCTTTCGAGGTATATATTGCAGGCAAAAGAGAATTTGTCATTATTCCAGCAAGTACAAGACAGATACTTTGAACTTTACCAGGAGGTCGCATCTACTTGAGGTAGATGTGCGGTCATCCGTTTCTAGTAGAGACGATCATCTGCATGTCTCACACACTCCTTAAGTTGAGACCCGTCCAATTTTTGATAACAGTCAGCCAGTTTCTTCGTGGCCTGCCTCGAGCCCGTCTGTCATTCACCTTCCCCTTTAAACTAAACATTTTTTAATGCGCTTTATGAAAGAACCTTAAGATGCCGTAGTGTAAAAAAATCTACACCGAAAATCACTGGACTTTTTTAAATGGACCTACCCACATACACTCGGTTTTCACAATAAATTGTATCCTCATTGTCTTATAGCAAGCCATGCATTTTCAAATCGTGACTTATTACATGATCTGGGAATAGTTTATTTTTAGAAAGATAAAGAGATAATGAAAATCTCAATAAAAGCCTGTTTGTTATACCTGTGTATAATTTCACATGTAAAAGTTACACATTGTGTGAAACCATTATAATGAGCACAATCCAGTGGCATCCACACATTTACCACCACACTATAGTGCAAATTGAATGCTAGAAGACATTTTAAAGTAAATTTTGAGAGATTTTATTCGTGTGAACCTGTAATTTGTACGAACGATAGGAATTGCAATGAACGTTATTTACAATCCCGATTTCAATGAAAATAGATAATTTGATTGAATGATTGATGTTATAGATTGACAACTCGACCAGCATTTTATTCGACTTGTAAAGTGTTTGTGTAAAGGCAGCCCTACCATTAGAAAGATATGTTCAGATAGAGTAGATGGTCAGATGGTTGAAAATTACAAAATAACAACTATGAGTATCTAAAAGTAAACTTTATATTTTGCTTGAATATGTATCTTAGATTTTGTCTGCTTGTAGAGTATAATAAAATTTAAATGGCTCTTTGCTAAGGAACAAGTTCCCGGCACTTTGTGTCGTCATTCCTCGTTTTCAGAACATTACGCTATACACTTTTTTTTAAATCTGAATCGGCAATTTCCGGATAACTAATTTGAATAATGTCACATGGCCGAGATTTGCGTGTCCATAAGGTACCAATCGTGTACTGGAGGAATCTTATTCACCAATAAAATACTGGAGGAATCTTGGCCGTCTGCACAATTCACGCACGGTAGGGGACCAAGCGTATTAAAAAATGTTTTCAAGCGCACGTATCATACGTGCGCTACAAATGAAGGAAATACATGCGCGTATTGCTGCTTACAATTTTTCCTCAAACCTGCTTCTGATTGGTTGGGAAACAAATTAAAAGTTCCTCCAGCATTTGATTGGTCGACGTACTGCAGAAATCACGTTCGGTTAAATTCGGTTTGAAAAGGTCTATATCTTTATTTGAAGGATCGCAGTCACATGGTATTCATACCTTTACCACCTGCCTCTAAATCATAAGTTCAAAATGATTACAAGGAGACTCTTCTCTAAGTAAATTTTGGGAGAGTCTATTTGTGTGACCATGTGTAGTTTCTAGGAGCAATAAAAACTGTAATGAATTTATTTACAATCCCAATGAGCTCTTGAAAACTATAAAAACTGCAATTAACTTATTTAGATCTCAATTCTAATGAACTCTTGTATTTATGATGAAAATAAATCATTCAATTGACTGATTGATATTATAGATTTGCGACTCGACTAACATTTAGTTCCAATTGTAAAGTGTTTGTATAAAGGCAGCGCTACCATTGGGAAGGAATGTTCTGCTACGAGATATTTAGGTCATTAATGTAATATCCACACGATATGGTAAGAAACCATTGGGCTACAGGCAGAACAATAGCAACTACTGACATATGAGTCTCTAAAACTAAAATTTAGGTTTAAGGTGTTAAGACATTTTGTATGAAATTTTCATTTGGTTTGCATATGGTACATAATGCTTTGTCTATTTTCATTTGGTTTGCATATGGTGTATAATGCTTTGTGTATTTTCATTTGGTTTGCATATGGTATATAATGCTGTGTCTATTTTCATTTGCTTTGCATATGGTGTATAATGCTTTGTCTATTTTCATTTGGTTTGCATATGGTTTATAATGCTTTGTCTATTTTCATTTGGTTTGCATATGGTGTATAATGCTTTGTCTATTTTCATTTGGTTTGCATATGGTACATAATGCTTTGTCTACTTTCATTTGGTTTGCATATGGTGTATAATGCTTTGTCTATTTTCATTTGGTTTGCATATGGTACATAATGCTTTGTCTAGTTTCATTTGGTTTGCATATGGTTTATAATGCTGTGTCTATTTTCATTTGCTTTGCATATGGTGTATAATGCTTTGTCTATTTTCATTTGGTTTGCATATGGTTTATAATGCTTTGTCTATTTTCATTTGGTTTGCATATGGTGTATAATGCTTTGTCTATTTTCATTTGGTTTGCATATGGTACATAATGCTTTGTCTACTTTCATTTGGTTTGCATATGGTGTATAATGCTTTGTCTATTTTCATTTGGTTTGCATATGGTACATAATGCTTTGTCTAGTTTCATTTGGTTTGCATATGGTATATAATGCTTTGTCTACTTTCATTTGGTTTGCATATGGTTTATAATGCTTTGTCTACTTTCATTTGGTTTGCATATGGTATATAATGCTTTGTCTAGTTTCATTTGGTTTGCATATGGTATATAATGCTTTGTCTATTTTCATTTGGTTTGCATATGGTATATAATGCTTTGTGTATTTTCATTTGCTTTGCATATGGTATATAATGCTTTGTCTATTTTCATTTGGTTTGCATATGGTATATAATGCTTTGTCTATTTTCATTTGGTTTGCATATGGTATATAATGCTTTGTCTAGTTTCATTTGGTGTGCATATGGTATATGATGCTTTGTCTGGTTTCATTTGGTTTGTATATGGTACATAATGCTTTGTCTATTTTCATTTGGTTTGCATATGGTATATAATGCTTTGTCTAGTTTTATTTGGTTTGCATATGGTACATAATGCTTTGTCTAGTTTTATTTGGTTTGCATATGGTTTATAATGCTTTGTCTATTTTCATTTGGTTTGTTTATGGTATATAATGCTTTGTCTATTTTCATTTGGTTTGCATATGGTGTATAATGCTTTGTCTATTTTCATTTGGTTTGCATATGGTGTATAATGCTTTGTGTATTTTCATTTGGTTTGCATATGGTGTATAATGCTTTGTCTATTTTCATTTGCTTTGCATATGGTATATAATGCTTTGTCTATTTTCATTTGGTTTGCATATGGCATATAATGCTTTGTCTAGTTTCATTTGGTGTGCATATGGTATATGATGCTTTGTCTAGTTTCATTTGGTTTGTATATGGTACATAATGCTTTGTCTATTTTCATTTGGTTTGCATATGGTATATAATGCTTTGTCTAGTTTTATTTGGTTTGCATATGGTACATAATGCTTTGTCTAGTTTTATTTGGTTTGCATATGGTTTATAATGCTTTGTCTATTTTCATTTGGTTTGTATATGGTATATAATGCTTTGTCTATTTTCATTTTGGTTTGCATATGGTGTATAATGCTTTGTCTATTTTCATTTGGTTTGCATATGGTGTATAATGCTTTGTGTATTTTCATTTGGTTTGCATATGGTGTATAATGCTTTGTCTATTTTCATTTGGTTTGCATATGGTACATAATGCTTTGTCTAGTTTCATTTGGTTTGCATATGGTTTATAATACTTTGTCTATTTTCATTTGGTTTGCATATGGTGTATGATGCTTTGTCTATTTTCATTTGCTTTGCATATGGTATATAATGCTTTGTCTATTTTCATTTGGTTTGCATATGGTGTATAATGCTTTGTCTATTTTCATTTGGTTTGCATATGGTATATAATGCTTTGTCTATTTTTATTTGGTTTGCATATGGTATATAATGCTTTGTCTATTTTCATTTGGTTTTGCATATGGTATATAATGCTTTGTCTATTTTCATTTGGTTTGCATATGGTATATAATGCTTTGCCTAGTTTCATTTGGTTTGCATATGGTATATAATGCTTTGTCTAGTTTCATTTGGTGTGCATATGGTATATAATGCTTTGCCTAGTTTCATTTGGTTTGCATATGGTATATAATGCTTTGTCTATTTTCATTTGGTTTGCATATGGTATATAATGCTTTGTGTATTTTCATTTGCTTTGCATATGGTATATAATGCTTTGTCTATTTTCATTTGGTTTGCATATGGTATATAATGCTTTGTCTATTTTCATTTGGTTTGCATATGGTATATAATGCTTTGTCTAGTTTCATTTGGTGTGCATATGGTATATGATGCTTTGTCTGGTTTCATTTGGTTTGTATATGGTACATAATGCTTTGTCTATTTTCATTTGGTTTGCATATGGTATATAATGCTTTGTGTATTTTTATTTGGTTTGCATATGGTACATAATGCTTTGTCTGGTTTCATTTGGTGTGCATATGGTATATGATGCTTTGTCTGGTTTCATTTGGTTTGTATATGGTACATAATGCTTTGTCTATTTTCATTTGGTTTGCATATGGTATATAATGCTTTGTCTAGTTTTATTTGGTTTGCATATGGTACATAATGCTTTGTCTAGTTTTATTTGGTTTGCATATGGTTTATAATGCTTTGTCTATTTTCATTTGGTTTGCATATGGTATATAATGCTTTGTCTATTTTCATTTGGTTTGCATATGGTGTATAATGCTTTGTGTATTTTCATTTGGTTTGCATATGGTGTATAATGCTTTGTGTATTTTCATTTGGTTTGCATATGGTGTATAATGCTGTGTCTATTTTCATTTGCTTTGCATATGGTATATAATGCTTTGTCTATTTTCATTTGGTTTGCATATGGTATATAATGCTTTGTCTAGTTTCATTTGGTGTGCATATGGTATATGATGCTTTGTCTGGTTTCATTTGGTTTGTATATGGTACATAATGCTTTGTCTATTTTCATTTGGTTTGCATATGGTGTATAATGCTTTGTCTAGTTTTATTTGGTTTGCATATGGTACATAATGCTTTGTCTAGTTTTATTTGGTTTGCATATGGTTTATAATGCTTTGTCTATTTTCATTTGGTTTGTATATGGTATATAATGCTTTGTCTATTTTCATTTGGTTTGCATATGGTGTATAATGCTTTGTCTATTTTCATTTGGTTTGCATATGGTGTATAATGCTTTGTGTATTTTCATTTGGTTTGCATATGGTGTATAATGCTTTGTCTATTTTCATTTGGTTTGCATATGGTACATAATGCTTTGTCTAGTTTCATTTGGTTTGCATATGGTTTATAATGCTTTGTCTATTTTCATTTGGTTTGCATATGGTATATAATGCTTTGTCTAGTTTCATTTGGTTTGCATATGGTATATAATGCTTTGTATTTTTTCATTTGGTTAGCATATGGTATATAATGCTTTGTCTACTTTCATTTGGTTTGCATATGGTACATAAAGCTTTGTCTATTTTCATTTGGTTTGCATATAGTATATAATGCATTGTCTAGTTTCATTTGGTTTGCATATGGTGTATAATGCTTTGTTTATTTGTAGAATATTTTAATCAAATTGAAATGGCTTTTATTCCAGGGACCAGTTCCTAGCAAACTGTGCACTTAGTCGTATTCCTCTTTTACAAGTCCGTACACGCTATGCGTTTATTTTCTAGTAATATGTTATCCTTTTCGGCAGTAATTTTACATCACTCGTTTTTGTTTTCTTATTTTCAAAAGTATGTACAGGCACCTTAAGAGTATTTCCTGTCAAATCAGATAGTGGCAAACAAATCATTAAAATCGTTTAAACATTGATCAGTTTATAGCGTTTTTAAATATCAGTTATCAATTTACATATTGTATGCATATTTGTGATGTATTAATAGAAATAACAGTAAATCCTTTGCGTTTTAAATGTCCATAAAAATTCTTTTAAGGGGTGCAGTAAATTCTGACTTGATGTTTGTTAGTCTTTGCCACGCCCCCAATCAAGTTCTAGAAGGAATAGACTTACCCATCTATCCACATTTTAATAATTAAGATTTAGGAATTATGTTTAAAGATTTACATAAAGATGTCGAGAAGCTGTGTCCACCCAGTTATACGTCACAAATTGTACATGCATTAGCCATAACTCAAAAACTAAAAGTTTTTTTTTGTTTTACTTCAAAACTAATCTGCTTAGAATTGAATTGAACTCCCATATAAAATTTAAACACTCCGGAAGCATGCCTATTAATAGGAACAGTTACAACACACGAGAATATTGAAGTCTTGCAGCCATATTGTTCAGATATTGAGATAAAATGTCTTAGTTTGTAATTCATGTACTTGAAATATTAAAAATCATCGTCTTAAAATACATCTGAATTTTTCAAATGGCCGTTTCGCGCCTAAAAGCCTAGCTCTATTGTCTATTTGTCCTATTATTTCGAAAACGGCGTGAACATATGAAATAGGAGTAGAAAAGTTTTAGCCATGACAGTAATGAATTTATTTTCATGAGTTTCAAATTTCCCCTAGCAAAGATATTTTTCCCAGACGTATTTCAAATTTGAAATATGTAGCATTGCATAAAGCTTCAAATTATCATGAGAAATATCACAAAATGGCGGCTTCCGTATAACAAAATGTTCCCATTTTTAGGAACATTTATGTTCCAATTGAAAAGCATACTATCGGACTGTTAAAATCTCGTCCTGTTCATGCATGTCAAAGTTTCTATTTTATCAATACAGCACCAAACGTTACTAAATATACCTTTTACAGTGATTGTTAAGCTCTTTCCAATAACATTTAGCACACATTCGTAGACCTTTAGGACTGCAAGAAATGAAATGTTAATTTCATTTAACCAACGTTCCAAAACTTGTATTCCTGTTATGATCTAATTGTACTCGCACACAATATAAGTCTCATACTCGTACTCATGGCTTTGGAACTCGTACTCGTGCCGTTGTACTCGTACTCATGCGCACGACAATTTACTCGATTACAAGTTTGGCAGTGCATTTTTTGTAAGTCATAATGACAATCATCAGTCTATCCTGCAGCATGCCTATTAATGGGAACATAAATTTTCCTATAAATAGAAACATTTTGCTACATGGAAGCCGCCATTTTATAATATTTCCCATGATCCTTTGCTATCCTAATGTTAAAGTATTATGCAATGTTACAAATTTCAAATTTGAAATACGTCTAGGAAAAATATCTTTGCTTGGGGAAACTTAAAACTCATGAAAATAGCTTCATCACTGTCATGGCTACAACTTTTCCACTGCCATTTAATATGTTCATCACGCCGTTTTCGAAATATTAAAAAAAAATAGACAATAGAGCTAGGCTGTTTGGCTCGAAGCAGCCACTTTGAAAATTCAAATGTTTTTCAAGATTTTTGATATTTCAAGTACATAGATTAGAAACTATGACTTTTTATCGCAAGGTCTAAACAATATGGCTGCATGACTTCAATATTCTCGTGTGTTATAAATGTTCCTATTAGTAGGCATGCTGCCGGATTGTCAGTGTGTCGTATATTGTTTATTTTGTATATAAATGAAAGAAAGCACATTCGTCAACTAATGTTGAAATGAGATATATACTATGAAAATATTACATTTTTGTGAGCTTAACAAGAGATTTATCCAATATTATTTTAATTTTTTTATTTGATTAAATGATTTTCAAACGTTTAATGAAACGAAATCATTCTGAGGACATTTATTAACTCCGAGGTGGATACAGATCATGATCACAAAAGAGTACAAATATTGTTACAATACCAAAGTCAAATTGGATTTATTTTATCCCTAATGTGTATGTCCTTATATCTCCATACCATATGTTTTACCCCCAATGTGTATGTCCTTATATCTCCATACCATATGTTTTTCTTTTTCTACACACTCTCAAAACTGTCGCTAAGTACAGTATATCAATAAAGAAATACACAACAGTCTGGGAGAGGCCCAGAAAACAGGGTACTTTAAAATACCCCCAAAATATATATTTATATTTTTTTTACAGGCACGTCACGTGACGTCGCTCGTAAATGCACTAACGCCTATGGGTGTTTACATTTCCACTCCGGATTGTTCGAATTTCCATTGGCTACTATGAAATTTTTACTATTGGTAGGATATGAATATTCAAAACTTTTGACCGTTACCTTTTGAAATTCACCGTCGCCTTTTGTTTATAACAAATAATATTTAGAAAAACGTAAAAAGGCGACGATTATAAAAAATGACGACAGTGAATTTCAAAAGGCAGCGGCCAATATTTTTAAATATTTATATCCTACCAGTAGTAACAATTTCACAGTAGCCAATAGAAATTTGAACAATCCGGAGCGGAAAATGTAAACAGCCATTAGCTGTAGTGTATGTACGAATAATGTCACGTTACGTGCCTGTAAAAAAAGACCCTAATTTTTGTAGTATTTTAAATACCCTATTTTCGGGGTCGCTCCCGGACTGCACAATGTTGGTAGTGCTTTATACCAAGCTTAATTCTTTATTATTAGCTTTATTCAGTCCGAACTTTAACTATCAGCCCACATCTAAAAATAACCCCAAACTCCCAGCTTCATCATACCTTTCCAGTAACTTTTCTCTCAAAAGAACATGCTCAAACATAATTGGATAACTTAGAGCACATAACAACTTAATGACTTAAGATTAATTTGCATAAATAAATGTGAGTAGCAGTGACATAAATTAATGTGAGGGAAAGGAATGCGTGGACACAAAGGATATAAAACATCTAAGGACAAGACACTTTCACTAGTCTCAGCAGATCGATACTTGTATTGGATAACTTTTCCAGACTCTAGCAGAGGAGATGCGACAACAACGGTCTCCCTAGCGCGTATTTGAAAAAAATTCTCTGAGCGTCAGTTGCTCCGTCCATCCCGTTTAGAAGACTGCAATTCAACAGATTTACATAGGTACTGTGGGCCAGTCTTGTTAAAAGATTTATACACAAGAAGCCCTAGTTTATGTACAATCTGTGCTTCAAATTGGCAACCAGTGCAAATCTCGTAATTGGAGTGTTGCAAATATTGCTGCAAACGCTGTAAACGCTGTAGCTGGGATTTGGTTACCCCATAAAGATGTCGATTCTTGATGGTGTGAATGCATGAACAATATATCTTAAGGAAATTCAAATTTCTTTAGGAAAGCACTTCAGTTAAATCCAGTAGTTGGAATAATTGTTGATGTAAGATTGCCGACAACGCTCTCAAAGTCAGAAGGATCGTAAAGAATACCTACAAGATAAACGACAATAATAAAATGAAGTTAATAATTTTCAAAACATTCATATAAAACTTCCTTACAGCAGCTAAAGAGAAACGAAAGCAAAAATATAACATGCAGCTGATGCCAAACTCATGTCACGAAACATGACTTGCAAACAACAGAATTAAGGATAAGAATTTGATTTCATATGAATACTGTTACAAAAATACATTTTATGTTTTTACTTCCAATATGCAAAATTTCCTTTTAGCATAATCTAAAAGTTGTGATTTATTTTAGTAATGCCAAAAGGAATAACAAATTGAAGGCAGCTTTAAATCTTTGAATGAGCATTTTTATTCAATTTTTACTTACCTTACGTCATAACAACGACACTTTAACATTCCATGATCTCCTGGCTTCTTATGATAACACCACATATATATATATATATATATATATATATATATATATATATATATATATATATATATATATATATATATATATATATATATATATATATATATATATATATATATATATATATATATATATATATATATATATATATATATATGTATATATATATATATATATATATATATATATATATATATATATATATATATATATATATATATATATATATATATATATATATATATATATATATATATATATATATATATATATATATTTATATAAATATATATATATATATATATATATATATATATATATATATATATACATATACATATATATATATATATATACATATATATATATATATATATATATATATATATATATATATATATATATATATATATATATATATATTTATATATATTTATATAAATATATATATATATATATATATATATATATATATACATATATATATATATATACATATATATATATATATATATATATATATATATATATATATATATATATATATATATATATATATATATATATATATATATATATATATATATATATATATATATATATATATATATATATATATATATATATATATATATATATATATATATATATATATATATATATATATATATATATATATATATATATATATATATATATTTAATGTTAATTTTAACACCAAATACTAATATTTACTGATTACTTGTAGAATTTTAGGAGGGAATATTTTCTTTAAAAATGATGCTTGTTTACTCAGGCTGCCAGTGATATGGATATGTAAATCTAGCAAATTTAAGCATTAAATTTGTATTAGAATTTGTTTTCTCATTTATTAGTTTCAATACCTTTCTACGAAATATTCTTTATAATGTGTCACTTATTATTATTAATTAGGTCTTATATAGTGCTCACTTCTACACAACAAATATGGAATCAGCAGCACTTTACATACTCCATATATTTACTTAAAAACCACTGAACGTACTAGAAAAAATAACTGAAAATCTTTATGAAAAAGATGAGTTTTTAGTTGTTTTTTTAAATGTTAAAATTACTAGAGGTGTTAATGTCAGTTGGTAGCTTGTTCCAATCCCTAGGCCCTCCCACAGAAAAAGCGCGATCCGCAAAAGGTTTCCTTTGTGTTGATATTATATGATATGTTATGATATGATATGTTATACTTTCAGATCACAATGCATACGTAGGTTTCATTTCATTAAAGTAAGTTACCAAATAATTAGGAGCTAAGCCATTTACACATTTGTAGGACATACATAGTAATCTAAAAAGTATTCTTGAATTGATTAGAAGCCAATGCAATTCTTTCAAACATTCTGTTGTACTCTTATATTTACTTCTATTTAGGATCAATTTTGCAGCAAAATTTTGAACCCGTTGTAATTTCATTATGGACGATTTGGGAAGGCTGTATAATAATATACTACGATAGTCCAGTTGAGAGATGACCAACGAAAGTACCAACTGTTCAAGGGACTTTCTATCTATATGGCTACGTAATACCCTTAAGCGATACAAATTGTACATAGCACTTCTGCATTTTTCACTTACATGTTTGTGGACGGATAATTCTGTATCTAGCCATACTTAATACTTAATACAATTGTATTTTTGTATGATATACTTGATAAGTATATTAAATCGAAAGTATTTTTAGATCTAAATATTGTGCAATAGGCATAATTCCATTATTACATATTTCTCATAAAATCGTTTATAAAAAATGTGTGAAGACGTCGTAGACATGATATCCACATTTTTTAGTAAACGATTTAAATAATTTTTATGTTTTTAATGAAATAAGTTGGGAACAGTTTGGTACGAAACTTCAGGAGGTAGAAAACGAAGACGTTTTACAGATATTCCTACCTGCTACACAAGCTGTCATGAAGCATGCAATTGAACCTGCGATTAAAGCGCGAATGGATATTTCAGCTATGTCAGCTCTTCGGCTTGGCGCCAATGGAGTAAGCCCGCCAAGCGTGATACCAATTGAAGATATATTAGCAAATCCACATAGTGCGTATGTAGCAATTATTTCTGAACGAACCTAGAAAAATGAAAGAGAGAAAAACAATGAATGCACAAGGTATCCAAAGTTGTTCGACGTCACGAAAACCTATGATAATTTCTGCTCAAATAAAGAAGCTGGCAACCAAAAAGTCACGCGTATTTTCCTTGAGTCTCAGGACTATTCGTACACATTTTCGTGCACATGATGATACTGTAAAACTTTGATACGTAAGTTCAAATTAATCATAGTCATTCCTTATGAATATTTCTTTTTCAACGACACGAATAACAAAAAATCGACTTGTATTATTTTTAAATTCCTCTGTCTTAGCTAACATGACGCCCTCACTTTTCACACCAAGAGCTTCTTTAACTATGTAAGGCTTGGTCCAACAAACGTATCTGGCTTCAAAGTGTATAGATAGCCATATACTTTATATTCACCAGAAAAAGACTTGAATTCTGAACAGAATAGGCTTTAAGTTACGTCCAAAAAGCTGTAGTTTCTGAGTTATAAGTTAATCAAAGTTTATTGAATTTGTAAAGTAAACGCTGTGATGTATGAAAGAGAAGACATATTAAATTCTTTTGTGAAGGTCTTTGAAGTCCTATCCTAAATTTCAGTCACTGAAACATCAGGCTATTTTCTACCAATATATTAAATACCTTTTGACCCTTGCTTGACCCCTCACCTTTTAAGGATTGAAAAATAATAAGTTCTCATTGTGATGTCAAAAATTTACATGAACGTTTTCATAATTATATTACGGCATTTTGATCCAACGTTCTGCTATTCTGATGGTTTATTAGATAATCTCTTTCAATTATCGGATTAAGATCAAGTTAAAGCATAGTGGTTTCCATGGGTTCTGCCTCTCAAAGCAACACAAGAACAATACAATATTTCTGCCCTTATTATACCACATGTGCGTAGGGAGGGCCACCACCCAGGTACAAGAACTGCAACAATTTGTTAGTTTCAAGCGGAAAAAGAAAACTGCTAAATCATTGTTTCCATCAAACGGTTCTGCTCTTCGTGAATTCTAGTGTCATCAGATCAGCATTCTGCGATTGACCATTTTAGGACAATAATGAAAAGATGAACTTTAAAGGGGGAATTTCGTCTGAAGAAAATTGCTTGACACCTGACCAGTGAATCTGGTACGTATAGTGACGCCGTATCCGTGGTGGTTATTAAGTGGCTTGTCAGTATCTGTAAGAATGATTCGACCAATCACAGACGTTGATTTGTCTTTATCTTTACGTTAACACTATGATTGACATTTAACTCACGGATATCGTTGGTCCACCTGTTTCTCGGTTGCTAATGTACCCAGCCAACCTCTCATAGGCAACGAACTCATTGATAAAAGTCTTCAAACCGATGAGCTCGGCAACGATTTGGCAGTCCGCCCATTCAACGCCCATCAGGAACGCCAGTGGCATGAAAACATATGAACAAATGTACTGTGGACAAAGTGGAGGACAAGATGGTATACTCTTTTATCAGTCAGATAGCACAGGGATTTTCATAAAAGGGGAATTGAAAAATATTTTCGGATATACCTATAGGGTTACCTTCAGTGAGTACAAGATGGGGACAAGATGGTATACTCTTTTATCAGTCAGATAACACAGGGATTTTCATAAAAGGGGAATTGAAAAATATTTTCGGATATACCTATAGGGTTACCTTCAGTGAGTAAATTCAAACGGTCATTCATGTATTCACATATAAAAATTGAATTTTGGTAATAATTATCTTTTTCCCACGATATGAGTGTATTGATGAAGAATCGAGGATCATCAAGGAAGTAAAACATTAAATAAAAATCAATATATTTGATGAACAATGATTATTTTTATACTGAAATAAGTGGGTGACGTCACTGAAAGAAAACTAATGGAAATTTTGTGTAGACACTTTAATGTCAGAAATGCCCAATTATCTCGAAATTTAGATCGAAAACTTTTCTTAATCCTTTGGCTTGCATCAAAGTAAAACGTATTTTTTTCTTTCTAAAACCATTGCCATCTGCACGGGAAAAGCATATGGAAGGCATGATGCAATGTACATGGGCTATGTTCCTTAATGACGGCATCCATCACAACAACAACAACTCTGATCATTAAAAAAGTTGATTTCTTCCGGACTGTCCTGGATACGTCATTACCGTAGTTTCTAAAAGTCTTATTGCTTGATCTGCTGATTGCGCGCTGGTCAAAGTGTCCTGTATGTCTATAAAATTCACGAAAATACATACTTCGAAACTTAGTTGCGGGACTCCAACGAGATCTCCAAGATAGCCAAGAATTCCATTAAATAAGGCAAGTATGGCAATAAAGGCAAGAAGGTTGGCTGCGATGTTGAGAGCCAAAGGTATTGCAGTTGCAGCTCCATGTGACATCGCCTCCACCACGTTGTTTTGTTCCCTGGGAAAAAATGGCAAAAATGCATCCTCATATTGCCTATTATGATACACTCTTTATAAAATTTACATTCTTAATTTTTCTTCACATATTAGCGTCTTTGATATCAAAAGTGAATACTGCTAAAATGATAATAAATCATTTCTGGTTTCTTTGAGTGTACGTGACAAGTAAATCTGATACGTAATACGAACGTCACTTCCGCGGCGGGTATTGAGAGAGACAGAGAGTTGAACACACAATTACAATGACGGGGTCGTCGCCTGCGTATTCGGTTATGATAGTACAAATGCTATCACGAAACGCTTAATACGACCCGGACGAGAACACAGGTACGACGTACGGACAGACATAACATCGACAACCAAGTCAATGTCCACGGCCGTTGATACCCAGTTGTGGTGCACTGGCGGAATGACTTGTCAGTATTTATGTAGAAATTCCGACGAATCAGAAACGTTGGATTGTATTTTGTCTATTTACCTCTACCAGTCTGCCAGTCTACTTTAGCAGTAGCACAATAACCAGATAACTGACCTTTAATGTTTGTGTCTTTGATTACTTTCAATACTTTTGATTACATTCCACACTGCCAAAAATGAGCGTAGCTCGTACAAATTGTCATCGAATAAACCCTTATGTTTGTACCCACATCGCCTGTTGAGGCACGTGTGACGTCACTTACATATACTTAATCTGATCTCCTAGTTGGCGAAATATCCCAGACTTATAACTTCCTGATAGATATTATACAAATGATAAATTCTTCAAGCAAAAACATATATGAATGAACAAAAATTGCATACCCTTTTGGCAAATTGATCTGATCAACCGTCATCGTCTTGGACTTTTCCCGTTCAGGGTAAAATAATTTCGATATTGCAAGAGCAGCAGGCGCCGACATAACAGAAGCGGTCAGTAAATGGGTGGCGCTGATTCCAAATGAAATGTACGCTCCGAGGACAGCGCCAGCTATTGTTGCAAACCCCCCAGTCATGACTGCATGAAGCTCCGACTTTGTCATATCCTTGATGAAAGGTCTTATGAGCAGAGGGGACTCCGTCTGATGAGACATAAATGCATTGTACATTTAAGTGAAGAATGTGTAGCAATTTATTAGATACCATTTTGTTTCATACATGATATTTAAGATATGTTTTATTTCTCATGATGGTCCATCTATTATAATTAAGTATTTGTATATATCTTTTCTCATTCAACTTTTATTTGTTAAAAGTGTATCTAAAATGACTGTTGTAGAAAGCGTAATGTTTAAGAGTGGACATCTAGCCATATCTTTCGACCGACACGCCAGTGCACCACAACTGGTTATCAAAGGCCGTGGACATTGACTTGGTTGTTGATGTTATGTCTGTCCGTACGTCGTACCTGTGTTCTCGTCCGGGTCGTATTAAGCGTTTCGTAATAGCATTGTTACTATCATAAGCGAATACGCAGGCAACGACCCCGTCATTGTAATTGTGTATTCACTCGTCGTCGTCGCCCTAACTTTCTTCACAACATGTTTATGCTACTCTTGTTACTTCAAAACAACACAATCTTAAAAAACATAGACCAATAAAAGAGAACCCTTTCATTCACATTAGATTCAACGTCTTCAATTTGCTCTTGTAAATAATCTGATAATAATGTTGATCATCATTGGATACTGTGGATAATAGTATTGATCATCAGTGGATACTTCGAGATGAGATCTCACTTTTTAGAGAGGCAAGATGGAGAATATAATGATTAAAAAACAAATAAGTCATATAAAAAATGAAAAGGCTCTCAATGTTTGTTGTAACATATGATTTTTGTGAGGATAATATACTTGATTTCAAATCAAAGGGCAGATTTCGTAATAAAGTAAAGTGTATTTTAAAGTAATCTTTCAAAATTCATTTCAATAGTTTCTGAAGAACAAAATTTGAAATTCTTAGTCACCAGCAAAAGCTCAAATTGTACAAAAATGTTCCAGAAATATCAATTTTTATATCATTTTTAAAGTATACAACTTTAGAATAACAAAATTTGAAAAGTAAAATAAATGTTAATGGCTGAAATTTTGAACTGTTTAAATTATGGTCACGGCGCATGTCTTGTTCTCCCAATCAGGAGATCTCCCGAACGGGAGCGTAAACTGGACTGTTAGAAGGTCTTCGTACTTACATTAAGGTGTATAATGTTGTAAAACATAATACACAAATAATAAACCTCCTAGTTTGAATGTGTTTACGGTTTAATGTGTGAAGGTCTCTCTTGTTCATTATCTGATTAGGAGCCATCTAAGAAATGGAGATTTTTTCCTTCCTCGATTTTTCTTTAAAAGATTGCTTCTTAGTGTATTTGTAAATGTTTTAAAGTTTTGCTACCAAATTTCCGATGATGAAAATGCTTTTCTGAATGGCAGCTATATTACAAATTGTATTCGCACAGTATATGATATTATTATTTTTTGAATAAGTATATGATATTTTGTTCACTTCGAAAAGTTCTTTGACACCGTGGCACGTAGTTGAACTTAAAAAGAAGTTGGAGTTGTATACTAATGGTCATGATATCATATGGTGTTGTATTACCTGTTGAAATAAATCTGTTTCACATCTGCTATCAATGGTATATAATTCAAATTGTTTGCTGACCGAATGCAGGAAAAATGGGCCTCTGTCGTCGGCTTTACTAATTAAACTCTCAAATCCTGTAAAACAATTTCTAATTGCTTTTTGTTTATGATGATGTTTCGTATCAAAGTATTCCGGTTGAAGGTAATAAGTATAAAATCACTCATACTATTCCAGAATCTAATGTAGGAGATAATGTGTTTGTATTCCGTTTCGGATCATTTGAATCCGGATTTTGCTTTTTATAAGGACTTTTAGTGGAACGTTCAAAATCCTTTGAAACTTAAAAAAGGACTCCCTTTGAGATTCCAGATTTGCTGCTCACTTTGATCTGGAAAGTCTTAGGTAATAATTGATCATGTAGAGTCAGTAGAGTCGTTATCAACAACTTGATCTGACTCTAGATAATTGATTTCATATATTTCGAATCATGAATTTAATGTTATTTCATCCAATTCCAGATCATACAATGTGATCTGGATTTCCAGATCAAAGTGATCTGGAAAAAGTCTAAGCTCATATTTGGATCCTGCATTGGCATCAAAAGTGATCCGTTTCGTCTCATATTTGATCCTGCATTGGCATCAAAGGTGATCCGTTTCGTCTCATATTTGATCCTGCATTGGCATCAAAAGTGATCCGTTTCGTCTCATATTTGATCCTGCATTGGCATCAAAGGTGATCAGATTTGTCTCATATTTGATCCTGTATTTTTAAGATAATGCCACGTCTTTTATTGATGGCACTGATAACTCGCGTAATAATCTTGGAAATGAACTCTTAGTAATATTTCTAGTCTAACAAAAATATCTATACATATTCTAGATGGTATTGGTAATTTGAAAGGGTAGCAATGTCACATTTCACCCAAAGAAGTATTTATTGCAACTAACTTAACTGATATAGTGCATAAATCTTACGCCTTTAGAACGTAGGCCTTTTACTATTTCACTGTTTCTTATCCTCTCCCATTTAAATGACTTTTTATCAATTCTTCCTGCTCCACCTTCGATCTTTTTTATGAATAAACTTAATCCATCTTTTCGGTTTACTCGATAAGTTCGATTGCGTTAACAGGAATTATACATAGCGTTGGTAAAGAAGGTCTTAGAACTGTAGAATATAAATGTTTCTGCCATTTTGACACCACCACATGTAAGAACGCTTTTAGCTCTCAGTATTCCGTTCTTTCAATAGCGCTTCTTTTATTAAGCTTTATTCAGTTCGTCTTTGTTTTTCCAGGTGCTCTTTCAGATAGCTTTTATATTCATATCATTTTGATATCATCCATTACAATTGAATCTACACATGGAGGTTAATTAACAGTGAAATCTTGCAAACACCAATCTTGCTTGTCTGGAATAATGTTCTGATTGATAAGCAGCCTGTTTTTTTTATCATCATTGGTTCGGCAAAGTTATTTATATAATCAATAACTTACTTTTATATAAATATAATCCCTCATTTACGATTAATCCGTTAGTAAATTGTCTATGATATACACGGCATATGACTATCTTTTACCAGTCTACACTCTATTGAAATGCATAGAGTTCATTTTTGCAGTTAGTAGACGCTTCAACGATTTCATCGTAAAATAATGACCATTCAAGATTTATTTTTCAACTATATCCGTTTGTTCATTGTGTATGGAAATCGCACTATGCTACTTGCAGAAAACTTCATATTATGGTTAAAGCTATCTGTACAGGTAGCGATTTTGCCATAAATATGTTCCTTTTAATATTCTGAACATTTCATTAACACACATCTATTAAAAATGTCCACTCGTTTCTGAGATAATTGCGAAAAAGTGAAAAACTAAGCCCCAAGAAACGGCTGGACTTCCACTATTAAGAAATGGCGTGTGACGTAAGCATAAGGACACAGCGAGGCCTACAATCATGCATAACTTCCATAGTGTCACTGTGATACATTGACCTAGGTTACTTCAAAACATCAGTTTCACTAAATCAGACGTTAGAATATCGCTTAATTAGCGATATGCTAACTATTTCAGGACATTTTCTTCTGAGTAAAGAGGACATACCGATTCAAGTCCGAACCATTATTTCTTTATGGTTGGCGATCTCCACTTGCTACGTTAGGCTGTAAGTATTACTGTACGGTACGGTACACTGCACGACGTAAGCGTTGTACTGACCTATCCTTACGTCAGGATAAAACCAATACGTAATGAGCATACGTGTGGAGACCTAAAAATAAGCCAGATTTTTAACATTTTGGGATTGATTTTGTAAGAAAGTGTTGATAGTGAGGGGTTATGTAGATAATTTGTATCAATTTATACAAAGTGGTTGCTACCCGTCCATATACCTTCAAACTTGAACGTAATAAACAACCAGATTCTGATTAGAGTTACCCTTGCCAGTCCGGCGATATCCTCAATCGAGGGTTTTGTTTCTTAGACAACAGTCTTGTAAAACCTTGTTAAATTTTACGACAAAATTTACACATTAGCTGCAAGAAACAATTGAAATATTTTAGAAATGCATTATAATTATTATTGAGTATCAGTTACTATTTCCACTTGTAGGAAACCTGAACTATACATGCCC
>JAIGNY010001965.1:2440000-2612500 GCA_020152595.1 Chiridota heheva | reverse complement strand
GTAAGAAAATACAAACCAACAGCTGCACCAGCCAACAAAATCACCAACACGACCCTGAAAAGAACAAAATGAATAATTAAAATGACGAAATAAAATGACCAGAAAATAAAACATTAGAATCTTTATAAAACAATCAATACTAATAATGATGATGATGACGATGACAGTGACGACGACAATGACGATGACGATGATGATGATGATGATGATGATGATGATGATGATGATGATGATGATGATGATGATGATGATGATGATGATGATGATGATGATGATGATGATGATGATGATGATGATGATGATGATGATGATGATGATGATGATGATATGTATGTTAAACAATTAAATAGTATGTTTTTAAAGATGTTTTAAATTAAGCAACAGTATTTCATGATTGTACAGTGATTGGCAAGGCATTCCATATTAGGCGCACAAACTGAGAAGGCTCTGTCACCAACCTTTGATCCCGTTCTCTTCTCCTGAAGCAATTTTTGTGTTGATGAGCGTAGGGATCTGTTTGGTTTGTAAGGTGTGAGGAGGCATGACAGGTAGGAGGGTGCGAGACCATGTAGTGTTTTGTAGGTAAGGAGATTAATTTTGAACTTTACCCGAAAATCTGTTGGTAGCCAAATGGACTGATTTCTGAAGTGGGGTAGCATGGACTCTTTTTCTTCTCATGCATACGATGCGAGCAACATTGTTTTGGACGAGCTCACGCTTGCAAACTGTACATTTGGGAAATCCAAACAGCAAGCCATTGACATAATCTCGGCGGGAAGTGACAATGGCGTTTACCTCTCTTAAAATGACGTCTCAAAATACTGTAGTGAATAGACTTGATTCTCCAGTCTCCACACCAGCTCATCGCAGGCTAACTTCATAGCAAGCTTTTGTCGATTGTGTGATTGTAGCCGAGTCGAACTATGATCGTGTGCGACACATCAAGGTAGAGAGTTCGAGTCATGCGCACTACCACTAAGCTATCATGCTTCCCCTTACTTCGGTCAGTCTGGGAGCAACCCGAAAAACTGAGTACTTTGAAATACCCAAAAAATTGGGTACTTTTATGTATTACGTCATTACATAGGCCTACACATTTGACTAGCCCACACTAAACATATGGGGTTTCTCATTTTCTGCTCCAAATTGTCCAAAATTCCACTGGATATCCTGAAATTTTTAAGACGGATAGTAAATAGATATTAAAAACTTTTTGCCGTTGCTTTTTGAAATTTATCGTCGCCTTTTGAGAAAATGAACAAAACAGACTACCTATAATCTGTTTTATTTATTTTCTCAAAAAGGCGACAGTGAATATCAAAAAGCAGCGGCAAAAAGTTTTAAATATCTATTTACTATTTGTCTCCAAAATTGTAGGTTATTCATTGAAATTTTGGACAACCCTGAGCGGAAAATGGAGAAACTCCATATGTTTTGTGTGGGCTAGTCAAATGTGTAGGCTCATGCAATGACGTAATATATAAAAGTACCCAATTTTTTAGGTATTTCAAAGTACCCATTTTTTGGGTTCCTCCCGAACTGTCGGTAAAAAACTTTGAATTATAAAGATATGTGTGAAGAAGTTGTTCATCTGGAAATCATCTTTCTGGCTAGTAACTCAAAATCTATGCGAATTATTCGCAAAAGACATGACTTTTCGTCTTTTTTTCTTTTTCAGAAATTTTCCTCTTGAAACAATAGGTGTTACATATACATCGCCCTTCAAGCCTCTCTAATACGAAATAAGACTGATTCCTCGTGTAAGCGTATGTAGGCTTTTATTATATAAGTTCAGTGATCATGCAAGTTCAACGTATGTGAAAGAGGGAATTGAAAGCTCCAAAATATTGCTTCATTTTGGAGATATTTTAATTAGATGTTCCATCCTAATGTGTAGAAATGACTTAAACTGTTAAGGAGGGAATCTCATCTACGTTAATTTTGTAAAATTGCCATGTTCATATCTTTTACGTCACATCCGGTTGTGAATCGTTTCTAATTAAATACTGTAACTACTGTACGCATTGTGTGAGTGTGTATGTGTGTGTGTGGGTGTGTGTGTGTGTGTGTAGTGTGCTGGTCACTTCCACGGGGATTGATTGGTTGTCACGATCGTTTTTTGTGTATGACCAATCAGAAACGTTGACTTTTGTTGTGTATTACTGCCCATGTTAACATGACATCTGGCCTTTAAATAATATGACGTGTAACATCCCACCCTTACATTTTCGAATTCATTTTTATTATTGTATTGAAGTATTTCCTGGCATTTCGTGATATACCCCCGCATTATGTATGTCAGTCCCCCCCCCTCCCCCTTATTATGTATGTTAGTAAGAGTACTTGCATATCTGTGCCTTCGCAACCATAAGGTCGTAGGTCTAGTCTACTTAGTCTTCCTGGGTTGTGGTTTCCTATCTGCAATCCCAAATTACAGACCTTAAACGCTGCACAAGAGACTGGCTGCTGTTCCTGTAACCAGCTTCAGCTATAGAGCTTGGCATCAATGCTCAAAAAAAAAAATCCTGCCGAGTTTCCGTAAGAGAGGATCATGTAAATTAACAAACAACACTGTTTAGTAAAGTATCTGTAATTTACCACCTGAAAAAAAGTATTGCCGATGAGTTTCAAAGTTAAATCAAATTTTCCATACACCATTAAGAAACGGGATTAAAACGCCTCCCTTCTATAGTAATAATTCTACAACATTCATTTTCAAGATTTACATTCAATGTCCCATTGATGGATAAGTACCATAACATATCTTCGCTTGTTCACAGCCATTTTTGTCTTCTTGTTTTTCGTGTTTGTGTCATTATCTTGAACACTTACAGGTCTACGGTGATTCATTAGTTATGTAAAACGAGGAAAAGATATATACCAACCATAGTTACATGTGTTTACGCTCATTCTTCAGTAATTCAAAACAAACAAAAGTATTTGCAGTCTACGTTGCATTCGCCATGAACATTAGCTACTATGTCAAAACAGGCAGACAGGTATCTGTGAGACTTACAATGGACATACATCTTCGTCTATATGGGAAATATCTACTCACCATTTTATGTGTGGCCAAATATTAGTTAGACCTTCAGAGATAGGATTGCAAACTGCACGACTAATATCATCCTCAAACAGGTCACGGATAGTATTATACACTACAATGGCAAGAATCCCAATTGTCAATGAAAGAATTGTGGTGGCAGCTTCAATGTCGAGGTAGCAGGCGTATGACAAGTAACCCAGCCATGCTATGGTCATCAGGCCATATATGACGTTCCATATCACGATTGAGTGCCGGTTGTATGTTTGGTAGATTCTATCCATTCTCTGCAGTAATTTATCAAGATTGAGATCAGAATCAACTACTATGATTTTTCTGGAAATATCCAAATATATGATTAAGACTAGAAGCACGTTTAATGGAGTCTTACGGAAATAACTGACCAAATGTATACATTTATCTTTAACAATAAACAATTTTTGGAATAATGAATGATGTATGAAATCACATTAAAATGGAATGAATGATGACGACATACTTTCTTACAGTACTTTGGAATTTCAGAATATGTTATCTTTGAGTCATTTTGTACCTCACGTTTCAACAAAGGGAACAAGAAGGCAATCAATGGACTTGTTGATCTCATCACCTTACGCATACAGCATAGTGGAGGAAATAGCTAACTGGGTCACTATAGCTCTGAGACGTTTAGCACAAAATTGTACAAATTAGTACATAATTACCCCTAAAATCATATATTTGACCTCTGACCTCTGACGCTTGACCCTAAACACTGAAGCAACATTATCTTTTTTCACATTTATCGTACCTACTGTATGACACCATCATGCTAACGTCACACTTACCATTCCATAACTGTTGGTGGAAATGTTGAAAAGTGGCCAATAGCTCTGTGACCTTCGAACCTTTGACCCAAGAATTTACGGCAAACAAATTCATATACCAAGGTATCTTGGTACAATATAGGGTTGGTCTTGTACTTTTTGAGTTTAAAATGCCGCAAAATTGTTTGCATAAAAAGTACTTATTTGACTTTTGACCCATGACCTTTTACCTTTTGACCTCCAATTATATCAAGTTTTGTTAGAATGTTTAACCCAATCCACGTATGCAATTTGTAAAGATACTAAATAATTCCTTCAAAAGATACAGCCATCACCAATCGCAAAAACTTGTCCCATTTGACCTGTGGCCTTTGACTTTTGTATCCCAAAAACTTGGAGACAGAAGTTTCTTGTCAGGGGTACCCGTTCACCAATTTTGGTTGATGTGTGTAGTACAGATTTTGAGTTATAAGCGACACAAAAAGAATTGTTTTATACGCATACATGCACACACACACACACACACACACAAACAAACACACGGACAGGCGCAAAAATCACCAAATTTTGTCCCGTTTCAAAAACTTATGACCCCTAAACCCTAATATGAGGTCATCATATGAGACCTACCAGCCCCAGCAAATCGGTCGGTTTGGGAAAAAATAGGGAAAATGCAGATGACGCAACTATGTTCACATTGATCAATTTGCATGTCACTTTGTTTCATTTATAAACAACAAAAAGTAAGATTTACTGCTGAAAAGAAGTTATTAGAAATTTATATTAAAGCTTAGAGTTAAGGTTAGATTTCTTAAATATTCACTGTTTTTGTTTTTAAATTGTTTTTGAGGAACAAATTGTAAAGATAGACTTGTTTACGGCATGCGCATTCTTCCCATTTTTCCATGATTCTACGCGCTGTCCAGCCCCACCATCCCCCCTAATATCAAGGGGCCATGTAGTGTAAGAGGTATGCAGTTCTTTGCCTATACAGCAAAGTGACTACAATTCTCATCCCCACATATATGTATATGTGGCTGATGAGATAATAATCTTGGCAAGAAAAGTGCTCCTTCAGGTCAGAACAGGACAGTACCTTAACCCGAACGGCCAAAGCACAAATACTTCTTATTTAGGGCAGCCGTGCAAAGTGACTTAAAACGTGTAAGAAAGTTTCCACCATGGTTATAGCGCTTTAAATCTGAAACGGAAATTTCCGGAAAGTTATTTCAAATAATGTCACATGGCCAAGATTCACGTGTCCATAATGGCCCAATCGTATACTGGTGGAATCTTCTTGACCAATCAAATGCTGGCGGAATCTTGGCCTTCTGCACAATTCACGCACGGTATGGAACCAAGCGTATGAAAAATGCTTTCAAGCGCACGTATCATACGTGCGTTATACATGAAGGAAATACGCGCGCGTAATGATGCCATTTTCCCCCCAAACCTGCACCTGATTAGTTGGGAAACAAAGAAAAGGTTCCCCCAGCATTTGATTGGTCGAAGTACTGAAGAAATCACGTTCGGCTAAACTTGGTTTAAAAAAGGTCTATAGGAAGTAGGAGAAATAGGAATTCTTCTGAACAGAACATATATCATACGGGATGCATATCTTTAATCGACCACGAGCCTATCTTACATTAATCAAAATGGAATATACTGATGTGCTAAATGATCACCAAGTTAAAAACGAAGTTAAAAAAAAACCCATGTGAGTTGCAACAGTATCAAATTGGTTATGATATATCATAGTGATGGCAAAGATCCACAGTGACACAAGGTGACAGTAATCAGTAAATTTCACGTGGCTATAGTACACATCATGAAAATCGAAGGACTCCTTACCCTCCAGCAAAAGGCTTCACCATTGTCACTCGTGTCGTTGCTTGGTGATACCATCACTTCAGGTGGATTTTGAGGTATATGACCATTACTGATCTCAAATTTTCTTTTCTTCATATCTTGCATGGTGATCTCCTCTGGAACCGTTTTACCATTTACATTGAAACCATGATTGTCAATCTCGAATGATGACGTGTTCCTCCCGTTCTAAGCACACAAAAAAAAGATTAAGAATAGTATGGAAATTTCTACAGCAGTAAAACCATTTCGTGTGGAAGTGACGGTCGGGTAACGACTAGTTTGTCAAGATGTATTCCTTAATTATTTCTTTTTAAGTATATTAATATTATTGAACTTACAACAGAAGGTTCGCGGGCAAGCCTAGTGTGCGGTTGTTTATTAGCACCCAATTTGAAAATCGTTGAACCCTTTCTCTTGCTTACCAGTCCGGTTCGTACCCCCGATCGGGAGAACAGTTTTGTTCTCCCGATCGGGGATCATTTACAGAAGTATATCCCACAATGCATCTATCCAAATTCAAAGATGTATGGAATAACATAAGAATCATGCAGACACATTTCGAGCGCGGGGAACTCAAGCCACTACGAAGGGTTAATTTTTCTTCACGATTTGAAATAATGGCAAATGATGACTTTTTCACAGTAAAATTTTACAATTCACCGTGCGCTTTTCGAGAAATTTGAAAGTGGTGACTTCTTAGTATGTGTTACCGTTAAGGCAGTCGTGTTTTGTCAAGATTTTCTGAAGAAAAAAACGTTTCTAAGTTACCATGCTAGTCAAAAATAATTCCCAAACAAAACTTTGAAATGTTTTTCTTCAGAACATCTTGTTAAGACGCGATTACCTAACGGTAACACATAATATATGAATAGAGCTGTTTTCAATAATATTTTCGAGGTTTCATCAAGTTACAAATAATTGTTTTATTCTCTCACATCGAGAATTACCGTACCTGCCTTCACGCATTCAGTGTGTGGATATGTTTTAAAGTCAACTTGAATTTTCGTTGACTTCTATTTGAGGAATAAATTATCAGAGAAAATCTTTGCCTTAGACTGTCTGCCGATATATATCATGAAAAGTGGATTTTACAGCTGTTGTACGCTAAATTATTTCAATGAGCTTAAAAATTAAAACATTTCAGAGAAATCATCACATCAAGATTACTAGCTCACCGGATTCTTCGCGGAACAGGATACTAATCATATATGTTGGAATACTTATAAAGCGAACCGTCGCCCACAGAGAGACCAGACAGATAACACTTCATCTTCACTAACACAGTATCAGGTTAAAATGTATAGTTATGTTTCCTTATATTAAGAATCAGTCATTTTATAAGTAAGAAGTTCAAAATTTTGAATAAATATTGTTCAAAATTAAAAGCCACTGATCTTGATTTTATCTCGATATTCTTCTGTTACTTTTCTATTATTGGTCAGTAACAGTGAGGAATGTTTAGCTCTAATTTTGTTCAATCCTTTTCACAGCTTTTGACCCGAATATATCAAAATAATTTTTGTTCTCAATTTTTGCTCTACCTGTTGGTCACCATTTTTAGTCGAATTCAAAATTATTATCAAATTAATTTTTTACCTTCCAGTGTCTTGATTTAAAAAAAAACTGACGGCCGCAAAGTAAGGGCATATTTTTAAATCTCACGAATATTCGGTCACACTTTTCGTGCACGTGATGGTACTGAACTATGAATGTTCATCTTAATCATGATTGTTTCTTATGAATACAAAAATTAGACAGTCCGGGAGCAACCCGAAAAACTGGGAACTTTGAAATACCCAAAAAATTGGGTACTTTGATGTATTACGTCATCGCATGAGCCTACATATTTGACTAGCTCACACTAAACATATGGGGTTTCTCATTTTCCGCTCCGGGTTGTCCAAAATTGCATTCAAAATAGACATCAGTCAGTCAGTTAAGTTATTATTATTTTATTTTTTTTTCATCCATTTAGGGGCATAACAAAAAACACAAAATATTTAGAGCTCCTATACCAAAGCCAGCCCAACATAAAAAAGACGCTTATTTTTTATTTCCTTGTTGTTGTATTCTCTATATTTATTATCTGGCCTGTCGAGTATATTTACCCCTGGAACAAAAAACGAAACGACTTTGTGCAATGTACCCTCGTAGTATATGTTGGTTATGAGCACGAAAACAATGAGCACCAACTCTAGAACCATATAATGCACTTTCTACCCATTACCCACCCATGGCTCCACCCATCCATCAAACCACCTGTCAAGAAAACCAACCCACCCACCCATCCATGTCCCCTGTTTTGTAGCAATTCCTAAACTTTCTTGGCAATGCGTCTATTTTACCATCACCTCCATGGTAACTCAAGTGAGTAACTTATTACAGTAGAGGAAAAATCGTCACAAGGAAATTACTTTATACAGCACTAGTAAACCTACATACCAGCGACGTCACTTCCGCTGCAGTTTTTGATTGGCTTGTTAGTATTTGTAATGTTATCTGCCATTCAGAAACGTTGAATTGCATTGCATAGTTTCTGCACATTAACACAAGAACTTACCTTTAAATTCATGATCCCTGTGGGGTAATAGATAGCATATATAACAGTTTAATGTTTATGAACAATACATTTTATTAGTTTTTGAAATTTCAGCCTATTATGTGACTTGTTTGCGCAAAATTCCTTCAAGGTTGTATACCTAAGTGCACGGGGGACAAAACCCTGAAATACTTTTGTTGGGACCAAAGCAGCTGTAAATCCTGGTAAGTGGAAAAAATGGCCCCTTGGCAGTCTGCTGCGTTGGCAGCCTGTTTCCCGTTTGCTATATGCATACGTATCGTTGCGTCAAGACGGGGATTTGTATACAGTGTATAGCTAACGTTACAGCAGTAGAGAAAAAATAAGCTTTTATCCAGAAATAAGAAAAGTGCATCGAAGCTACACACATAATCATTACTCATGACCAGGCTCTCGTCCATAATCCTAACATAATGACAGTGTGTCAAGAATACTTACATAATCGTCGTCTTTGAAGACCATGTTTACAATTTTTCGTATATACGTCCACTTACAGAAATAGACATTAAAGAACACTATAAAAACCTTGTTCACCGTACCAATACTCTGCCATCTGCAGTTGAACACAGCTAACAACTATAAATGATGCGATCCGATTTTAAAATAGTGGTACAAGCAAAACATATCAAGATATTTTAGTTCAAACTGTAATCAAGCTTTGAAGGTATAATCTTGGAGGATGTCCAACAATTCAACATGTCCGACAAGGGACGATACACTCAAACTGATCAACAGACTTGGCAATTAATCCCAAAACAAACACATTGTTGTGTGGTTTAAATGCATTAATCAACCCCGCGATAAGACTAGTTTGCCAACTCAAAAACATGATCCCGGTGGGCGCCCCACCGGATCACTGAAGCGCAACGAGCCCGACTCTGCTGCTCAGAGGACAGAGGATCTTCAATAATCAGCCTGAGCTTAACCCTTACTCTACCACGCGGCAATGTAATCGCCGTTTTGGGTGGGGGGCATTTGCACATGTGAGGTTTAAATACATGTGCCACCCGAGCAGTTTCACTTAATTCAGAATTTTGTAGTGCAGGTATCAAAAATCCAACCCCTTATACTGCTGGTCTAAAACTTATTGCATATCTTTATACTGCAGGTATCAAAAATCATTTCTTTTCATACTGCAGGTATCAAAATTACCTATTTTCGAACTGCAGGTTTAAAAATCACTTATTTTCATACTGCAGGTATCAAAATCACAAACTGTCGTACTGCAGTTACCAAATAATATTTCATACTGCAGTCCAATTTTGAATTTCTGGCCGACACATACCTATGACTTTAGTATGGAAGTGCCCCCATCCACCACTTCCCCCCACTGCCCCACCACTGCCCCCACTTCCCCGCCACTCCCCCACTGCCACCATTGCCCCTCCACCCACTGCCCCCACTTCCCAACTGCCCCCACTGCACCCACTTCCCCCACTTGCCCCCACTTGCCGCCACTTCCCCCCCACCGGACCCCATCTTTAACCCCACCTCCCAAACGCGTTTTCAAAAAGGTGCTGGTAGAGTATAAGGGTTAAGGTTTTAGAAGGTTGAGGATGTGTTCAAAAAGTCCAACTGATTAAACAATGGATGTGGTAGCTTGGTATCTGGACATTATTAGCATAACATGATGACGAGCTAAGAAGGGTTAGTTACCCATAAAAAGCCCAAACTAACACCACACTTTCACACACAAAAATCAAAGACGCAGAGTTAGTAAAGAATAAAGAAGTAATCAATTTTGACTTTGAAATTGTGAGCAGAATTGGAGCTAAGCACCCACTAAGGCAAACCATTCCACTCATTAAAGAATTAGTTCAGTGGTCAAGCATGTTTATCTTATGTGAAAGAAGGACTTTAAAAGAAACACAATAGTGAAAAAGCATTGCAAAATCGTATGCCGTTAAGGAGATATTCAAGTTTAAAGTTGTGTATTATTTGTTTAAAAACACTGAAATCAGACTAGTTGTGATGTCATAGCCTTAAATTTCTCAAAATCTTTATGTATTCTATCATGTTTTGTCCTGCGATAGTGTGGCTTAAAACCCATGGGATATGTCAAAAAGGTAATAAAACTGAATCTAGGAATGGTATTTATAATATAGTTTGAGGGAAAATGATTTAAATAGCGAGAAAAAAAAATAAGCTTTCTTTAAAATACATAAAGATTTGAGGAATCTGAGGCTGTGACATCACAACTAGTCTGATTTCAGTCGTTTCTACATAAATGAAACCAAACTTTAAACTTGAATATCTCCTCAACAGAATAAGATTTTGCAATGCTTTCTTCACCATTTTGTTTCTTTTGAAATCCTCTTTCATATTAGATGGACATGCTTGACCTCTAATGTAATCCTTTGACAACTCTTTGCGAAAAGCTAAAACGCCGAATATATATCTGTGATGTTTGGTCAACTTCAAACTGTTATCACGTGTCACATGAAGATTAGCTGAAACATGCAACAAGTAACAGGACATCTAAGGAGCACTAAATCTACACGTTGCATCAGCTAAATGTACCAGTGTATTACCTAAGGTTAAAACCACGAAAGATTTATGTGCATGTCACGAATGTAATTAAAAAACATTACAATTTTGTAAAACAATATTTACGTTATAATATATACGTAATAGATATCAGCTATTCATAAAAATATGAAAAATAAAAAATAAAAAAGTAGACCGAAGTACGACGACGACGAGTGAACACACAATTACAATGACGGGGTCGTCACCTGCGTATTCGGTTATGATAGTAACAATGCCATCACGAAACGCTTAATACGACCCGGACGAGAACACAGGTACGACGTACGGACAGACATAACATCGACAACCAAGTCAATGTCCACGGCCTTTGATAACCAGTTGTGGTGCACTGGCGTGTCTACCCACCCCAGGCTTGAAGCCGGGGCCGCGTGGTCTGTAGACAGGTATGATAACCGCTACACCACAGTTAGTAGACCGAAGTAAAGTTTTAAACTTACTTATATACCCGGTGGGTAAATCATGATTCTCACAGCAATGACAACTTTAGCCACCTATTAGTTCATGGACAAAATAGAAATAAAACACATGCGGAAAACTTAGTTCATGGACAAAATAGAAATAAACACATGCGGAAAGAAACAAAAAAAAAGAAACAGGAAAAGGTTTTAGTCCAGTCCATTATAACAATAGAAATCCATTTTGATAATAGAAGCTGTTTAATATTTTATTTTGTGTATGTGGATATTAATTTATAAATAATAAACGCAACAAACTGCAATAAGAAAGAACAAAAATGAATCATTACCGGAAAAGGTAGCTGGAACATAGACAGTATAGTAGAAGCTTTAACCATCTAGCAGCTCTTTGCTTTAACCGTCAGAATTAAGCTCCGTGTGTTCAGCATTTTAGAGTACCTGTCAGGTGAAGAGTAGAAACTTGGCCATTAATACGTATCGCCGGCATGTGTTGACGCCACAAATGAACACATCAAACCATTCTGTCAGTTTGTACTTTAAAAAAATATAAAAACTTATTTTTCATATCTATTATGCCTCTAAGCAGATAAAAATCACAAAATGCAGGCTGTTGTTTTTCTTTGCATGGATAAGCGATTTAGCACACACATGTTTATGTTGAAAACCTCTAGAGATTTAAAGTCATTCAGTCATTATGTTATTTTAAGTCATTCAGTCATAATATGTTAAACCAGGGCTGCAATCCTGGGGTTATACGCCAGTGCACCACAACTGTTATCAAAGGCCGTGGACATTGACTGAAGTTGTTATGTCTGTTATCGTACCTGATCAATACGCATCATCATTGTAATTGTGTGTTCAACTCTCTCTCTCTCATTATCTGATCATCGTATCATTTCATTGGTCATATTCAACTGCTGTGGGTCATTTAAGTATAACATCCTCTTTGATGTAATATATAACAAAATTCATAGAATTTCTTGTTGTGATGTCACCAAATTTCAATACAATTTACATAATGTTTTACAAGAAGGCCCTCAAATTCAAATTGCTGTAAAATGGTCAATTTTACCGATTTCATGAAAAGTTTGCTATTTTTAAGGTTTGTAAAATGATGGGCCTTCCAAATTAACTGAAGTTGCTGTTAGGTCCCCGTGGATCCTGAATGTCATCTAATCATTCAAAGCAAAGAGTTGTCATATTAAAAAAGTTTTTGATTAATATTTTTTAGTTCATGAGCCAATGTCCTATCAGACTGTCAGAAAGAGTTTGGAGCTTTTGGAATTAAAGTTTTGATAAATATTATTTTGTTTATGAGGCAATGTCCTATAAAAAAGGGTATTGCACTTTTGGAATTCAAGTTTTGAAGAATATGTTTTTGTTTTTTTCATGAGGCAATGACTTACCAGAAAGAGTTTTGAGCCTTTGGAATTAAAGTTTTGATGAATACGTTTTTTTTTATGAGGCAATGTCCTATTAGGGAAGAGGTTTGAGCTTTTGGAAATAAGTTTTGTTGAATACCGTATGTTTTTGTGTGGAGGGCAAAGTCCTAACGGAAAGAGTTTTTAGCTTTAGAAATAAAGTTTAGATTGATGTGTTTCTCTCTTTGAGGCAATGTCCTACCAGAAACCCATCAGAAAGGCTTTTGAGCTTTTGGAATTTAAGTGTTGATGAATATCTTTTTGTTTATGAGGAAATGTGCTATCAAAAAGAGCTTTGAGCTTTTGGAATTAAAGTTTTGAGGAATATATTTTTGTATATGAGGCAATATTCATTAAAGTTTTGATGAATGTGTTTTTGTTTATGAGGCAATGTCCTATCAGAAAGACTTTTTGAGCTTTTGGAATTAAAGTTTTGATGAATATGTTTTTGTTTATGAGGCAATGTCCTATAAAAATAGTTTTGAGCTTTTGGAATTAAAGTTTTGATGAATATGTTTTTGTTTATGAGGCAATGTCCTATAAAAAAAAAGGGTATTGCACTTTTGGAATTCAAGTCTTGAAAAATATGTTTTTGTTTTTTTCATGAGGCAATGTCTTATCTTATCAGAAAGAGTTTTGAGCTTCTAGAAATAAAGTTTTGATGAATATATTTTTTGTTGATAGGCAATATCTTATCAGAAAGAGTATTGATGTCATATCAGGAAGAGTTTTGAGCTTTTGGAATTAAAGTTTTCATGAATATGTTTTTGTTTAAGAGGCAGTGTCCTGTCAAAAAGAGTTTTGAGCTTTGGGAATTAAAGTTTTGATGAATATGTTTTTGTTTATGAGGCAATGTCTTACAGTCTTACCAAAAAGAGTATTGAGCCTATGGAATTCAAGTTAAGATGAACATGACTTTGTTTATCAGGCAATGACTTCTCAGAAATAGTTTTGAGCTTTTGGAATTAAAGTTTCGATAAATGTGTTTTTGTTTATGAGGCAATGTCCTATCAGGAAGAGGTTTGAGCTTTTGGAAATACAGTTTTGATGAATATGTTTTTGTGTGGGGGGAAAAGTCCTAACGGAAAGAGCTTTTAGCTTTTATAAATAAAGTTTAGATTAATGTGTTTCGCTCTTTGAGGCAATGTCCTATCAGAAACCTATCAGAAAGGCTTTTGAGCTTTTGGAATTAAAGTTTTGATGAATAGGTTTTTTGTTTATGAGGCAATGTCCTATTAAACAGAGGTTTGAGCGTTTGGAATTAAAGTTTTGATGAATATGTTTTTGTTTATGAGGCAATGTGCTATCAAAGAGCTTTGAGCTTTTGGAATTACAGTTTTGATGAATAGGTTTTTTTGTTTATGAGGCAATGAGAGGTTTAAGCTATTAAACAGAATATGGTTTGAGTGTTTGGAATTAAAGTTTTGATGAATATGTTTTTGTTTATGAGGCAAAGTGCTATCAAAGAGCTTTGAGCTTTTGGAATTACAGTTTTGATAAATAGGTTTTTTGTTTATGAGGCAATGTCCTATTAAACAGAGGTTTGAGCGTTTGGAATTAAAGTTTTGATGAATATGTTTTTGTTTATGAGGCAATGTCCTATCAGGAAAAGGTTTGAGCGTTTGGAATCAAAGTCATTAGAGTCATTGCTGAATTGAGATTTGATAATGAATTTTATAGTACAATTCGAAGATCTGACGTATGACTAAACCATACAGTAAAATGCATGTACATGCAGCCAAGTGGGTCGGAAGAATCTTGCGACCCTCCCCTAAAATGTAGAATAAGTCAAAAGGGTCCAAAATTTGCTAAAAGGGTCCGATTTTGAGGCGATGGCCTCTCTTTCTCTTTTGTACTTCAGTTAAAGACCAGATATTGGGTTACGGTGAAGAAAACAAAAAGTACTATCCTACGTTTCTGATTGGTGGCAATGTTTACGCAATCACCGACAAGCCGATCAATTACCGCCATGGAAGTGACGTTCTAGTTTGTATCGGATTTATTAGTGATGTGGTCAAGCATTCTTCTTAAGACGAGATTCTCTTTTTCTTCTTCTTCAAATTAGCCACCATCCAACCCTACCCGAAACGGTCAATGGATACACCCCGGAATGGAAGGTACCTTCCCGGAATGGAATGTACCACCCGGACTTGAACCTGGGTCTCCTGTTTACTAGACAGGCGCGTTAACCAAGCCTTATAGATATTCCAATGTTTTACTCACTGGAAATAGCTATCGAATGTTTTTATAAAACCGTAAGGTCATGGAATACCTGATAGGATTCATTCAGCAGTTCAGTGTATAGCAAGTTCATATTATCAGGTTTATATGAAAGAGGACTTGAAAAGAAGCAAAATGCTGCATAAAAATACCATTTGTGTCAAAACGACTGTTGTGGGGAGTCTACTGCAGATTGAGTTTGGCAGTTAAGCAGGCAGTTAACTGATTAAGCTCAAGTTCTTGCTATCTGTGCATAGATCTTTAATTTAAGAGTAAATTTTCCGGTTGTAAGCGGGAAAATTTGTGTGGTTCTTTTTCCTGAAACTGAGAAATGTGAGAGGTGACCCTTACAACATGTCCTACGCCCCTATAACACTTGTTTTTACTCATGACCATACGTATTTCATCTCAATATATTGCCTTTCGTGTTATTTGTATTTCGAAGTGGAAAATGCGTGTTATTCTAAAAAAAACATCTTTTTTACTTATCTTTTATTTCATTATGGACAAAGGTGTGATTTCTTTTCATGATATCTCAAGCTTAGTATTATTTTATATTTTAAAGGAATTTTTATTTCCATTTAGATAAAAGAGGCCTTTTACAGAAACAAGTTGGTGTAAAACCGATGCTGATAGGGTTTGAGGGTTCACGAGGTGTTGAGGTACCATAAAGACGTGTGGACACCAGAGTGACACACAAACTTGCATAATGGTAGATAAACCAATGGAAGGCGCAGCCTTCTTTGAACAATGGCATCTGCTTTTCTTTAGTGAGTAACTCAATAATGTACAAAGCAAAATAATGCAAAACTTCCGTCCCCACAAGCCAATTTTTGTGGGAAATGATTAAGTATTTGGGAACTTGGAAGATTATTTGTTTTCCTCAAATACCAAATAATACACTCAGATTATTTCAAATTTCAGCTAAATTAGGTTAAAATTTAACTTCTGAAGGGCCGCAAACTCACAATTTGCGTTGTAAAATTTCTGGAAATAATACTTGAATTTTTAGGGCCACTTTTTTGTCGGACCCATACCCAACATCGTATTTTCTTGGCTCTGCCCTCCCCCACTCTGCTGTGCAACCTTTATAATTTGCTGGAAGGTTCACCAACAATGATGAAGGGGCGCTCTTTCTGTTTTTCGATGATAGACAATTTTTTAAGTAGCCTAAGCAGAAAGCTCAATTCTCACACATATATATACTTCCGGTTTCGTCTGGTATTGCACGAGCTTGGAATAAGCAAGGACGCCGGCAGAACTGGGTGATTTGCCCCTGTCCTTGAGGGTACTGAAGAAACCATCTCAGGGGGCGACAAATGCCCCTTCTGGTTTATGAACTGCGATTAACATACCTTTGCATGCATCGGCATGCCCATTTTATAAATAATTACAGTATGTATAATTAATAATTTATGCAGAATTCTTCGCGTTTTTGGTAAAAAATTTGCAAAATTGGCGATGACTTTTCCGAAAACGGGAAAATCATGTAATATCGATAGGCTATATCCACCAGTGTGCCCTTCTAAATAGAGAGTGCCCCTTTCATAGGACTTCATCCCCCCACCCCCTCCTATCCTGCCCTTTCAACATACAGGTGTCCCTGTGAATAGGAGAAGTAAATGTTCCTTCAACAACAGAAGAACGTAAGAGCTTATCTTTTTGTTTTCGCGTAAACAAAAAAAAACCCCACAATGTTTGGATATTTCTGAAAGAAAACTTCATCTTAATAAAAAATCACACACAAGTAAAAGACAACTATTACATATGAGTTTAAAAACTTACCAGCAATATATTCAAACTTTCCTTGTGATATTAAGTTCTTTTCATTCTAATTTGCTTGGTCTATGTAATAAGATTGCAAGCCTATGCAAGTAATAATTATAAAAAAGGAATTAAAATGTCGGATACTTCAGTTACATAAAATATATAGATCAAAAATCTTCTTTTTGCTAATGGTTTATTGTTCTCTCATATATACAAAAATGTAACTTTTACGAAAATACCTATATATACTGATCTTTTCTCTTTTACAAGTTTACCTTACAAAACAAAAAGGATAAAACTCATATACACTTATTTAAAAATATACACAATTTATGTTGACTAATAAGACAGAATGGAAAAATACTTTTTCTTTAAAGTCAAAAAAGATGCTACGTCATTAAGCAGATAATTTCATAAACCATCCTCAGAACAGATTCTTTCCTCTTTAAAATGACTTCTGGCTTAAAGGCCATCTATCGTGATCATTAAAATGTGGCGGCGTACATTTTATTCCAAGCGATTACTGATTGGTCTTTCAGTATAAGTGCACATTGGGCCATCGTATTTCGACCAATCAAAGTACACGAATTGAATTATATTTACCTTATACGTTAGAGACGACAAATGGTCTTTTAAGTTACTCGTCACCTGAACACATACTTTTATGGTGCATGGGTCTTTATCTCTGCTGCACCTTCCTTTTTGAAATGAGCAGCTTCAATTGGCAATAAACCATCTGTCAATTGTTGTCTTTTAACGTAAATAAAACATCTGTAAATTGTTCTGTCTTTTAACGTAAACACCCATCTGTCAATTGTTCCGTCTTTTGACGTAAAAAACCATCTGTAAATTGTTCTGTCTTTTAACGTAAACACCCATCTGTCAATTGTTCCGTCTTTTAACGTAAAAAAACATCTGTCAATTGTTGTCTTTTAATGTAAAAAAAACCATCTGTCAATTGTTGTCTTTTGACGTAAAAAACCATCTGTCAATTGTTGTCTTTTAACGTAAAAAAACCATCCGTCAATTGTTATCTTTTAACGTCAAAAACCTTTTGTCAATGTTCTGTCTTTTAACGTAAAAAAAACCGTCTGTCAAATTGTTGTCTTTTAATGTAAAAAAAAATCTGTCAATTGTTCTGTCTTTTAACGTAAAAAAACCATTGTTCTGTCTTTTAACGTAAAAAAAAACATGTGTAAATTGTTCTGTCTTTTAAACGTAAAAAATATTCCGTCTTTTAACGTAAAAAAACCATCCGTCAATTGTTCTGTCTTTTAACGTCAAAACATGTCAATTGTTGTCTTTTAATGTAAAAAAACATTTGTCAATTGTTCAGTCTTTAAACGTAATACAAATTTTTAGAACACAGAGTTCATGCCAATATTGTGCCCCGATATGTACGTCATTGCTACTCGCATCGCCCTCACTCAAATTTTCTCAAACAATGTACACCCTGTGTAAACGATTCCCGAAATGAACTCCGTACGTACAGTGTATGCATAATCGTATGGGGTTCGAGTGCAGTGATGCGTAAATTTTTGGCGGCCTCAAGATGTTCGATTTTTTCAAATGTGCAAAAACCGAACATCGCTGATGTTTAGGCGCACATCTTTCATGTCCCCATGTAAGTTGCAATACATGTTCAAACAGGGGGACGAGTCACTTCTGGAGTAAGGCCCTCCTTTCAAATCAACAAAAGTTTGCTATTTCCGGTAACTATGAAAATGCACAGGTATCAACTAAATCAATGTTCAGGATATCATTCCAAGATGACCTAGTGTATAGTTGGTGACCCGAATTTCAACCTCTCCCCAATTTTGTCTACAACATCATTCATGCAATTTTACCCACCTTAGCAAAGTTTGACAAAAATTGTACAAATACCAATTGTTAATTAAACTCCATTTCAGATACATGCTTGATACTTTAATCGTTTTGAAATAACAATTTATTAAAGTTTGTTTCAACAAGCATCAGCGATCGGACCGTTGCATGATTTACTGGAGCATGGTTTGCTGGGTAACATTATTTATCACACGGTGGACAAAATTAGAGTCGTTTGGATTTCCCACATCCAATAGAACTTAGCACTCTTTAAGCAATAGTTCGATAATGAAACATTGAATTTCAATGAATGTATCACCATTGTAAGAAAGGGACTTTTAGACATCTTATTGGGTCTTTTGAAATGATAACATTCGATCTTCAAGAAAATATTTAAAATGGTGAATAACTGAAGTGGACCAGATTCAGACCGAACTAGCTACTTTAGTAAAACATACATGCTACTTTAGTAATACATACAAGCTACTTTAGTAATACATACAAGCTACTTTAGTAATACATACATACTCATGAAAAAAAATTCTTAATTGTTTAATTCTCTTCTCTGTTATGGAAACTTAACTTGAAACTTATCCTTCTTTGTTTCATTTTGAATCCTTGAATAATTCAGTTATCACACGTCACTCACAAGGTATATGGATATGTTACAAAATTATTCAAATCTGGATCTCTTTTTGAATATCGTAACCTTTTGTTTCGTCCAATCAAAGTTTCATTCTCACTGTAAGACGCAATGACTCCCCTGTTGAAAAAGCCTATAGGCGCTTCTCATTAATGAAAACCCGTTTTTGACTTACGAATATATATTTCCTTTGCGCCTCACTAAAATAGGCGCTTCTCATGTTGTACAATTTTAAAAAGTTGTATTTTTTTCGTCAAATACATCTTGTTGATGCATAAATGGTCGGACAGCTTTAATCTTTATCAGTTTATGTAGTTGTTTTAATTTCTTTCCTAAATTGCAGTCACTAGAAATGATAGAAAAGTCTATTCCGGCTAAAAGATATGTGGGTGTGAGTCAGAATTTGCTGCGCAACTTCAAAAAATTATGATACAAATGACAAAAAACAAAGAATTTCCAAAAGAAATATACTGATAATACATCACAAATTTGCATGTAAAAATTGCCTGAGATTTCCAAAATGCTGTAAAATGATTGTAGCCCTCAGGGCGACAGGTCTAATATTGTTAAAATCCATGCTCAAAATCCGCCATCTTTTAATTGATAACTATATTTTTTAAATTTTATTGAAGGAAGAGAATATTGACTTCAAATTAAGTGCTATTTATTAAAGGTTGTATTTTAATGGTTACGACGCTACAATCAATTTCAGCAACGCTAATTATATAAATTTATGACGTTGTTTTTAATCGCAAAAGTCATGTAATTGGCAACGTGGAGGAATGTAGACGAAACTTCCCGTGCCATTTCAATATTTTAATAGCCAGGTCTAAAAAGTGATATGAAGAATGGTATTATTTAGAAATTTTTACTGTTCCAGAAACATAATAGAAAATATTTACTACATCAAATTATTTTTTGAAGAGTCACAATGAGATAAGTGAAGGCGAATAATATTATTTAAAATTTAAAATGAATGAGGCTAGTCTGCCGGATGTAGTGAGATAAACGCCTCACTCGGTGGCCTGAGGCACTACATGCTAGGCAATACTTGCAGTACTTGTGTAGCAGCCATGTAGTGGCTATAGCGTATAATACGGTCAGAATGTTGACTACACCGGATGTGGTTCTGAAACTTAGTTAACAGGTTAATAAATTGTTAGCGTCCATCACGTACACACTGTAATCTTGCAACCTGTCATATTCGGCGTGGGTAGAATTTATTTCATGAGAAATATCCTATTCTATTATATTTTATAATGAACAAATTAAAACCTACATAACTTTGTTCTCTTTCTTTCAGAGTCGTGTCTATCGTTTTGTCTTGAAGGGGGATTAAGCTAACCCCACCTCCCCCCTTCAAAAAAAAAAAAAAAAAAACACTGAATGCCGTTTTCAGATTAGGGAGGACAGAGGCGAAAGAGTTAGGGCTCCCCGGAAAGGGGTTCTATTTCCTGGTTGCATACATGCTTTATTTTGATGAAAGAATGAAATTATTAGCATAAAATTGAAGAAAAAAGCGTAAAATTGTTGGAATTTTTTTCGATTTTCGCAACACTTTCCTGAGAATTTCTCGAATTGACAGCTTGCTTCAGTGGAAAGTGAAGAATTTTTCTGAAAATTGAAAAAAAAATCCTGGAAATTGAAAGATTTCACAAAAGAGCTTCACGCTCTTTGATTTCACGAAAATGAAGAAAATTTTCCCCAAAATGAAGGAGATTTCCCGAAAATTGTCAAATTCATAAAAATTTCGCAGAAGTTGAATGTTTTTTTAAGGGAGGGGACTATGATTTTTTAGGGGTGAAGCCCCTCCCTTAAGACACACCGCTGCTTTCTTTATTACTATCCATACAAAAAAAAAATGCCACGACAACCCTTTTATAAAGGGTGTTCTTCTTGGCTACTTTATGGTATTAAATATAATATTTGAATACAGTTTGGCTGATGTAAGATATCTACACGTCCATACACCTTTATAATATTATGACTACTCACAGTCATTCGGAGTGATTTGGTACTCTGTATAGGTCTGTTCTACATTTAATATAGAACTTTTTCAAATCTGAATCAGCAATTTCCGGAAAACTAAATAAAATAATGTCACATGGCCAAGGTTCACGTGTCCATAATGGACCAATCGTATACTGGGGGTATCTTATTGACAAAACAAATGCTGGGAAATCTTAGACATCTGCACAATTCAAGCGTATGGAGAAAAAAATATTTTCAAGCGCACGTATCATACGTGCGTTATACATGTAAGTAATACGCGCGCGTATTGCTGCTTACATATTTTCTTCAAAACTACACCTGATTGGTTGGGAAACAACGGGAAAATTCCTCTCCCATTTGATTGGTCGAAGATCCTAAGTTCGGCTAAACTCGGTTTGAGAAGGTCTATAGAATAACTGGGAAATAAAGAAAACATATCGAAACAACCCTGGATTTGATATTTCCCAAACCAAAAGGAATAAAACATTTGTCTACACTGTGCGGTTTAGTGCCATGGTTGTCATTGTGGCTTCTGTTGTGGCATTCACCAATTCCCTTATATGATCATCTGGGTTATACAGGATGCCTACAAAAAGATAAAGGAAGAATGATTTACAATTACGACAAAGGAACAATTAGCAGGAGACTACAATAATAGATTTAGAAATATTTCCAGTATTGCTGACAGGGGGTTGGGGGCATTGCCCTCCGAACCCCTGGTCTGTGTAATCAATATCAACTTATCAAGGTCCCGTATATGTTCAAGATACTCTGGGTCCTGGATTGGCTCTTTGCAGCCCTCAGCTGTTATTAACATTACGTTATCAGGGAAGGGATATGTCATTTGGGACAAATCCCTGATCAGGGTAACCATTTATGGATACCCTCAGTTATTAGTTCCCGTGGTTACAAAGTTCTGCTCGTATATGGTACCCGGTCCGACCCCCGTCGCGAGCGCAGTATTGTGTTCTTTAGCAAGACACCAAAACACTTACTCGAATTACTCCAGTCCATTCAGCAAAATGAGTACAAGTACTGCTGGGAAGTTAACCTGCGATGGACTGACGTCCTACATTAATGAGTCATGTGGAAACCGATGATAAGCACCGGCCCTATGAGCCTAATGGCTCAAATAGATTTCACTTTTTAGCTTAACTCTTTAATCTAAGGTTGGCGAACAAGATCTATAACTTCAAGAAACCTGAAGTAACATTTGAACATGATCCAACAACTTACCTGCAATGCAAGCTGTCATGAAACATGCGACGGTGCCAGCGATCAGAGCCCGCATCACCACATCGGCCAGGTCTCCCTTTCTTGAAGGGGCCATGGGGGTAAGACCCCCTAACATGATACCCACAGAGCCAAAATTCGCAAAACCACACAATGCATATGTAGCTATTATCTCTGATCGAATCTGAAATGGTTAAAATTAAAGGGTTAGTTCAGTGGTCACTCATGTTTATCTTATATGAGAGATGACCTTAAACAAAACAAAATGGTTAAGAAAGCATTCAAAAGTCTTATTCCGTTAAGGAGATATTAAAGTTTAAAACTCTGTCTTACCTGTGTAGAAATGACTGGTGTAGTAAGTCTATTATGGATTGTTGGCGCCACCAGCATCACATTCCTAACAATTATTAATGTATTTTACAGAAGAAAAAAAATCAGCTATTTTTTAGTTATTATTCTTCAAACTTTCTTCAGGTGGTAAAATTATGATTACCCTTAGAAGAGTCTATTTGACTACTTTCCTGACAAATCCAATGGTTTTCAAGCCACAAAGCCGCAGGACAAAATATGATAAAATGAATGAAGACTTTGAGGAATCTGAGGCTATGACGTCACAACTAGTCTGATTTCAGTCGTTTCTACACAAATGATACCAAACTTTTAAACTTAAATATCTCCTTAACAGAATAAGATTTTTGAATGCTTTCATCACCATTACGTTTCTTTTTTTGAAGTCCTTTTTTCATATAAGAAGAACTTGCTTGACCACTGAACTAATCCTTTATGGGCAGTCCTTCTGTCACAGGATAAAAGACAGTTGGGCCAGGGTTGTAATTTTCATCCTGAAAGTGTGAGGACGGGGGTGCATGGCCTCTTATCAAAAAAAAAAGTGGGGAATAAGCGGCAAATTTTCCCCAAAATGCACTGAATTTTTCTTTTTTTACTTTAAGTCCCCCGGGAGCCCCCTGAGTTGGGCTTTTCTAGCAGACAAAATGATAAGCGAAGGGGAGCTTAACATCCATATTTCCTAGCAGGGCTGTAATTCCCGAGGGACATGGGACATGCCTCCCCCCCCCCACAGACACACACACAGATACGAGGAGAACCTGTAAGCCCACTTTTCTTGAACATCTTTATTATTGAAATAAAGCATGAAATATATGCTTGCAATATATAAAAGTGAATTAACCACAAAAATTGAGATTATAGGCCTATATAATGGATTTATAATCACAAATTCCATTTTCACGGGTTGGGGAGCGAACTTACCACTTTTTTTCACAAATAATGTTATTAAAGTCCACTTTTTGAATGTTTGTATAAAAATTTAAAGAAGCTATTTATCTGGGACGGCTATTATTCATATACTTTTCTCATTGTCCCTAGAAGTTTTGCTGTTTAGTTTAATCCAAGTCAGTGGCGGTACCAGATTTTGATGCTCGAGGGGGCAAGAGAGGGGCAGCTTTGTCACATAGGGGAGCAAAGCATATAGATCAGACAAAATATGTGACAGTACACAACTTTCCGAAGGGAAAGTGGGGGAGGAAAATGATTTATTTCGTGGGAGAGGCAGAAACTCACCCACCCCCAGAATGCCGCCGGACTTGATCACAGTGTTTGGCAAATCAACCTGCAACTTGTTCACTGGGCATTTATTATTGTCTAACTTTCTACAAAATGTCTATATGCATGTATAACATAATTACGGTAAGAAAACTGGTGGTTTCAGGGGCATAGGTACAATCAAAAAGAATCTATCTGGATGTGATTTTTGGTTGTCTCTGGCAGCCGGACAAGTAATATGTCCCTAAATAGTCAACTTCCCTAGAACCCTAATGTGCGGGCCCTGATCATTGGTGGGATTTTGGTGGCAAGGGAGAATTTTTTACCCACTCTTTTTTTCATATTAATATTTTGCATGGCGGTTTTTGTATCTTAGCGCGATTGTTCACAACCCCTCCCCCCACTTTTGATATGTGACTTTTTCTCAGTATAGGAAAATCCTGCCCATTGCCCAGATAATGCAAGTTAGACCGTCAAAAAACAGATGAATGAGGAAATATCTCATTTACTCATAACAAGTTTAAAAAACACAAAGGAACAGTTTAGGAAAGGTTTTAAGATTATAGTATGAAGACTAAAGTACTTACCGATATCGCATCAGCTTTAATGAACTCGCCCAGTTTTTCATAGGCAACAAATTCATTTAAGAATGTTTTCAAACCTATCAATTCTGCAATCTTGCGACAGTCCTGCGCCTCCACGCCCATAATAAATACAACTGGCGTAAATACGTACGAGCAAATAAACTGTGAGAAAAAAAATCATGAAAATTTCATTTTTACTTATTTATTTGTTGCGTTCAATAGATCTTGTGGTAAGTATTCAAACATCAGCTGGAACAGTCCTACCTCATACGCCTATGAGAACGATGTACAGCTATCCAGGTTTTCAGAAATGCAAAGCCCAGCTTTGTTTCTTCCAGAAAATAGATGTCTTTGACTTTTTCAGTTTCACCTAACAACCTAAAGCTGTTTAAACAAAGGGCTGGTGAAATGGTGGAACTAAGACCCTGTTTATAGAAAAGAGAATGGCCACGCCCACATGTTTGATAAAAATTAGTCACTAAACAGAAAGTCACAATAGTATTGATGACATTACATTCAGCGGCAGCGGTAACAGGGGCAATTTTTCCATCCATTAGATCGCTTTGCACGGGTGACATATTTTGTCCGATCTATTGGCCTCCCCCTCCCTTTCATAAGTCAAAGCTGCCCCTCTCTTTCCCCATGTGTAAATATCCCAATGTCGCCACTGATTACACAAACATTTATATGTGGAAACATTTATCCATGGGTAAATCCAGCAACAGATGTATGAAGGCTGGTTATCACGTGGTTTGGTTTGTTGATGTTTTAACGGCACCGCGACAGTCAGAGTCAAATGTGCCAAGAGGGTGTTCAAAACTAAGGTGATTGAGTCAGGACAGAGAGGAAAGAGAGGAGGGATAGAGGGGAGGGATAGAGGGAAGGGAGGGGAGAAGGTAAATAAAGGAAAGAAGTTAAGGTAGTAAAAGGAAGATGAGGAAGGTAAGGCAGAGAAGGGAAGGAAAGGGAGGTTTAGATCAGGTGGAATAGTTTAGATCAGGTGGAATAGATTGATGTTGCGGTGAAAGGTGATGAAGTTGGAGGCATGATTGTTCTTGAAAATATCGCAAATAGAGATGGAGGGGGAGAGGTGTGATCTGCCGTTCAGGTATATGGGACAGGTTAAGATATGCTAATCATGCTTATCATGAGGACAGAAATATACAAAACAATTGAACACTTTTAATTGGTTTAGATATTTACATATATACTGACAAACCAATGACGGTGACTTCACAGGTATATATGTATACGCATTACCCGCGGAGATTAAGCATTTTTTCTTAGACGAGATTTGAAAGGAAAGACATCGTCCCATAAATAAATTCAAAAGTGAACACCGCCGTGCTGGTAAAGTCACTTCCGGTTTCCAATTTTTTTTATTGATTAGAAACCGGAAGTGACGTTACCAGCACGGCGACGTTCATTTCTGAATCTATTTATGGGACGATGCCAGTACCTTTCCTGTATTCTAATTCGGTTGACTGCATATTCTGAGTTCATGTCAATAATGCCTATTACAACAGTTTATTTTTAGGAATTGGGATAGCCTCCAAAAACAAATTCATAAGGAGTCTTTTTTAATACTTTTGTTTCAAAACATTCTAAATGGTAAATCTCTTCTTCTTTTTTTTTTTCTTTCTTGGCAAATTGTAGGGGGTGCCCGAACAGCTAATGCACCTCCTGGATCTATAACTGATGAATCATGCAGTCATCAAAATGATTAAAAATCATTAGTCAGTAGTCAAAGTAGTTCATCATAGAGGACATGAAAGAGTATATGATAGAAACAAAATGAAGAAGAAACTATTTTCAATATCTTAAACCATTAAGGAACTATTTAAAGGAAATCACTCGGCTCAAGACATTCATAACAACAACGCGGATAGATCAGGCCACGCTTTCTCTGATGTCACAATCAGTTGAAGGCCTACAACGAGGCTTGAACCACACACAACAGGTGAAATTTAATTAAATCGACACTAAGTGTGTTATAAATGTGTGCGTGATGGTTCATACCTGTCTACAGACCACGAGGCCCCGGGTTCAATTCTGGGGTGGGTAAACACGCCAGTGCACCACAACTGGTTATCAAAGGCTGTGGACATTGACTTGGTTGTCGATGTTATGTCTGTCCGTTCGTCGTACCTGTGTTCTCGTCCGGGTCGTATTAAGCGTTTCGTGATAGCATTTGTACTATCATAACCGAATACGCAGGCGACGACCCCGTCATTGTAATTGTGTGTTCAACTCTCTCTCTCTCGCTTCCGCTTTCAATTTTCCCTTTGAATCGCAATGAAAGATGCGCGCCCTTAAAGCATCAGCGATGTTCGGTTTTTCCACGTAATGAAATCGAACATCTCAGGGTCACTAAAATTTACGCATTACTGCCCCCACCCTCCATACTTAGTGTACAATTATACATACACTGTACGTACGGAGTTAATTTCAGGAATGGTTTAAGGAGATACAGCGTGTACATTATTTAAGAACATGTCGGGACACAATATGGGCATGACCAGATGAAACATAGGAGTTTCACATGTGAATGATATCAATTACGTTTTTAAGTGACGTTTCCAGCACGGCGGCGTTCACTTCTGAATGTATTTATAGGATAATACTTATCATTTAATATGCAATTCAAATACATAAGTGACAAGCCTAAATCTTAAAAGGAAAAAATGCAAACATTTACCTCAAAACTTAATTCTGGTACATTAATCAACCCTCCTATGTAGGCTAACAGACCATTGAAGAAGGCGAGGAGAGCTAAGAAAGCAATAAGGTTAGCCGCAATGTTGAGCACCAATGGGATGGCGGTAATGGCGCCATGTGATGCAGCCTCCACCACATTTCTTTGTTCCCTGCAGGTGAAAAAACGTGCAAAGGTTAAAGGGGTTAGCCAACTTGTTCTTATTGATGGTGGGGTGTGGGGAATCGGGGGGTTAATGTTGAGCGCCAATGGGATGGCGGTAATGGCGTCATGCGTTGCAGCCTTCACCACATTTCTCTGTTCCCTGTAGGTGACAAAACGTGCAATGATTTTACGGGTTAGCCAGCTTTTTTTTCCTAATTGATGAGGAGGGGGTCGCAGAGAGGATCAAATTGTTGATGACCTTGAATTTATTTGGATACATTGTCAAACAAGAGTGATGAATAAAAATGAAGAATACAACATGAGTAAAAAGGTCATAGTTTACAAATGTGGACTTTTACCACATTTTCTGGACCTTTTTTTTGGGAGGGAGGGGGGAGGGGTGTTTGATCCCCTGGCTACAGCAATAAGTCTGCATAGTCATGGAGCTATTTTCGCTTAATAGCTCCATGGTATAGTATAGAAGTTTTCTGTTCATCAAATTATTAAACAAGAGCATTTAATTCTGAGTAAAACTTTCATTTTTCAAATTCTCAGCAATTTTTTAATGCATGCATAATGCATATACGCTTAAATGCAAGTCCGTAATTTCCGGGATAGGGGACTTGTACACTTCAAGCAGAATTAATCAAGAGTTTTTGAAAAAAATGTTCCCTCATGAGGGGAGAGAATGTCCCCCGCCAATCCCTCCCCACTCCAATTTATGAAGGAGAAATACGACCGTGCTCAGATGTATATAGTATAGAGAATATAGCTGCTCTACTTCAAAGGATATTGGCAGATGATTGCAGATTTCGCCCCTGTTGGTCAGGCATACACCCATATTCTCAGTACATTAGGCCTTTTCACAGTGGCGTAGGAGCAATTTTTTTCTTGGGGGGGCTGAAGCTTTATTTCTCCAAGGACCTCGACCCCATCCCCACTCAGAAACCTCGTTTTTGGCATGGTTTCTTGGGCATGTTTGGCGCTTTGGGTATTTTTTCTTTTTTTTAAAGCAGAATGAACAAGTGACATTCTTGCTGACCTTCTTTCGGAAGAAGTCTTTCAAACTCGATTGATGTTTTTGCCCCCTCATGCTTGCCATCATGGGCGTAGGAGCCCAATTTGATTTGATTTTTGTGGATGGGAGGGAGGGGGGGGGGGGGCTGTAACGACTTGCCCGAAAAATATAACCCCCCTGTTTTCAACATGTTAATGTACATATCATAATAGTAGTGGCGTAACTAGGGTTCTGCGGGCCGGGGGCGAGAGGGATACTGCGGGCCCCTTGGTATCAAGTGGGTAAAATTATAATAAAAACAACAACTACGCTACCCGCCACCTTGTTTGGCGCGTAGCGTATGAAGGAAATTTGGGGAAAATGCCTCCCAGACTGCAGGAAATGGCTCTAAAAATCGAAAAAAAGTTAGATATTTTCCCTTGATTTTATAGGTGTTGCTCAAATTGTTATTAAATTACAAAAATGGAACAAAAATGTTTTTACAAGCTGATTTTGGCCCAGACAATACTTTTTCAACTCATGGGAACCAAAGGTGCAGGAGTCGGACTCTACATATTTTTTCGGGGCCTGCACCTTTTGATAACTTCAGCGTGATCTCCGTTGTCTTAAAAAGTTCTAATTGTTAAACTTTATTTTCACTAAATTGATCATAAAAACCTTTCTTAAATCGGGCGCAATTTAAGTTCAACCTCTCTGCGTTCGATGTTGAAGTAGCAAACTAATTCATATGACTATGAGCTTTCCAACAAGGGCGTAAAATTAGGCACTGATTTTAGGCCTTAAGTGACCGCCAGCCGCTAAAATTACCTTGTGGAAATTAGTGGGATGAAGAATTCAACACATTGATTTAACACCCCTTTCTTTTGAAATCGCGGACCACTTTTTTTTTCAGTTCCCCCTCCCCCCTTCCCCCTTTCTCTGCCTCCTACGCATATGCTTGCCATCACTTGTACTGGCAGTAGAGATGCGTGCACGTACAGCGGTACGTATAATTTGTTATGTGCGTACAACGGTACAAACAAATTAGGTGTCACAGATGCCCGCACGCGTATTATTTTTTTCCCAGGAGTTTTTAGGAAAATTTGCATCGATATTAGTTGAAAATCCTTCTGAATCAGTCTAATTTTAACGGAATAAACGCAAATTTCCCTAAACACTCCTGGAAAAGAAAAAAGTATGCTGTCCGCACTCAGAGTCTGCGGTAGCACGCAAATGTTATGTTTAACACAGCTTCGATCAGCTCAAAATGATTATGAGGGTGCTAAGAAGTAATAAAGTCTCCATCGAAATTACCTTACCTTTTTTATCAACATAATCGAAGAAATTAGAACATGACAATATCCTATAAAGTTATATTATTTAAAGTGGGTATAAATAAGTCTTATAAGGGGGTTTTCGTATATGATAAGTGGGGGGCTAAAGCATAGTTTATCCCCTAAATTTAACTGGGGATAAATCCCCCTTCCTACGCCCTTGCCTTTTCACATTATCTCAAACTTTGACCAGTATAGAAAGGCCTGCTGAAATATTAGAGCCATTAGAATACTGCTATAGGCTTACCTATTACTGATGGGCCCTTCAGGATTCATTCTGAGATGTCACAGATGACGAACATTAAAGGTTAGATACGCCTAAACTTACGAAAGCAACTAGCGCAGAGCCTATACACTAAATGATTTTCACTCAACAGTGACACTCAATTCAAAAGCTAACTAGCTCTGAGAAAAATAAAGTTGGCAGGTATCACGAGGGAAGTTGTTCTCATCTACAGCATGGGGGGTGGGGTGGGGAGGTCCCAACAGTTCCTGCCTCAATCCTTAAACTTAGCGTTTTAAAGATGATATGACCCTCAAATAAGGAAGAAAAAAAATCAAATCCTATCACCATAGGCGGAATATGGCCAGATAAGTTGGGGGGCAGGGCAGGGGTGATAAAATAACAAATTCACACTATAATGCAAAAAGTCTCCATACAAAAGATAAGCCGATGAGAGGCAGCGTGGTCTATCCCACATGTAGGTCAAAAATGAGATAAATACACTACACTATAGCTTCAGGGTCAATGCATGTCCTGATCCCGCTGCCATTATCAGAATGCACTCTATCGCCCTCTATTTAACATCCTCTATACGCTTTGAGAGGTCAAAGTGGGCTGTCCCTCGAGCCAAGATGGCAGCCCCCAGGTGGATTTCAGCTGAGGCTATCTTCGATCAGATTTAGGAAGGGGATATTGTATTTTTACACATCCGAAGGACTTCCACAATTTTGTAATTATCCTGTGATTTTATTAATCTGTGTGTAATAAGCTTAATATGGGATATGTAGGATAGTCACCATTTTACTCCTAAACGTATTATGCACATAATTTGCCACAGTACAGATTAAGTTGACTATCCCCAGTGGGATATTCCATTTTGGCACCTTTTCCTTTTTTCTTTCATTTTTATCGTGATTTTGGGTTATATATTTCATGTGAGATTTTTTTCAAAATATAATTCATGTACTCATGTTGTTAATTAAACAAGTATCCTTCTTCTGTAGGAACTGTGTAGATTCTTTTATAATGTTAAACCTCATTAAACCTCATTTTAAACCTTATTTTCTCAAAATTGTGATCTAATGGGGTAGCCCACTTTGCCTCTCAGCGGCTCAGATATCAATATGGAAAAAAGCGAGACAAATTTCCCCCTTGCAGTCCCAATTCCCGCTTATGTCCCCAACTTCCCCAGGAATTGTGATCCAGTGTACAACCGAGTTCAGAGTTTTACCCTTGTCTAGATATCTGAAAGGCAAATTTAATATGAATACAAATTCAATCTTAGGATAGATAAATCTTAACAAATCACTGGATGTACCGCAAAAAAAAAAAGACTTCCAAACAGTCCGTTAGACAGAAATTTTCTCAATCTTAGGGGACACTGGAAAAAGGGTTCCATATCCCCTTGTTTTCATTTGTATGTTTGATTTTCCACAGCAGGGCACAGAACTCTGCTAGGGGTTCTCCCATGCCCTCATGCTTCAGGCTACGGGCCTGACTCTCGTCAATAGAAATACGTTAATTATTATAGACCTCACTTAAACGCCGCATGTCAATCTTTTGCTATATGGCATGGTTTTATTTAATTTCAAAACAGTTTAGACAATTTTACACCAATGAACAGAGTGACCAAGGCAATTCTGCAGCCAAGCCCATAGCCAGCATGGGGCATATGAAATTATTCCCCATCCCTAAGACTTGTAAACGTAATCCCCCCTCCTCCCGGGAATATTTCTTTAAAATTATGATGATATAATAAGAAGAAGAAGAATAAGAATAAGAATAAGAATAAGAATAAGAAGAATAAGAATAAGAATAAGAATAAGAATAAGAATAAGAATAAGAAGAATAAGAATAAGAATAAGAATAAGAAGAAGAAGAAGAAGAAGAAGAAGAAGAAGAAGAATAAGAATAAGAAGAAGAATAAGAAGAAGAAGAAGAAAAAGAAGAAGAAGAAGAAGAAGAATAAGAATAAGAATAAGAATAAGAATAAGAAGAAGAAGAAGAAGAAGAAGAAGAAGAAGAAGAAGAAGAAGAATGATAATAATAATAATAATAATAATAAAAATAAAAATAATAATAATAATAATAATAATAATAATAATAATAATAATAATAATAATAATAATAATGATAATAATAATATAATATTAATATAAATGATAATGATAATAATAATGATAATAATAATATTAATATTAATATAAATGATAATGATAATAATAATAATAATAATAATAATAATAATAATAATAATAATAATAATAATAATAATAATAATAATAATAATAATAATAATAATGATAATAATAATGAATTTAAAAAGCGCAAAAATCTGCAACCAATCTAAAGCGCTTCACAATAAGATAAATCTAAACAAAGGCAATACGAAAAAAGTACGTTTTTAACTTAAGACTTAAACAAACTAAGATTATCAACTGAACGAATAGAGGCAGGCAGTGCATTCCAAAGGGCTGGACCTGCGTAATAAAAGCTACGGTCACCTAATGTTTTACACTTAGTTATGCAGACAAAAAGAAAGGAGAATCGTTAGAGCGTAACGAATACCTATTGCTGTGAACGGGATGAATGTGATCAGAAAGATAACTTCATGTAGGGATGTAAAAACAAAAACACGAAGTTTAAATTTAATACGAAATTCAACTGGAAGCCAGTGAAGGGAACTTTTGAGGGGGCATCGTAGCAATTAACAACAAAATTGGCAGCATTATTCTGGATACCTTGGAGCCTTTTAATGAGATCATTTGGAATACTGTCAAATATACAACTTGCCCTTTAGGAAGGTCAATTTGGCTCACGTCCTTTGTAGCTGATTCCTCCATTTCTGGGTAAAATAACTTGGAGATTGCAAGAGCAGCAGGGGCAGACATGACCGAGGCGGAGATGAGATGAGAAGCGCTGATGCCGAAGGAGATGTAAGCTCCCAATACACTACCCGCAACTGTGGCGAAGCCTCCCGTCATAACAGCATGGATTTCAGACTTAGTCATATCTTTCAGTAGAGGACGAATCAGCAATGGGGCTTCAGTCTGAAAGAAAAAAATTCGAAATATTTATTGTTTGTTTGTACATGATCCTCCCTTACGGGAACTCGGCAAGAACCTGCATATCAGATGCCAGTCTCGTGCGACCGGGACGGAAGTGGATGAACACCGGGTTTTCACCCTACTCTTTTCGAGAAGTGTTCAGAGAACCAGGTAGGGTGCGACTGTCCTACCATCGGGACCGACGTCACCTCCGAAGGACGGCGAGCACCAATCAACCATTGCCACTTTTCTCAACAGCTGATTGAGGAGCAGGGGCTGCAAACGACGTACTTGGCTTTGATGATCGGCGTATATGTCTGCATAGCTGTGGAAAAACTGGTTAGACCTGACCGAGGCTGGAACCGGGTACCTCCAGCATCTCAGTCGTGTTCTCTACCAACAGAGCTACCTGACTCCTCAAGCTACCAGACTCCTATTTCACTTACAGCAGTTTAAGCGTATGATTTACTTGGTAATGGTTGACGATGATTAGAGGCGCATAGACAGTGGAGCTGGGGTGGGGTATCCGTCCCCCTCTGAGATAATTTCACCTACCCGGTTACATGAAGAAAATTTCCTAAAAACTGAAGAAAACTTTCCAAAAATGAAGGAAATTGATCAATAGCAACTTTTGATGAAAACTTAATTTAGTCTACTAGTGCAACTTTTCCGTTTGTTTCCGTTTGTTGGGGGTTCTAACCCCCCCCCCCCCTTCCCCTTTTCACCCCTCGCCTGACAGGTCACACTTAATACGCTTCGATCCTGCGATGATTTAAAGGGTTAGTTCAGTGGTCAAAGATGTCCATCTTATATGAAAGAGGACTTCAAAAGAAACAAAATGGTAAAAAAAAGCATTCAAAAATCTTATTCCGTTAAGGAGATATTCAAATTTAAAGTTTGGTATCATTTCTGTAAAAACGACTGAAATCAGACTATTGTGATGTCACAGCCTCAGATTCCTCAAAATCTTTATGTATTTTAAAGAAAATGTATTAAATTTTTTCACTATTTAAATCATTTTCCCTGAAACTTTCTTCAGGTGGTATATTATAAATACCATTTCTAGATTCAGTTTTACTACTTTTTTGACATATCCCATGGTTTTTAAGCCACAAAATTGCAGGACAAAATATGATAGAATACATACAGACTTTGAGGAATCTGAGGCTATCACATCACAACCAGTCTAATATTAGTCGTTTCTACAGAAATGATACCCAAATTTAAACTTGAATATTTCCTTAACGGAATACAAATTTTGAATGCTTTCTTTACCATTTTGTTTCTTTTGAAGTCCTCTTTCATATAAGATGGACATGTTTACTGAACTAATTCTTTAATGTCAATGGTTGAATTGCAGCCGAAAATGTCCCATGAATGTTTTAATATGCACCCAGTACTTCCTGTTTCATCCCATATTTTTGAACAAAACAAGTACAACAATCGTTAAAGAATTAATACAGGGGTTAAGCTCAGGAGTCAAGTTCATTCTACGTGAAAAAAGACTTAGGAGGAACAATATGGTGAAGAAAGCATTCAAAAATGTTATTCTACTAAGGAGATATTCAAGTTATAAGCTTGGTATCATTTGTGTAGAAACGACTGTCATCAGATTTTGTGTGACACCACAGCCTCAGATTCCATAAAGTCTCTATGCATTCTATGCAGCGATGTCGGAACCACGGGGCAAAGGGGAATCTGCCCTCTTGACCTAGAGTAGGGGGGCGAAGGAGGCAGGAGGTGTGTCCTTTGAAAGTTGCGGGCGGACCGGGCGGAGGTGCATGAAATTATAGGTCATTCTTGAAGCTTGAAAACAAATAAAAATACGCTCACTCACAAATCATACATAGTACATAGAAGATGTAACACACATTTTAGTATTTATCTGACAAAATTAAAGCATGTCATTTACCAGGGGCCCGATGCCGAGGGCCGTAGTGGAAGAGGGTATGCTCCAAATAATTTTCAAAGCAATAATTTTTAAAAGTACAGGCCTTTTAACTATTCGCCCGATGGGCAACTTCCAACATTAATCCTGTCTCCCAAATCTCAAACCCATAGGAGGGATTTGCCTACCGAAAGTTAAAAGGAAAAAGTGGGAAGAGGAGGTGGGGTAAATCACAAATTCACGCTAAAATAGTAGAAAAAAACACCATACAAAATTATACATATGGAAGGAAAGTAGGAGAGTGGTATGTTCCCCCTTGCTCCCAAATCCCGTCTATGCTCAAAACATATGTGTGCGGGAAACGTGCCCCATCCCACTTTTTCAGAAACGGACAAAAGTGCCCTTTTTGAAAATGAAAAGTGCCCCTCATTTACTGTGAAAAAGTACCCTCACTTGATTTTCTGCCCCCCTTCCCTCCCTTCTCCCCCCACCCCTCCCCCTTAACCGAGTTCCTTCTGATACCCTTGAGTCTATCAACCTTGTCCGGCAATGCTGTGGCTTAAAAACCCTTGGATTTATCAGGATAGTAAAACAGAATCTAGTAGGCCCTAATGTTAATTATGATTTACCACCTGAAGAAAGTTCGAGGAAAAATAATTAAAATAGTACAACATTTATTTTACCTAAAATACATTACACCAGTCATTTCTACACAGATAAGACAGAGCTTTAAACTTGAATATCGCCTTAACGGGATAACACATCCAAGTAGTTTCAATATGTTTGTTTTACAGTCTTCTGACATGAGATATACCCTTGATTGATCACTGATACATGTATCAGGAAGGTGGCAAACATGACTAGAAAGGGTACTTATAATTTACCATCTGAAAAATTCAAGAAAATATAATTGAAATATTTAAAAAGTCAAATAAATCTACTTTAAAAACATTAACAATTGTTAAGAATGTGAGGATGAGGGCGCCAACCTTCCATAGTTGACTTAATACACCAGTCATTTAGATGGAAGAAGTGAGCGTTTAAATTTGGGTTTCAGTTTTGAGGGTGCTTAAATTGAGGCTAAACGAAATTCAGGGTAGGCACGCCCCTGGATACTACGCTATTCTTACCTGGCCAACAAAGATGTTTCCGGCTGTGTTGAGCGATTCTGATGCTGATGTCTGCATCGTCTTCTGCATAAGCCAAGCGATCTTTTTTATGACGACCTGCATGACGCCGAGGTAGTACAACACTGATATACATGCACTGAAATAAATCACTACTGGAAGGACCTGAGACATAAGAATAAAAGATTATTTAGGAACATGCATTTTCTTTATGATATTAGAACATGGGCCGCGGAGTACCCCCCCCCCCCCCCTCCCTTTTCTTCCCAACACATATTTGCCAATCTTTAGAAGGATGATCTGAAATTTTGTTACAATTACTGTTGGAAAAGATATGAACAACGGATCATGTCCACTAAAAACTGATAAGTAGAAAAAAATCAAATCAAATGTCACATCTGATTAGGGCGTGATATGTAAAGGAAGTGAAGGGCAGGAGAACTGAAAATGTGAATGATGTTGTCAAAATATTTGGTTTAACTACCACAATACAACGCCGTTTTAAACTAACAAAGACAACGTGCCGCTAGTGGCGTAGGAACCGGGCGACTGGGGACCAAGCTCCCCAATAATTGGGGTAAGTACCATTTTTGCCACCCAATAAATGAAGGTTTAACGAATTGATTATGAACAGTCAGATTCTATGAAATCTTTTCTTTCGGGAAATCTCCTTCAATTTGCTTTAATTTTCGTGAAATTTCCTTCATTTTCGGGAAATTCGTTTTTTTTAATTTTGGGAAAATCTTCTTCAATTTTCGTGAAGTTCCTTCATTATCGTGAAATTCGCTTCCCTTGTTCGCTTCGCTTTCCTTCATTCTCGGCAAATTGTCCTGCAATTTTCGGGAAATGTTGCCAAATTTTACAAAATTTCCAATCATTTCCTGAACCCTTTCTTTCTTTACATATAATTTTGGACCCTGCTAAGACCCCGCGTGAAATTTCCTTCGTTTGGAGGAAACGTTTTTCAATTTCGAGAAGTTTTCTCCAATCTTTGGGAAGTCTCCTTCAATTTTCAGAAAAATTCCTTCATTTTCACGAAATTTGCTTTAATTGTTGTGATATTTTGCCTTTTTTTTCTTCAAATTTTCCAATCCTTTTACGTCACACACGTAACGTAAGAGAGGATGGTCCTGAGACGTAATCACTGCACTGTCGAGTCTGATGACTGTATGATATGATATTTAGTTGTTGTTGAGCTTAGCAAGGGCGCGTTTTGTTTTCGCAGTGAGACAATGGCGGGAAATAATATAACAGATAGTGTGTAATTTGAGAACATGTTTTTGTTGACGTGTCCACGTCACGGGAACATTGGGTGTTCTGTTAGTTATAGCAGGGAGTTGGAATCTCCCTGGTTATAGTCAGCGTAAAAGCTGGTAATTAGAATCGTATTATATTGATAAGAACACATTGACGCATGGTGTTCATTAAAGAGTGACGCTAGTGTTAAGATATCAAACATCTATAGACCTGATAAAGAACACGTGTGTATAATTTGAACACTTTGGCAACAAACAGAACACTGAAAAGACGCGTCAGTTTCTTTAGAAGCTAGGTCGTCAAGTGTAAAAACTTCCTTTCCTTTATCCAAGATGAGGGTTACCCTGGGGGCTACCTCGATGGAAGGCATCTTCAATTTCACGAAAGAAGCTTCTAACCCTTCTTAAAAATGAAAGGGCTTCTAAATGGCAACTCCCTGGTCTGAGTGTGCCCAGGTCCCTTATCTATATTTAATATACGGGTGGCGTTTGAAGAATTTTCTGAAATGTTTTCCATTCTGCAGTATAGTGAGCCCAGATTCAGGCATCATTTAAGGACAAGAGCTAGGCTGTCTTTTCATGTTTTATGCAAAATAAAACTGCACTGTTATCTCATCCTGTATATACATATATATATATATATATATATATATATATATATATATATATATATATATATATATATATATATATATATATATATATATATATATATATATATATATATATATATATATATATATATATATATATATATATATATATATATATATATATATATATATATATATATATATATATATATATATATATATATATATATATATATATATATATATATATATATATATGTTAATCTTTCTTTTCTTTATATTTCATCAATAGGGCATTGGAGGACTAATCCAGCGCTCCCCTAAACCAATGTTATACATGCCTTACCTTAAATGCGAAAAAGTGGTTCAAGAATGATGGATCGCCGAAGACAAAACCAGCCCCTGCATCAGAAAATGCCAGGAAGGACTGCACCACGTCACCAATCCATTGGAATGTAACAAATCCGACATGAGTACGTAGTATGAAAAACCCCAGCAGAAACTGCAGAACGAGTCCCCAAATTACTGGACGCCATTTTACCTGTAAGGATAGTTAATGCTTAGCTGGTGAATTCATGTCCTCCTTGGCCTCATACTGAATTCTTATTATTACAGTAACCATCAGTAATTCTATGGGTGTTTGCAGGGGGTCGACCTGGGCGACTGGGTCGTTTGACCCCCAGCCCCCACAGCTCCCCAAAAAGATAAAAGGTCTAGAAATGTTGCTAAAGGTCCAGAAATGTTGCTAAAAGGTCTAAATATTTTAATAAATGGTCCATACTTCAGTTTGAGGTACTGATCTTTCTTTAGCTGAACATTTACCCGCTATATTTTCACAATTTCAGAGAGAGAAAAATGTTAGCCTATCTATCAGATATTTGTTTGTTCTACAGTTCTAAGACCCCTCAATCCAAAAGGCTGGTTACTGCCCTGGATCCCATCTAGGACACAAAGAGACGAAGGAAGCGGGGACGGGGGGAAACCTCCCCTTCCCAAGAAGATTTCAACTTCACTGGTTGCATAACTTCATCCCGGTTTTGGAAGTAAAATGATTTAAACTGGGGTTAGTTAAATGAAATTGACAATATTGCTAAAATTGAAGAAAATTTTGTACCATTTAAATAGAAAATTGTAACAATTGCAACATTTTCTGAAAATTGAAGAAAATTTCCGGAGCATAAAGAGAAAAAATTAAAAAAGTTTCCCAATAATGAACGAAGAATTCCGAAAATTGAAGGAGATTTTCCAGAAATTGAAGGAGATTTCATAGTAATTGAAAATTTCCCAGAAATTGAAGATTTCCCAGAAATTGAAGATTTCCCAATTTTCCAGAAATTGAAGATTTCTTAGAAATGGAAGGAGATTTCCCAGAAATTGCAGAAATTGAAGATTTCCCAGAAATTGAAGATTTCCTAGAAATTGAAGATTTCCCCCAAATTAAAGGAGATTTCCCAGAAATTGAAGGAGATTTCCCCCAAATTGAAGGAGATTTCCCAGAAATTGAAACAAGTTTGTATTGTAACAAGGAATTTTGTGTTTTTGCATCTCCCTGATAGGTGACCCTGTCTATGTCCCTGAAAGCAGTGCCGTTTTTGAATAAAAAACGTTAGTGGGGCGGCGACACAAAAGGGATCGTTTTGATATTCTTAATATGGCTCCATGATCTAGAAACGCTACATACATATCAGAAGAACGAATGTCAAACAGGAAAGCAAGACTGTAATCAAAGTTTATATGGTGTGTGTGGGCAGAGAAGGGGGGGAAGGGGGTAGGGTTACTTTTTTCCCCATACACTTTTCAATATAAGCCGACATAAGTGTTTCAAAAGTGTTGTTGATATTAAAATATATATTGCAATAACAGCCAACCGTTTTCCAATATAGGACCAATGTGAATAACCATTTGTCAATACTGGCCCAAAGTAGTTGTGCTATCAAGGTTGTCTCTATAACAGTATTAGATTTAATTGCACCAAATTCCCGACAAAATTTTTTTTCTACATGATAACTACTGTCGACTGTACTAAAAGAAAGAATTGCTATGCAGAAGAATCATACAAAGTGTAGTTAAACTGGTGCACGTGTTTACACAAAGCCAGCTAGACTGACATTCTTTGTATAGCTTTCACAGCCTTGGCAGTTTGTTTGCTGTTTGACATACCTACTAAACAATTCTTACCTACGCGATTAAGTTTTTAATTCTGCAGGCTTAACAATGGTTCAGTATATAAAAAGTATATTACACAAGTAATTGATTCAAAGAGAGAAAGAAAAAAAATATCAGCATATACAGAATCGCTCGAAGTACACGTGATCAGAAATTCACCAAACTTATTACAAATAACAATGAGGTTAGAAATATCACATAATTTGAAACTCATGGCTGGATAAGATATGCTTGCAAAACACAATTAACAATGTTGTATTGTAAAAGAAAAATGTAATTTGAAACTTTCTACAAAAATGAATGCACCGAAGGGACAATAAATATTCCACAATCCTCTTTACTAATTTCTCCAATATCGATATCATTATGAATTTTGCATAGTTAAATGAGCGCTAGACCGAAATGTATATAAAGGCGCTCGTTTTTGCGAATTTCACAGATAATTATTCACATATTTTGGTTTTTAGAAACACAGGCCAGAACATGGTTGTGGAAAGAAAACATTCAACACAGATGATAATTATTCATTGGCATTCTTATCTCAGAAACAGAAAACTTTTTAAAAGCTGATAAGTTTGATGACGGCAATGAGTTTTTCCTGTTTGAAAAGTGGGGTGTGAACTACGGTTTCATGGTATCCAAGGGACCGTCCCCCTTCCCCCCCCTCACACACACACACACAGTCCTATATTTTTCCCTTTCCTGTAGAAAATTTCATCGTTTTTAGTCAAGTTGACAAAAATGAATACATTGTGTGTTAAATAAGGAAAGCATTAGTGATTACTTTTTGAAAGCAGAAATAATTTGTATCTGAAAATTGTGGAGTGGGGGTGGCGGGAAGGGGAGGGGTGCTGTTGAATGAATTATACCATGCCTTTTTTTACCTGATTAAAAAGAAAGACTGAATTATACACAAAATAAGATGAATGTGAACAGCATTGAAGAATAAAGTTATCTTAACAGATTGAAATATAGTAAGAAATAGTTTTTTTTATTTCTTATATTTAAAGTTGGTTTAATTCAGATTTTAAGTTACCTTTGATCACAAAGCAGGCCTATAAATAACATAAATATCCTGGCAAAATGATATATACAGTACAAAATACCAACAAAACAGCTATTAAAATTAACCTTGTATACTTGCAGCATCACATGTCACCTGCTGAAGGGTTTTAGAAATCATGCGTTTTGTGAATCAGGTCAAATTCACCATGGGCTTTAAGAATATAAGTCTTCTATCATACATAGGCGGGATTTGAGTGGGGGCAAAGGGGTCACTTTCCCCACATTTTTAAAACTTGTATCTTTAAAATGGTAAATATTTTTGCATCTTAGCATGATTTTGTGATTTCCCCACTTTTAACTTTTCTCCCCTACCCCCTCCCTCCCCCTCCCCACTTTCGACTCGGCAAATCTCGCCCATGCTTATTTGCATCTATTGCTTATCACTTGTATGAATGCTTCTTTACCGTGGATTGTACATCCACTCACTTGGTAAAGAGTGACAACTAACCAGTAGTTGAAATGGACTGAATGCATAACCAAGCACTAACTACAATTGAATACAATATTCACGGACAGACGCGGTAGTTACCTGTATTTTCCCATCAATTACCAGAGGTGTCTGCCTGGTTCTTCTAACACTACCGTCATAACCAAGCGTCTAACGCGTCATTTTATTTCTTTTCGTGATTGATCTGATTTCAATAGGCCCTGGCAACCACTATTTCATCGAAAACCACCCAACCTTAATATTTTCATTCATTTATTTTTGGTTACATATTGTTTTTTTTATTCAGTTACATAGTATTACCCTATCGTGTTGAATTTCAAAGTCCTTGGTATTAAATCACTGACCGCTGAATTAAATTGAATTGAATTGTATTACTCGTAAGCTATAACAATACTGACGGTATACCAAAAAGACAACTCCGCATAGCTTATTATTTTTATTCAAATTTATCATTTTCTTCTTCAAAGGATAAGGTTTTATGGACACTGACACATGCAAACCGAGAAATTGAACAAAACTATTCATTGTGGTGTACTATGTATAATACGTGACTGTGAGAATATGTGACTGAGAGAAAAATCACAGAAAATCCTAAACTGATAGTAATAGAAGTTATTGTTGTCATTTACTACTAATTTAAGTTTTCGGGGATGGACAAAATCGGATCAATTCATTTTATGCAAGTGTGGCAGATGTGGATTGCCGTATGGCTACTGTGCTGAAGGTATAAGCAATTGTAACCATACGGGTACTGTGCTGAAGGTATAAGCAATCGTAACCCTATGGCTACTGTGCTGAAGGTATAAGCAATCGTAACCCTATGGCTACAGTGTACTGAAGGTATAAGCAATCCTTATTCCATGGCTGCTGTGCTGAAGGTATTAGTAATCGTAACCATGTGGCTACAGTGCTGTAGGTATAAGCAATCCTAATCATATGGCTACTGTGCTGAAGGTATAAGCAATCGTAACCCTATGGCTACTGTGCTGAAGGTATAAGCAATCGTAACCCTACGGCTACTGTACTGAAGGTATAAGCAATCGTAACCCTATGGCTACAGTGTGCTGAAGGTATAAGCAATCGTAACCCTATGGCTACTGTACTGAAGGTATAAGCAATCGTAATCCTATGGCTACTGTACTGAAGGTATAAGCAATCGTAATCCTATGGCTACAGTGTGCTGAAGGTAGAAGCAATCGTAACCCTATGGCTACTGTGCTGAAGATAAAAAGCAATCGTAACCATATAGCTACCGTGCTGAGGGTATACGCAATCGTAAGCCTACGGGTACTGTGCTGAAGGTAGAAGCAATCGTAACCCTATGGCTACTGTGCTGAAGGTATAAGCAATCGTAACCCTATGACTACTGTGCTGAAGGTATAAGCAATCCCTAATGTGCCTGTGCTGGTATAAGCAACCGTAACCCTGGCTATTGTGCTGAAGGTATAAGCAATCGTAAACCATATAAGCTCGTAACCCTGTCTGACTGACTGCTGAACCCTATGGTTACTGTGCTGAAGGTATAAGCAATCGTAACCCTATGGATACTGTGCTGAAGGTAGAAGCAATTGTAACCCTGTGGCTACTGCTGAAGATAAGTAATTGCAACCCTATGGCTACTGCTGAAGGTAGAAGGTGAATTTTAAAAGCGCACGGTGAATTTTAAAAGCGCACGGTGAAAAAATAATTCGTACGCCATTATTTCAAATCGTGAAGAAACATTTGAACCCTTCGCAGTGGTTGACTTCCCTGCGCTCAAAATGTGTCTGATTCTTGTGTTATTCCTTTACAAACTTTGAATTTGGATAGATGCATTGTGGGATATACTTCTGTAAAGGATCCTCCGATTGGGAGAACAAAACTGTTCTCCCGATCGGGGGTACGAACCGGACTGACCGTGGAGTGTCATGTAATAGCTCCAGGCATTACACAGATTCTGCCCAGGTCAAGCATAAAGGAAATAAAACAGAAGAGAACGGAACAGAAAACAAATCTAAAAGACAATCTTTCGAACCTTTTTTTTTAAGTTTATGTAGTCTATTTCATAGACGAGTCCTTTACACCCTCATTTCCTTTGCAAAAGGTCAGTCAGTGTATTTTATTGAATACTTTTTGAAAGGATTGAAATATTTGGGAAAATTTGGGTTAATCTACGAGAGACTGTTCTGTTGTGATCAGACATGTCTGAGGCAGGATATATTTTCTTCAAAAGAGTGAGGAACATAATTATAGATGTGATGGGAAATTTGGAAGGCCATAACTCAAAGAGTTTGGGGATTGAAGAAAAAAGCCATTTGTTACGGTATTCCAATTATGAAATTCAAGCTGTATATCACTTTTGTATGTGTAAAAATTTAGAAAGAAATTTCCTCATAAACCCCTATGGTTGTAGGTAGGCATATACTCATATGGTACATGCAATGGTTGTATGTTACAAAATCACAGAAAATATTCATTTTTAAATACACAATGTGAGGATGGTGCCAGGTCATGCTATCTCTGAACAGATTGGAGGCATTTATATAATAGTTGAAACCCCTCTTCCAGCTTCATAGCATAGGTGTAGGAAGGTAATTTGTTCTGGGGACCTAAGACTCCGCAAATTTCAGACTCATCCCCATTTTTGTCTATGAAATGATTTGTGCGTAGGCGGAGGACTTCCGAAGTCTACATATCCGATACAACTTAAGTATGTCCCAACGAAAAAGAAAAAAAAAGATGTTTGATTCCTTCTTTTGTACCATTTTGTTTCTTTAATTTATCAACTACCAATCTCACAATGCTCAATGTGCAAATGAACAATTTGTGTTGAATTTTACAAAATTATGCAGACAGCTAGTGCTCAGGGACGTTATAACTTATCATTCACAAAGTGTGTGTGTGTGGGTAGGGGGGGGGTGGCCATGGGGACATTTATTTGCTACATAAAGTGGGAACATTTTTTTATTTCAACGTATATATTTTCTTTAAGATTCTTTCTGAAAAGTGGGGGAGGGATAAGTCCCCCTGGAGTTACGGTCCTGTAGTGATACATTAATTCTCCTTGCCACTATTAGATTGAAGGTCAGGCAAAACTTTCGATACAAAAAGTAAAAGTGCTTCTAAATCTTTGGGTTGGGAACGGTTGGGGGAAGTTCCCACAGAAGCTCAACATTTTAACTACGAACATTTTAAACATGGACATTCTTAACCAAAACCCTTCAATATGCAACAGAGTTACAACTTTTTTCATAACTCCCACTCTCGGGAATATGGCCCTGCCCTGTTGAGACGGTTCAGAAATATTTCAGACTAACTGAATAAAAAATAAATCGATCTTAAGGTTTTGAAACAACTTAAACACATTGCTGGAATCTGGTGTAACAGTGACACGCGAGTAATTGGACTTCCCAAAATAAATGTTTAATTACATTTTTTTGAATAATCTTTTTCATTAAAAAAGCGATATTACTGTCCATTTAAATTTCAAGGTTATAATGGTGAAATTCTTTTCATATTTTTGGAAAAGTGTTATTTACTTGGACCTATGCCAAGTGAATACAAACTTGTTATCTTGATATTTGCTCAAGTTTAACGTTAAGATATCTATAACATTGAAGATAATGTTTACCTAAGCGTTTGTTTATTAACTTTTGGTGGGTTGTACATATGTTATTTGATTTAAAGTAGAAATAATATACTTGATTTCTAAATATTTTGATGTAGTATAAATATGTGTAAAGAAAATGCCAGATCCTCCCAAATTCAGAGACGTTTTGGAAAAAAGAGGATGATTATGATAATGATAATTATTGATATTAAAAGAGAATCATTAATGATATATATATATATAGTAGTAATTATATAAAAGTAAATAAGGATTATAATGGTGAAAATATACAAGCATCATGAATTTATCAAATAAAGATAAACTGGAACAATATCAGACAAATAGCAAATTTAACTTGGAAGAAAGGGCATATAAGTTATATTAATATGACGTAATTCTTGATAAAGTTAGGGGCAAAACATGATAAATGCCTTGCTAGACACGTTTCGACAAAACCGATGTGTGGCAAGTCACATTAGTAGCGATTCAAAGAACATAGTTGTAATGCTAAAATTGTCACATAATAGTGATGCTAAAATTGTCACATAATAGTGATGCTAAAATTGTCACATAATACTGATGCTAAAATTGTCACATAACAGTGATGCTAAAATTGTCACATAATAGTGATGTTACCACCTAATAGTAATGTTAAACTTGTCACATAATAGTGATGCTAAAATTGTCACATAATAGTGATGCTAAAATTGTCACATAATAGTGATGCTAAAATTGTCACATAATAGTGATGCTAAAATTGTCACCTAATAGTGATGCTAAAATTGTCACATAATAGTGATGTTACCACATAATAGTAATGTTAAACTTGTCACATAATAGTGATGCTAAAATTGTCACATAATAGTGATGCTAAAATTGTCACATAATAGTGATGTTACCACATAATAGTAATGTTAAACTTGTCACATAATAGTGATGCTAAAATTGTCACATAATACTGATGCTAAAATTGTCACATAATAGTGATGCTAAAATTGTCACATAATAGTGATGTTACCACCTAATAGTAATGTTAAACTTGTCACATAATAGTAATGTTAAACTTGTCACATAATAGTGATGCTAAAATTGTCACATAATACTGATGCTAAAATTGTCACATAATAGTGATGCTAAAATTGTCACATAATAGTGATGTTACCACCTAATAGTAATGTTAAACTTGTCACATAATAGTAATGTTAAACTTGTCACATAATAGTGATGCTAAAATTGTCACATAATAGTGATGTTACCACATAATAGTAATGTTAAACTTGTCACATAATAGTGATGCTAAAATTGTCACATAATACTGATGCTAAAATTGTCACATAATAGTGATGCTAAAATTGTCACATAATAGTGATGTTACCACCTAATAGTAATGTTAAACTTGTCACATAATAGTAATGTTAAACTTGTCACATAATAGTGATGCTAAAATTGTCACATAATACTGATGCTAAAATTGTCACATAATAGTGATGCTAAAATTGTCACATAATAGTGATGTTACCACCTAATAGTAATGTTAAACTTGTCACATAATAGTAATGTTAAACTTGTCACATAATAGTGATGGTAAACTTGTCACATAATAGTGATGGTACCACATAATAGTAATGTTAAACTTGTCACATAATAGTGATGTTACCACATAATAGTAATGTTAAACTTGTCACATAATAGTGATGTTACCACATAATAGTAATGTTAAACTTGTCACATAATAGTGATGTTACCACATAATAGTAATGTTAAACTTGTCACATAATAGTGATGGTACCACATAATAGTAATGTTAAACTTGTCACATAATAGTGATGGTACCACATAATAGTAATGTTAAACTTGTCACATAATAGTGATGGTACCACATAATAGTAATGTTAAACTTGTCACATAATAGTGATGTTACCACCTAATAGTAATGTTAAACTTGTCACATAATAGTGATGTTACCACATAATAGTAATGTTAAACTTGTCACATAATAGTGATGTTACCACATAATAGTAATGCTAAACTTGTCACATAATAGTGATGGTACCACATAATAGTAATGTTAAACTTGTCACATAATAGTGATGTTACCACCTAATAGTAATGTTAAACTTGTCACATAATAGTGATGGTACCACATAATAGTAATGTTAAACTTGTCACATAATAGTGATGGTACCACATAATAGTAATGTTAAACTTGTCACATAATAGTGATGGTACCACATAATAGTAATGTTAAACTTGTCACATAATAGTGATGGTACCACATAATAGTAATGTTAAACTTGTCACATAATAGTGATGTTACCACCTAATAGTAATGTTACCACATAATAGTAATGCTAAACTTGTCACATAATAGTGATGCTAAACTTGTCACATAATAGTGATGGTACCACATAATAGTAATGTTAAACTTGTCACATAATAGTGATGGTACCACATAATAGTGATGCTAAACTTGTCACATAATAGTGATGTTACCACATAATAGTAATGTTAAACTTGTCACATAATAGTAATGTTAAACTTGTCACATAATAGTGATGTTACCACATAATAGTGATGCTAAACTTGTCACATAATAGTGATGGTACCACATAATAGTAATGTTAAACTTGTCACATAATAGTGATGGTACCACATAATAGTGATGCTAAACTTGTCACATAATAGTGATGTTACCACATAATAGTAATGTTAAACTTGTCACATAATAGTAATGTTAAACTTGTCACATAATAGTGATGTTACCACATAATAGTGATGCTAAACTTGTCACATAATAGTGATGGTACCACATAATAGTAATGTTAAACTTGTCACATAATAGTGATGGTACCACATAATAGTAATGTTAAACTTGTCACATAATAGTGATGGTACCACATAATAGTAATGTTAAACTTGTCACATAATAGTGATGTTACCACATAATAGTAATGTTAAACTTGTCACATAATAGTGATGGTACCACATAATAGTAATGTTAAACTTGTCACATAATAGTGATGGTACCACATAATAGTGATGCTAAACTTGTCACATAATAGTGATGTTACCACATAATAGTAATGTTAAACTTGTCACATAATAGTAATGTTAAACTTGTCACATAATAGTGATGTTACCACATAATAGTGATGCTAAACTTGTCACATAATAGTGATGGTACCACATAATAGTAATGTTAAACTTGTCACATAATAGTGATGGTACCACATAATAGTGATGCTAAACTTGTCACATAATAGTGATGTTACCACATAATAGTAATGTTAAACTTGTCACATAATAGTAATGTTAAACTTGTCACATAATAGTGATGTTACCACATAATAGTGATGCTAAACTTGTCACATAATAGTGATGGTACCACATAATAGTAATGTTAAACTTGTCACATAATAGTGATGGTACCACATAATAGTAATGTTAAACTTGTCACATAATAGTGATGTTACCACATAATAGTGATGCTAAACTTGTCACATAATAGTGATGGTACCACATAATAGTAATGTTAAACTTGTCACATAATAGTGATGGTACCACATAATAGTAATGTTAAACTTGTCACATAATAGTGATGGTACCACATAATAGTGATGGTACCACATAATAGTAATGTTAAACTTGTCACATAATAGTGATGGTACAGATAAGGTTAGGTTTGCATGTCAAACAAGGATTATTTTGCTTTCTAATAGATAATTTCCTTACATCAATGGATCAAAGAAAATAAAGGGGGCATAGGGCAGGGGAAAAACTGCCCCTTCAAGAGGATATTACCCTTCTGGTTATGGGTGGGATTTACCTACTGAAAGTAGGGGGAAAGTCAGAAATGTGGGAGGACAGGCAAACGAAGGAACAAAAAATGACCTTACAAAAGATATGAATTGGGGGTGGAGTGACGCCTTGCTCCCCCCCCTACCGCGGCTGTAAGATATTTCATTTGGAGGGGCAAAACATCATGAGGGAGGGGAGTACAACATATACAGAACTTTTTAATTATACATAATAATTCAAAACAAATACAATGATTAAGAAATCTACAAGTGCATGGCGAGTCGCTCATGTTCCTGGTTGTATGCTTTCTCCCTGGTTGAGGGGTAATTTTTGGGAAATTAACATAAAATTTGGTAAATTTGAAATATAATTACTCAGCGAATGGCTAACTCCAGAAGTTTAGGATCTGTTAACAGGAGACTTCCTAAAGAGCAGCAACATTTAATGCAGACATAATGTCCCAGTGCAATTTCTCTGCTTGTAACCTGGAAATCTGAAGTTCTTGCCCCACCCTCAGAGGTGACCCTTCCTACACCCATGATTTTCATCTTGAGAAATAGAGTGATCGTTCTATTGCATAACAAATGCAAATAGTTTTTCATACTGTACATCTTGAAGTACCTAAAGGAAGAGGGGGGGGGAGCATGGTTGTCTCTTAAGGGGTAGGGTGAAGTATGCCTGTTATGGTAACATGGTAACATGATATGACTATAATTTGTTGTATTATATGTATGTACCCATGTGTGCTGTAGCTCTATATGCATTATATTTCTTTGAAGTTTTCTACCAAGACTTTCATAATTCTTATCGTATGTTTCTTCGTCTGTTGTAAGGGAGTCTTGTTTTCAGCAGCAGCTTGCTCAGACCTCCTCCACCAATCATATTAATTACTTTATGTATCGCAAGGTTTTTGTATTATTAGTATGGTAATCATGGGGGACTATTGGGGCTTAGCCTTCCCAGAAATGTCCGTAGCCCCCCGCATCCCCACCCCCGTAGCCTCCCCCACCCGTATCCCCTCCCTCCTTCCCTCGTAGCTCCCCGTAGCCCCACCCTCATCGCTCCCGTATCCCCCTCCCTCGTATCCCCCCCCTCCCCCCTCCCTCCCTCATAGCCCCCACTCTCCTTCATCCCTCGTAGCCCACCCCTTAACCCCCTCCTCCACACACACAATCCCAATCACACAAACAGAGATTTTTTCATTTGTGGCTACTGCCATAATAAATCATAAAACAGAATTTTGAACCAGCAATCCTCAATTTTGGAACACAATTTACAATATAGAGCAAAAAATCTTCCAAGTTTGAACCATAATCTACAACTTAGGTGCTTTCAGGGTGGTTAACTGGGCTTAAACCCTTCCCTCCTTCCCCTCCCCTCCCCCTCCCCTCCCCCCTCCCCCCCCCCCCTCCTCCCCTCCCCTCCCCTCCCCTCCCCTCCCCCTCCCCTCTCTCCCCTTAAAAAAAAAAAAAAAGAAGCTAGACATGTACGCCCCTGGAATGAATACCTAAAATAAAATGAAGTGATACTTACATCCCTTGGGCTAATAGAGAAGACATACGTGAAGGCAACGAAGATAACGAGCCCGAACGCCGAGATCAGCTGAGATGGGTTTTCTTTCGTGAGGAAGAACAATGCAACAACAGTTCCCACCAAAGCAATGGCCAACAATGGCCTAAAAATAGAAGTTAAAGATTAGTTCATTGGTTAAGCGTGTCCATTTTATACAGATACAGTTTATATGAAAGAGGTTCCTTTCCTGACATCACGCTAACGTTGAGATAAAAATACATTCCAACGAAGTTGGTCAAAATATTTCCGGAATCACAAACAATTTATCCAATCAATTACCGCCGCGGAAGTAACGTAACTAGTATATAACGGATTTATTGGTGACTAGATCAAGTAATTAACGTCTCTGGGTTAAGAAATAAGCCACACCCACCATGGCAACACGGTAACTAGGTGGGGCAAACTAACCTCAAATAAGCAATCATGCATTGACATGTGGATGTTCAAGTGGCCTGCTGTAAGTTTTGATCTATTTATGGCACTTCTCCGAATCTTTAGAGTCTTTTTAGCATAAGGAATAAACAAACGTTGTTTGCTCACCGTTCTGGATAATGGAAATCAGATTTACAAAGCCCGTAGCGGGACCGTAAGTGCAATTTTTGGTCACCATTTTGTTGCCACTCAGTTTTGTGTGGGCAGAAATTTGTTTTGTACAGTATATTGCATTGACTTCATAAGCGCGTGGTGCTAGCTATCTCTACTGTACCAGTGTCGCGTAGGAGTTTTTCTCATAGTTACGCAGATTTTGTTGCTAGGCAAATTCATGCGGTGATTGATTGAAAAAGCTGTCAGTCATCTAACCCAGAAAGGTCAATTATCTTGAGAAATAGATTCCCTCTTTAACTCATCTTAATATTTGGAAGAAGAAGAATGCATGTGCTTACCATTTAATGTACTTCCAATAATCTGAAAGACCCTTCGCAGGTACCACTAAAGCTTTGGATATCTGTTCTCCGTAAAGGTCTTGAACAGTGCTGTACGCAAACAAGAAGAGACCGATACAGGTGAAAACAAGAATGACAGTGGCGTCCTTAATGTTGTGGAAACAGGCCAATATGAGAATCACCATCCAAAAACACAGAAGGATTAAATACAGACCCAGCCATAATTGTTTGTTGCGAGCTTTGGCAGTCTTTCTGGCAATACTAGTGACATCATCAATAACCTGTTGATAAATGAAGATATTGAAATAATGTGATTATCCAGCTATGAAATATGACAAGGGAGACCATGATACAATATCCAGCTATGAAATATGACAAGTGAGAGACCATGGTACAATATCCAGCTATGAAATATGACAAGTGAGAGACCATGGTACAATATGCAGCAATGTAATATGACAAGGGAGACCATGATACAATATCCAGCTATGAAATATGACAAGTGAGAGACCATGGTACAATATGCAGCAATAAAATATGACAAGTGAGAGACCATGGTACAATATGCAGCAATGTAATATGACAAGGGAGACCATGGTACAATATCCAGCTATGAAATATGACAAGGGAGATACCATGGTACAATATCCAGTTATGAAATATGACAAGGGAAAACAATACATGGTACAATTATCCAGTTATGAAATATGATAGGAATATAATACAATTTTTACTTCAATTATATCTGAAAGCTGAAAGTGTGGGGACAAGTCTCACTTGTCTGCTGGTAATTGTGGCTCCAATGACCACCCACTGATGGTGGTGAGAGTGGGGCGGGAAGGGGAGGGGGGGGGCTACCATCTAACAAACACTATGTATTTTTCTTAACTCCCAGCTATCAAGCTGTAAGGACAAAGCCTTCGCTTTCTCTGGGAATTCCAGCCCCAATAATCACACACTGAGGGTAGTGAGGATCTGAAAGTTATACTCACCAGCCACATTTTTGACTGAAATCCTTTGTTATTTTGTTCTTCCGGTGGAACTGTGTGGTTTGGAGCAGGGTCTGGGTTGGTGTAATCATCGTCCCCAGGAGAGAGTGACGTCTCTGACACCTGCGGTCCAGCAGGGTTGTCGTAACCTACGAGTCTCCCCCCATTCTTTTCCTCCTAATTAAGAAAAGTGAAATGTTAAACAATTAATAATGATAGTCTTTTTCACACCTAAATCGGTGATTTCCGGAAAATTAATTTTAGATAATGTCACATAGCCAAAATTCACGTGTCCACAAAGGACCAATCGTATACTGGGAGAATATCTTATTCACCAATCAAATACTGGGAGATTCTTTGCCGTCTGCGCAGTTTACGCACAGTATGAGACCACAAGTGTATGAAAAAAGGAGGTTTCAAACGCTCTAATCATATAATGCGTTATACATTAAGTAATACGCGCAAGCATTAATATTGTAATTGATAATTTTTCCGCTAAAAACTGCAACTGATTGGTTGGGAAACAAAGGGAAAATTATGATTGGTCAAAGCACAAAAGATAAACGTTCGGCTAAACGTTCGGTTTAAAAAAGGCTGTGCAGGCAGGTATTTGTGTTTTGTTATACATAGAAAACAAAGAGAAAATATTAAATGGATAGGTTTGTGCTTGATGTTGAATGTGGTTAATCTTGCGATTAGTGGCACAACCAGCATAACAAAGGATTACAGCACTTGGTCATGCATTAAAAAGCAAACAAAAAAAGGAAAAGAACAAAATCAAGAAGAAAATATAAATTTCTGATTGAACTGTGTGGAAATGACTCGGCAAACTATCACATCATCATTTTCTCTGAAGTTTTTATGCATTTCTTTAAAATATTGCTTCATATTTTGTGAGTTCTGACTTACAAAATTGTCAAGACAGCTTCTGTTTCAGGCCCGTAGCCAGGAATTTCGAAGGGGGATTCGATTTTTTGTGTAAAAGGACAAAACACACTGAATTTACGGGTGATTATTATTTTTAGGGGGTTCGTTTTTCGTATAAAAGGGCAAAAAATCTTTAAATTTCGGTTGCTTATATTATATTTTTAGATTCAAAAGAGCACTTTCTCAACAAAAGGGTGTTCGTTCGCTGGGATGACCCCCCCCCCCCCTCCCTTCTCCCACCCGGCTACGGGACTGTGTTTAGAAGATTATTTCAGTTGTCAAGCAAGTACATCTATATGGAAGAGGACTGCAAAAGAAACAAACCGGTGAAGAAAAAAAACATTGTAATTATTACAGACATTCTGTTTTCATTTCTGGTATCATTTGTGTAGAAACGACTAAGTAATGATGTCAGACCCCTCCCCGCCACTTCCTTTTTACAAGTACTTACATACTTTTCAGATATTATGTGGCAAACAAAAAATATTGGATATGCCAGGCAATCAGGTAAGTATAGTAAAACAGAATCTAATTTGATCACCGGCTGAGGAAAGATTAAAGAAAAAAATTAAATTAGTAAAAAAAGTTAAGACATTTTTGCTATGTTTACATCCACACCACTGTCACTACAAGACAATTGAGACGTCACTTATAATTCATATACTAAACGGAATAAGATATTTAATTTTAAGGATCAGTTTAGTGGCAAATCGTCTTATATGAAAGAGGACATCAAAAGAAACAAAATGGTAAAGAAAGCATTCAAAAAAATCTTATCCCGTTAAGATATTCAAGTTTAAAGGTCTGTCTTATCTGTGTAGAAATGACTGGTGTATGGAAAGTTGGTGTCTTCAATCTCACATTTTGAAATCGTTATTGTATTTTAAAGAAAGTTTATCTAAATTTTTCACTATTTAAATTATTTTTCCCCAAACTTTCTTCCGGTGTATTATAAATACCCTTCCTAGATTCAGGTTTACTACTTTTTTTGACACATCCTGACATCCCATGGTTTTTAAGCCACAAAATTGCAGGACAAAATATGATAGAATACATAAAGACTTTGAGGAACTGAGGCTATGACATCATCTAGTCTGATTTCAACTTAGTCTGATTTCAGTCATTTCTGCACAAATGATTCAAAACCTTAAACTTACATATCTCCGTAACGGAAAAAGATTTTTGAATGCTTTCTTCATTATCTTGTTTCTTTTAAAGTCCTCTTTCATATAAGATAGATTTGCTTGACCCCTGAACTAATCCTTACCATGGGATACCTTAGGGTGATACTGGATGCAGGTTGCAAAACCTCAGTTCCAGCTATGTGTTGACGGTGTTACTAATTAATATAGATAGGGCAGAATATAGGGCAGCTTCAGCTTCATCAAAGGCTCTTAAATTGTCCAGACGGTTTTTCTGTCGTGGCCTTCAGGACGCGACAGGTCTTGTATTGTAAACTCCATGCTCAAAATCCGCCATCTTTTAATTGAGAATTTTATTAATTTTTGTTGTTTTTTAATTTAATGAAGAGATTACGGACTTCAAATTAAGTGCTTTTTATTTAAGATTGTATTTTAATGGTTACGATGCTACAATCAATTTCAACAATGCTAATTTAAAAATTTAAGGCGATTTTATTTCCAAAAATCATGTAAATTGGCAACGTTGAGGAATGCAGACGATAAGTTTCGGTGCCAATCCAATATTCTAGAAGCCACCTCCAAAACGTAATATGAAGAATGGTATCGTTTAGATATTTTTTACTGTTTCAGAAACATAATAGAAAATATTTATTACACCAAAATATTTTTTGAAGATTCACAAGGAGATAGTGAAGGAGAATGACATTATTTGAAATTTGAAATGAACGAGGCTAGTCTAACCGGTAACTTCAACAGCTAAATTGTTAGCGTGGGTACGTACGCCACTTTCCATCTGCTGAAGTAATCTTGCAATCTGAATCTGAATAGGTTATGGTAAAGGTAGTGGAAACTTATAGCGCACATTACTGTATCAAATTTACAGGTTAGGTCGGCAAAAATTCTTCTGGGCATAAACGACAACAGAGCGTAACAAGTATGAGGAAAAAACAGTTAACAAGTTTAGCAGGCTAAGTTTAGCTTTGAAACAGTTTAGACTTGGTGAATGTATATCTATGTCTGGTGGTTTGGCGGTAAAGCACTTCAATCTTTTAGTGTTTGAAAAGTGAGAAAAAGGAGTATCTACATTCGTTTTAGCAACGTCGAAATTCAAATATCATCATTATTTCTTGTATTGATTATTACTTTTGGGATTAGGTTATCATTATCAATGGCGATGCTTGTTATTGATTTTACATAGCATATGGAAGCAGGTGTTCTTTCTTCTTGTTTTTAGCAGGGGCCAATCTATCATTTATGACGTCTTTATTTATTGTAATTATTCTATTTTATGATAACTGAATTAATACCTACATCACCTTGTTATCTTTCTCTGCTTTTCGTTTTTTAATTATGTTTTTATTTTCAGGAAACTGACTAAGGGCCAGTTTCAGATTAGGGGGGACAGACTGGCAGAGGCGCGTACGAGTTAGAGGCCACCCCCGTTAGGGCTTCCCGGTTGCATGCATGCTTTATTTTGATGACAAATTGTAAAAATCATTAAGATAAAATTAAAATTTTGTTGAAATTTTGTTCAATTTTGGCAACAGTTCCTGAAAATTTCTTGAAATTGACAGTGCTTTCCTAGAAAGCGAAAGAAAAGGAAAGTGAAAAGAAAAGGAAGAAAAATTCCTGTAAGCTCAAGGAGAATTCCCGAAAATTTCCCATGATTTTTTCCCAAGTAGCGTGGGCAAATAGATAAAGACGTATTTTAACATTGTATTGCTTTGAAAATTCATTATGGTTCTCATGCGCACATGGCCCTGATGATTAGAACTTCACCTTGTTATTCAAAGGTTTTTGGTTCTATATTGTATGTTGTGGCCCTTAAAAATTTTGGTCCGAAATTAAATTTTTTTAATAAAAGCCTGAACTAAAATAAAAGATGTTTGGTCAAAATGGGAGGATGTTTGGTGCAAACTGTAAAAGGTTTGCTTCAAAATTAACGATTGCTCAGTCGAAACGATTGCAAAAAATGTCACACGTGGTTCATTTGATATTTCAGTTAATTATATTTATGGTTTCCACAGAATTTTAGGGAGTGAGGGGGAGGTTAAGCCCCCTTGGACACGTCACTGCTTTCTTTACAAAAACAAAAACTCATGCCACGACAGCCCTTTTTAAAGGGTGTTCTTGTAAAGCTATTGATGCTTAATGCTGTAACTACAGTGTTGCTTAAAGGAATACTTCCATGGATTTTCATTTTCTCATATATGATAAAGAAGATTTATAGCAACAAAGTAGTGACAAAAACTATGTTAATATCTTATGCCGTTTAAAAGTTATAACAATTTAAAGAGTAGAAAAATGTTCTTAAAAACACCTCAAATAGGATATGTCTTTCAGCTTGATGATGTCATCAAGGCAAATCCAGCACACTTCTAATGTATTTCTTATCAATTTAATCACATTTCTTTACATTATCGAACAGCATTTTTGGTTCATCATAGAGATGGGGTTGAATATAAGATTTACAACAAAAAAAACATTACATTTTAATGAGAAAAAAATCGCAATCATTTTGAGAGAAATACAAAAGACTTTTTGTTGAAATTGTCTCTATGACATCACAGATGTTGCTAACCAAGTCACTTCAGTCCAAATTCAAAACAAATTAGAAATATTTTTTTTTTTTTTAAATAATAGCTTATTCACCACTTTGTTTCTAAAAAAAATTCTCTATCATATATGAAAAAATAAAAAACCATGGGAATATTTCTTTAAGGAGTTCTAATGGCTAACTACCCGATGTCTAAAGAAGTTACGCCGCAATTATGTGTTGGCTCAGGCAGAAAGAAAGGCTTGAGTTGATGGCCGCGTGTAGCAGTGACAACATTGTAGGGATTGAGAAAAGACGATACTCTAGGATCATAGTAACCTTTTATTCAGGGGCGTAGCGACCGGGGATGTGGGGGTGTCACCTGGCCCCTCCCCCCAACCGCAATTTTTGTCGGGAAAATTGCGACTTTGTCGGGAAGTTTTCACCGGTCTTCCCTAAACGAGATGAACAATCGGAAATGAAAGCCATGCCAAATACACACACACACACACACATATATATATATATATATATATATATATATATATATATATATATATATATATATATATATATATATATATATATATATATATATATATATATATATATATATATATATATATATATGTATATATATATATATATATATATATATATATATATATATATGTATATATATATATATATATATATATATATATATATATATATATATATATATATATATATATATATATATATATATATATATATATATATATATATATATATATATATATATATATATATATATATATATATATATATATATATATATATATATATATATATATATAATTTATATATATATATATATATATATATATATATATATATATATATATATATATATATATATACAACTTTGTCATATATATAATTTGGTCAAAATTTAATTATTTGTAAGCCTAAAAACAAAACTTCATCAACACAGGTTCATCGCTAATCAATGCACATTTACATTTCTTTGCTCTTAATTAATGGAAGAACAAATATATATTCACATGATTAAACACACCAACACACATACACACACGCACGCACACACCCACACACACACACACACACACACGTCAAACAGGGAGCTGTAGCATATCCCTGCTTTGACCGTGGAGTTGTCTGTACAAGACTGCAGATCTTGTTTTCAACTTGTTGAATTGAATCACAATTGAAACTATTGTTTGAACCAGTAAGGCGAATGATAAGAGATCAGATAACACCCTCGTCCTTTATAACCATGGCAACTTGTGGCTGCTGCAAATTGGTAGAGGGTCTCCAAGCTGGGAGTTGGCATTAGATTGACAACTCCCTGCTCCGAGCAGGGAGTTGTTACTTTGACAAAGTAACAACTCCCTGCTCCGAGTCCCACTTTTCATCAAACTATGTCAATTTTGTTTATATGAATGGTATAATCATAAGAAATCCCTGTTATAATGATTTAGAGAGAGCAAGTTTTGTCACGGTCAGGATGGAGAAAAAGCCTCAGTATCATAACTAATTTACAATGTGGACTGTGTAACTGACAATTTCATTTTGACTATCGGAAAACCATAATGTGAAAAAAATGACACGTTTCCAAAAGAAGTGCATATACTATTGGAAACTGCCAATACCCCAGTTAATCCGTTTGTGGCAGCCGCAGCTGCATCAGTCGTCTTTTATATATATGAAGAATTATTTTCAAGTAAAGTTGTCAGTTTTGTAAAATTCTATTCAAGATACACCTCTCTTGCATAACGTTGAAAATAAGCTGTAGAATATCTGCTTATGGGTTAATAGGGCCCTATGGCAATTCAGCAACATATGGGTCTCTTATATCTGTATATCTTGAAGATGGGGTCCTTTCATCAATTCGATATTAAATTTGGAATGCAAAATTGGGCATTTTAGTTCTTTCCTCCATTGTTGAAAACGTACACTTTCAAGATTGTTGATTTTTGTGTATAGTATACCTACACATTTGAAGGGACCTGTTTGTTTATGGGACTTTAAAGGTTGAATTTTAACTTTCCAAGGACCAGTGACCACAGGCTTACAATTTCCTTGGCATAATTTATGCAAATTATACTCGAATTTTTGCGACACCTATGGGCAGTTGCACCCTGCAGTGCTCTATAGTAATCAGGCTCTGACAGGGGCACACGAGCCTAGCTACAATTCTAGATCTCGTTGATGTTGTTATCTATTTTTATTTTATGGAATTAATCACAAATGTCCAGGTTTTTATGCAAAATAGTTTGTGCAACTTACTAACAAGTCACATACAGACATGAATATTTAATCATCAGACATAAAGGCAAGTTAATTAACTCGAAATGGTGATATATTATGAATGTCTGGGAATAAGGTGTTATTATTATTATTTATTTAAGATTTACATACACCAATGGCTTTCATCAATTGTGAACAAGCTGACTGATACAAGATAAAGTCAACAAAAGTGTTTGTAAAGAAAACCCATGGTTTGTAGGTCAACAGTGATGAGAAAAACAATTAAAAAATGTATTTTTTTTTTCTTCTTCTGTAGTTCATAACAAATGGTACCTGAATGAAGGCTGGTGTTTCAGTTTTAAAACAAAAGTCTCCATGTAAAATGGAAACGTATAGGGGCCTAAATAGTTGTTTCCTTGCTGTTTTGGGGTGATTTTGCCTTGTAAATCTGTGTTGATTTTAGATATAAAAAATATCAGTTATAAAATGCTTAAAATAGCAGAGCTTTTGGGGCTTCGCCCGTGGAAACCACTAGGGGCCCTAGGGCGGGCCCCTAGACCCCACGCCTTTGGGCTTTGCGCTAGCATTGACGCCTATGCCGTCAAAGATTTTGTCGGGCAATAATCCTTCGCCCCCCCCCCCCTTCCAATACAATTTCTTAGCTACGTCCCTGCTAATATCTTAAAGACTTCAATCATGTCATCAAATTCTTCTGACAATCTGAAGGAAAGAGTAGGTAGCTTGAGTCTCTGCAAACAATCTTGGGAGGAAAGATTCTTTAATACGGGAAATAGTTCAATTAGTTTCTTAAGCGTTCTGTCTCTTTTGAAGTCCTCCTTCATATCTGTTTGGCGACGACGACGAGCGAACACACAATTACAATGACGGGGTCGTCGCCTGCGTATTCGGTTATGATAGTAAAAATGCTATCACGAAACGCTTAATACGACCCAGACGAGAATACAGGTACGACGTACGGACAGACATAACATCGACAACCAAGTCAATGTCCACGGCCTTTGATAACCAGTCGTGGTGCACTGGCGTAAAACAGAAAACTGTCGACGACGACGAAGTCTGTTGGCAACTGACCTAATTATATATAAGGGACTCAACCGACTTGAATTATTTACTCACCGTAATCTGTAGTTCACTCTCAGATTCGGGTCCCCGTGATCCTGGAGTTGAAGCCATGGCGAATTTGAGCAGTGCAACCCCAAAATAATTCAAATTCACAACAAATTTGCCAACGGATTTAAAGTCCGCACAATTGTACACTTTGAATTTAAATGCCTTATTTTCTCCAATCACTTAGACTAGACCACAAAGAACTTACGATGTGCATGAGTGACATATCTTAATGTGTATTGTTGTTCATTAAGTTCAAACAAACCCTGTGAAAGAAGCATTGAAGCGCATCTTAGTGCACTTACTTATAACTTATTAGTTGATTAGTGTTCTCGTCCGGTTCATGATAGCTTTGTTGCTATCATAAACGAATACGCAGGCGACGATCCCGTTATTGTGTTCATTCGTCGTCGTCGAATTGCCAGGGACTTCAAAGTAAATAATTAGCCTATACAGCACAATTAGCGGCCTATACAGCACAATTAGCGACCTATACAGCACAATTAGCGACCTTTACAGCACAATTAGCGACCTATAAAGTACAATTAGCCTAGACAGCACAATTAGCCTATACAGCACAATTAGCGACCTATACAGCACAATTAGCGACCTATACAGCACAATTAGCGACCTATACAGCACAATTAGCGACCTATACAGCACAATTAGCCTATACAGCACAATTAGCGACCTATACAGCACAATTAGCGACTATACAGCACAATTAGCGCCAATACAGCACAATTAGCGGCCTATACAGCACAATTAGCGGCCTATACAGCACAATTAGCCGGCCTATACAGCACAATTAGCCTATAGCAGCACAATTAGCGGCCTATACAGCACAATTAGCAATTTAGCCCTATACAGCACAATTAGGCCTATACAGCACAATTAGGCCTATACAGCACAATTAGCGGCCTATACAGCACAATTAGCGGCCTATACAGCACAATTAGCCTATACAGCACAATTAGCCTATACAGCACAATTAGCGACCTATACAGCACAATTAGCACAATTAGCCTATACAGCACCTATACAGCACAATTAGCGGCCTATACAGCACAATTAGCGGCCTATACAGCACAATTAGCGACCTATACAGCACAATTACCGGCCTATACAGCACAATTAGCCTATACAGCACAATTAGCCTATACAGCACAATTAGCGGCCTATACAGCACAATCAGCGGCCTATACAGCACAATTAGCGACCTATACAGCACAATTAGCCTATAAAATACAATTAGCCTATACAGCACAATTAGCGGCCTATACAGCACAATTAGCGGCTTATACAGCACAATTAGCGGCCTATACAGCACAATTAGCGGCCTATACAGCACAATTAGCGGCCTATACAGCACAATTAGCGGCCTATACAGCACAATTAGCCTATACAGCACAATTAGCCTATACAGCACAATTAGCGACCTATACAGCACAATTAGCGGCCTATACAGCACAATTAGCGGCCTATACAGCACAATTAGCGACCTATACAGCACAATTAGCGGCCTATACAGCACAATTAGCCTATACAGCACAATTAGCCTATACAGCACAATTAGCGGCCTATACAGCACAATTAGCGGCCTATACAGCACAATTAGCGACCTATACAGCACAATTAGCCTATAAAATACAATTAGCCTATACAGCACAATTAGCGGCCTATACAGCACAATTAGCGGCTTATACAGCACAATTAGCGGCCTATACAGCACAATTAGCGGCCTATACAGCACAATTAGCGGCCTATACAGCACAATTAGCGACATATACAGCACAATTAGCGGCCTATACAGCACAATTAGCGACCTATACAGCACAATTAGCCTATAAAGTACAAGTAGCCCATACAGCACAATTAACGGCCTATACAGCACAATTAGCGGCCTATACAGCCAATTAGCGACCTATACAGCACAATTAGTGACCTATACAGCACAATTAGCCTATAAAGTACAATTAGCCTATACAGCACAATAAGCGACCTATACAGCACAATCAGCGACCTAAACAGCACAATTAGCGGCCTATACAGCACAATTAGCGGCCTATACAGCACAATTAGCCTATACAGCACAATTAGCGACCTATACAGCACAATTAGCGGCCTGTACAGCACAATTAGCGGCCTATACAGCACAATTAGCCTATACAGCACAATTAGCGACCTATGCAGCACAATTAGCCTATACAGCACAATTAGCGGCCTATACAGCACAATTAGCGGCCTATACAGCACAATTAGCCTATACAGCACAATTAGCGACCTATACAGCACAATTAGCGGCCTATACAGCACAATTAGCGACCTATACAGCACAATTAGCGACCTATACAGCACAATTAGCGACCTATACAGCACAATTAGCGACCTATACAGCACAATTAGCCTATACAGCACAATTAGCGGCCTATACAGCACAATTAGCGGCCTATACAGCACAATTAGCCTATACAGCACAATTAGCGACCTATACAGCACAATTAGCGGCCTATACAGCACAATTAGCGACCTATACAGCACATTTAGCGACCTATAAAGTACAATTAGCCTATATACAGCACAATTAGCCTATACAGCACAATTAGTTTATACAGCGCAATTAACAGTGGGACAGCGAAGACAAGTCATGTAGCTTCTATCATCATGTAGCAGGAGCTTCAATTCATCATAAATTCAGTAATATCAATGAGACCGATTGTGCGAAGAAAAAAAAAAGTGTCCCGTGAGAAATCTCCGCTTAACCATGCGGATATGCAAAATATTATCCAAGAACAAATCATGGATTCTATTACCTCACCAATATTCCAGGAACGTTTAATTGTCTCCATCATAGAAACTCTTACTGAAACAATCTCACAACATATTCATGACGCGTTTTAACTCTGAGTTGAACACAAAACCGCAACAGCTAGAAAACCCATCCCTCCAAATGGACGCTCTGAAACAGCAGAATGAAGAACTTCACAAGAGAAATGAATACTCAAGACGGAACTGTCTACAAATTTATGGCTTTAAGGAATTCCAAAATGAGGCCACATCTCAAGTTGCCATCAATATGGTCAGAGACTTCATGCATATGGAATTAAAACCTGGTGACATTGATCGCTCACATCGACTGCCAACTGGGGGCCAAAAAGAGCGGGGAAACCCATCACCCATCATCATCAAATTCGTACGGTACAACACCAGGGCAACCTTCTACAAGAAAAGGACCATGCTCAAACATGCGCCCACGAAAATATTCATTCACGAGGACCTGAGTCAAGCAAAGAGCTTGACTCAAGCAAGACAAGAACTGGTTCGTCTGGCCCGAAATAATGCCAGCACGAAGAAGGTATGGACCCACGACGGACGTATTCAAGTCCTCACTGACACCGACAGGAAAATATTTGTGACCTGTAAAATGGACCTAGAAAAATTGTCAATAACTCGTATGCTGTTTTCTGTTTTACATTTAATGACCGCCATTTTCCCATCCGCATCATTGCCTACAAATTTTCACTGCATAACCAGTTAAATTCAATTCATGTTCAGAATCGTCATACCGTAGCCGTTTCCATGGAAGCTAAAGCCTTTTTTTAGTTTAAACTTGGAGCAAAGCTCTTTGCTTGCAGTAGCCTATCATCCAGATAAGCCGTTTCTTTATCCATTGCGTTTCCGTCAACCTCCAACACTCGATGGACAGATGGACAAATGGTGATTCTGAAGTGACAATTCACCTTGGAGCTATTTTGAGTTTTTTCCCTTTCTTTTTGACCTGCTCCATAAAGCTAATAGCTATATTGTAATTTGTAAGTGTCCAATTGTTATTTCTTTATTATCGTGATTAGTGTAGTACTGAGTATTTAAAGGTTTTTTTGTTTTTGTTTTGCTTAGAACATTATGGGGACTGATTATGGATTTCCTTGACTTTTCCCACATATGTATTTTTTGCCTAAGAGGTGTAGATATTTCTACTCATTACACAAGTAACTGTTCTATATATAGTAACACCGTCTCATATCATGTTTTGCCTTTATGATAATCTACACACCAATGTTATTAGTCATAACTGCTCTCCTCCTCCAGAGCTTAAAGAGGGAGACTCGTCTCAGTAAAAAACGGTAAAAATGGGGGATACTATATTTTGACGTCACTTCCGGTTGTGAAGGCAAGATCTGATCCTCTGTCTGTTTGTACCACACAGTACAGCCAGACACTAGCATGTACGTTGTGTGTGCAGAATTACATACACAGCGCATTACGTTACTGTGACGAAAAACTTATTTGGTTTTTTTAATGCGTTTTTGTCAGAAAGCGAAAGTAAAATTTTAGTATTATAATACTACAATGATAGTCACCAAATGAAAATTACTCAGAAAAAAGAATAAGAAAATAAAAGTAAAAGTCAAAATAAACGATTCTACCGGGGCTCAAACTCACGACATGATTTGAAAAAAAGCTGATTTCGTTCACCGCATCTATCTGTGCCATCTCGTGTAGTAACCTCCGGATGCGTTTTAAATAACTACATACCTTGCAATACGAGACAACGAATCGCGCAGCAAAATTTCAACCAATCAACAAATTTAAAAGGAATTCTAAATATTGTGCACATGTGACAATATCGCTTCTTTAATAATAATTTTATGGGTAATGAAACTATTAACTTATTATCTGATTCCGATCCTGATATACATTTCACTATCTTTTTAAGTAAGTGCCATTACCATACTGACGATTCCTTTTATAGTAATTTTTCTAAGCTTCCAGATAATTTTCTTTCTTTAATCAAAGAACTTCTACACACTCTTTGCTTTAATTGATGTAAATTCAACAAGTCTTTCTGCTAATTTTGATAACTTACGCACATTTCCGAAACTTGGCTTGATACTGAATTTGATCTCGGAATTTGTGACCTTCCAGGCTATGATTTTATTCACAACTCTATATGGGAGAGTCCAAACACGGGGAGGGGTGGCTCTTTGTATTAAGGATACCTTTACTTATACATTTATTACAGACATAAGCTGTTTTGAAGATGATCTATCCGAAAGTCTTTTTGTAGAAATAAAGGGTAACAATAACTCCGGATTTAAGTTTAATATCGGTGTAATTTATTGTCCAAAAGGTGTAAGTAATCGTGTAACCACTGATTTGTTGTGTAATATTCTTGAGAATCTTTGTAGATTGGATACACAGTGTTTTATTATGGGTGATTTTAACTGTAACCTCTATATCATTTTATCCTCTGCATAGTTATCCGAATAGAATTACGAGCTCGTCAATTTTATTACTTGATAACATCTTAACAAATAGTTCAAATTATTTGATTCTCTCCGGTATTTCGGATCACTTTTCTGTGTTTAGTTTCATAGATATGAAGGACAAATCGTCGGCATACCAAACATTGTAAAAATAATATTTCTCGTCGATCTTTAAAACAGGTGAGCATAGATATATTTAAGTCCTATTTAGAACATGAATCATGGGAGAGTGTATTTCGCATTGATGATGCAGCTAGTGCTTATGAGTGTTATCTTGAAAAATTCATGTATTACTACAATATTTTATTTATTTTTGCTCTCAAATTAAGGCTTAGCGTAATGTGACTCAAGGTATTCTTAACTCATGAGAAAACCAAGAATAAGCTGTACAAGAAGTATTTTAAAATCGTACACAAGGTAATTTTAATTTAAAGTTTTTCGTAATAAGTTAAACTCTGTTATCAGTCCGGGAGCATGCCTATTAATAGGAACAGTTATAACACCGAGAATATTGAAGTCATGCAGCCATATTGTTCAGATATTGCGACAATTTGTCATAGTTTGAAGTTTATGTACTTGAAATATTAAAAATCAATGTGTTAAAAAACATTTGAATTTTCAAAATGTTCGTTTCGCACCTAAAATCCTAGCTCTATTGTCTATTTTTTTCTTCTAATATTTCGAAAACGGCGTGGTGAACATATCAAATGGGAGTGGAAAAGTTGTAGCCATGACAGTAATGAAGGTATTTCATAAATTTTAAGTTTCCCCTAGCAAAGATATTTTTCCCAGACGTATTTCAAATTTAAAAAATATAACATTGCATAAGGCTTAAACGTTAAGACAGCAAAGGATCATGAAAAATATCACAAAATGGCGGCTTCCATGTCGCAAAATGTTCCCCTTTTTTGGAACATTTATGTTCACATTAATAGGCATGCTACCGGACTGGTTATTAGGAAAGCTAAGAAAGATCTTTATTGTGAACAATTTAATGATGCTTCATGTAATATTAACGAAACTTGAAAAACTATTAATACCTTTTTTAAGGGGACTATCTACAACTCCAGAGTGAATGAGATACATGTAGATGGTGTGAAAATTACTGATCCTGATCAGATTACAAACAGCTTTAACAACTATTTTACCTCCGTGTGTTCAAATTTGCACCGTGCTATATCTTCTGATAATTCCTTTGGTCCTTTTAAAAGTTTTTTTTTTTTTCCTCATCAACCTGCAATTCGCTGTATTTAAATCCTTGTTCAGAAACTAAAGTTTTTGAGAAACTTGCTTCCCTTAAAGCTTGTTCCTTGGTTATGACAGTATTTCACCCAGAGCCTGGTGATGTCATCAAGGCAATTCCACGCAATTCTTATGTACTTCTTATAAATTTAATTACACTTCTTTTACATTATCGAACAGTATTTTTGGTTCATTATAGAGATAGGGTGGAATATATAATTTACAAAAAAACATTTTATTTATATTTCTTGTGTACATCACATTTACAAGAAATTCAAAAGACGTTTTGTTGAAATTGTCCCAATGGCATCACAGATGTTGCCAATCAGTCACTTTTGTCCAATTCAAAAATAATTTAAAACTTCGTAACTTCTAAACGGAATAAGATAGTAATATAGATTTTTCACCACTTTGTTTCTAAAAATATTTTCTACTATTTATGAAAAAATGAAAATCAATGGTAGTATTCCTTTAAATAATGATGATCCTCCTTGGGAAACCAAACTGACAGGCAAACAGGTGGGTGATATTGGAGGTCATTCAAAGTTACTCAGAGCACCCTCAGAGGGTATAATAACCAATCACGTTAGCCTCCTTGGTATAACCAGTCAGGTAAAGTACGACACTGATTGCCCTATATTAGTGAATCCAGTTAAATAACTTCCATTTTCCGCCTGAAGAAATTTTGAGAAAGCACAATTTTAAGTGGTAGAAAAGATCAATTAATTTTCTTCAAAATGTAATAAGAAATGTCATCAAAATTGAAGATGCGGGTGACAATCTGTTCAACAGACTTTCCACACCAGCCCTTTTGATCCAAATTTATTTAATCTATGAAATTCAATATCTCTTAAAAAGGAATAAATTTAGGAGTATTTTCTGCACACTTAAAGGAAAGGTATCGTCCCATAAAGTCGTGCTTCTGCGTCACTTCCGGATTTTAATTTCCTTAAGTTGATCACGAGAAATCTACGATGTTATCAATAACACACCCGCCGGACCATGGACGGGATTTGGCGACCGAAAGTGAGGGAAGAGGCAAAGTCGACCGAAAGTGAAGGCAGAGAGGAAGGGAGGGGGGTGGCAAAATCACGCTAAGATGCAAAAATCACTTTACAAAAGATACACAATTTGGAAAAAGTTACCCCCTTCCCCCCCCCCCTCCCCTCCCCCTCACCTCCCTCCCTCTGCTCCCTCCCCCCTTCAAACCCCGCCTGATGTGTGCCGGAACGAACATAGAGGCCTACATTTGTTATCGAAAACATCATAGATTTCTCGCAATCAATAAGAGAAAATTGAAAACCGGAAGTAATGTTACTGCAGCACGACAATGTTTGGCCATGCGGGTCATAACGCTTTCTAATGTTACGCCGAAGAAAATCAATTCTTACGTCGTAACAATCATTTCTTACGTTGTAAAAAATGATTGCATACGTCTAAACCGGGTCGCTAATTGGCTGTTTCCTTTAGACGTGAGATTAGAAAATTAGTATTTACGCATAAAATTTTATCTATTTGTACGCCTAAAGCAAACAGCCAATTAGCGACCCGTTTTAGACGTAGACGTATAAAATGGAATTGTTACGACGTAAGGATTGATTTTTTTAAGGCATAACTTTAGGAGACTGTGACCCGCATGGCCAACCATACACGACGGCGTTCACTTCTAAGTTTATTTATGGGACAATACCTGTTAGTTTCCCTCTTACGTACGTTCGACCACTGAATCAAACTAAATGCATTTACATCTAAAACTAAATCAAGCTTTCATATACTAAAAACAGCCTATTCAGTTTTGGCATTTCAATTTGAAGCGGCAAAAAAAAAAGACTGCCTGATATTTATCTGTCCACAGAAGAGAGAGAACAAATTTAGAAACGATTTAGTACAAAAATCATTTTGATATGTTATTCCTACCGGGAGATATTCAAATTTTAAGGTTCACAAAAATGCCAATAAACGAATAGGAAAAGGCTCAGTATGACATCACAGCAACACATTCTCCCACGTTTATGTATTTCATTAAAATCTATCATCCCTTTTTATTAGTAAAACCTGCTTGAAAAATCAATTGAAAGTTAGGTATTTACATACATTGCCAAATATACCCTACTTTAATAACTTTTGAAAAATTGTTTCTAATCATACAGAAACAACCAATTAACATTCAAAAAAATACATATACATTTGCAATGGAATTGCCTCTATGACATCTTCAAACATGAATTCATCATACTGTACAAAAACTTTAAAATGCAATTGGGAAATATTTAAAATTCCATATCTCCTGAACGGAATATGATATCAACCTGAATTTTGTACCAAATTGGTTCTATAAAAGTATGCTCTTTTAAATACAATTTTACAAAAAACCATGGAATATTCCTTTAATCACAATTACAGGTGATTATCTTTTGTGTAATTGTGAAATTTGTGAACACAATTTGGAATCTGTATTCTTGCTAAAAGTCTAGTTCCTGCAAATAATTATGGTATCATTTAAGATTTATGAACGGTTTAATTTGACTCAAGTTAAGCTAAACTGAATGTTTCAAAATTCCGGAACAAACAACCAAGAAAATAACCATAATTGTTGTGGTCAATATTATATATATTTTTAATCGCCCATTGTACAACTTTTTGAGTTTATAGGCTTTAAGTTTAATGAATAGTTATGTCTAATAAAGGGGAAAACCATTCTATTTCAGCCTAATGGTTTACCGTACTTATACATTTTGACAGGCTTTCAAAACTTTTCCTTTTTATCTGTAGATGTGCCAGAATTTTAAAACTAAAATCCGAGTCTAAATTTCTTATAGAATGTTTTTTGACAATATCCAAGTATTTCAATTAAATATTCCGACTCACAACTGAACAAATGTTGGTTAAACAGGGTGATCATTTTCCCAATTCTTATCATGATTGAAAAAAGGGTCAAAATTATCCTCTTTTTATTGATTGTTATAAGTTAAGCTAGTTAAATCCATCCGAGCAATTAGGCTCATATAGGGCCGGTGCTTATCCCTGGTTTCCATGGCGCAAGCGGATGAGAGTACATGACTCCCCCTAGACGGGATGCCAGTCCATCGCAGATTAACTCCCCTGCAATGCTGGTACTCATTTTACAGCTGAGTGGACAGAAGCAAGTAAAGTGCGATTGCTCAATGGCACAATGCAACGCGCGCGGTGGGAATCAAACCCGTTATTTTTGTAATACTAAAAGTTAATCAATTAAATACTAAAAGTTTATCATGTTAATCATCCTGATGGACAAGATGATTGAATTCATCCAGTCTTGGCAATGGGCCAAACTGTATGTAAGTTTTTCAGACAAGGAATATCACCGTAAAAATTATATTGCCACTTTTCAAACTGTCAAAAGACAATTTACATCAAGTTTACAGATGTGGGATATAAACCATGTAAACTAGTAAAGTATTCTTTCAAGTCAACTTAAAAGTCACATTAACTTGTGCATTAATATAAGCGTAACTGTTTTGTTGGCCTAATCACTTATATATCATCAAGTAATGAAGGCCCAGGCTAAGTTATCAATTAAAAAGCATAAAATAAACATTTCTATAGTTTTTGTTTCCCCAAGATTTGGGGAAAATAGAAATCTAATTAAATTTCATTTCGACATTATCATTTCAATCATTTTCAAAATTATGTACAGTTTAATCAAAATATTTGAAAATGCATCTTAAAGGATTAGTTCAGTGGTCAAGCATGTTTATCTTCGGTGAAAGAGGACTTCAAAAGAAACAAAATGTAGAAAAAGCATTAAAAAAAAAAAAAAAAAAAAAAATTGTTAAGGAGATATTCAAGTTCTAATTTTGATATCATTTCTGTAGAAACGACTGAAATCAGACTAGTTGTGACATTACAGCCTCAGATTTCTCAAAGTCTTTATGTATTTTAAAGAAAGTTTATTCAATTTTTCACTATTTAAATTATTTATCCTCAAACTTTCTTCAGGTGGTATATTATAAATACCCTTCCTAGATTCAGTTTCACCACTTTTTTGACATATCCCATGGTTTTTAAGCAACAAAAACCCAGGACAAAATATGATAGAATACATAAAGACGTTGAGGAATCTGAGGCTATGACATCACAATTAGTCTGCTTTCAGTCATTTCTACACAAATGAAATTAAACTTTGAACTTCTATATCTCCTTAACGGAATAACATTTTTGAGTGCTTTCTTCACCACTTTGTTTCTTTTGAAGTCCTCTTTAATATAAGATAGACTTGATTGACCCCTAAACTAATCCTTTAATGAACAAAACTTGATTTCAATTCCATTTGTACGTCCTCTTATTAATTATCATCTTTACACAATTTCAATCAAACAAAAGGAGCAAAAGACTTCAAGCATTGCTTACCTGAGAAACCTTCAAATTTAAGCCCACATCAACAGTCATGATCAAGCCGGCTGATAATGGTTCTCACTCACTTTATGTACGGTACAGGAAATATCAATGATCTCATGCGGTAACCCATGCCCTACATTTTTTTTTTCTTATGACAGATGAATTCCAGCCATTTTTGACAAAAATTAAAAATAATAACAAGCTTTCATTTTGGTATTGTCTGGCAAATTAAAAAAACAGTTTGACGAAGTAGGAGTTTCGTCAAAACTCCAGCAATTCTTTCAAACTTTACATCCAAACCACTTTGGTAACATACTTATGGTGCACATTCATGTAACAATGTTCCCACAGTACGCATGCTGTGCAGTCTACCAAACGTGGAAGACAATTAGGAATTTAAGTAGTGGATGCACCATGGAGACAGCATGAGACATGGATTCCATGTGATCCGGGATGTGAAGGAATACTCTGTGAAATGTCATGAGATAATTCCAAGAAACACTAATTTATTCCAAGTGTCCACACACGGACTCTGTGGTCAGGTGGTAATGTAATTTAAAGAGGGAGGCTTGTCTCCGTCTGTACATTGTTGGTCTCTGTAAGAGTGGGTACATTGTTGGTCTCTGTAAGAGTGGGTGACGAGAGCTTTTACATCATTTCCGGTTGGTTCTAGACAAAATCTATGTCTGAACATGTGCTTATAGCGTTGTGTGTGAAGATTCAATCGAAGTGCATAACGTTACAACGATCTATAGGAAACTTGTTTTTTAAACATATTTGTCAGAAGAAAAAAAAAAAAGTGAAAGATTAGTAAAATAATACTGCAGTCACGAGACGAAAATTACAATGTACGAAAAAAGAAGAAGCAAAATTCAAAAGCCTACAACCTTGCTTCGAAAAAGAACCGACGTCCATCGCCATAGCACTGGGCTATATCAGGGAGTCGTAATTCCTGGGCTATATCAAGGTTAACCATGCTTGGGGTAATATATAGCCTACCGTGAAATGAGGGCCAACGAATCGTGCAGCATTGGTTAAAATTTCAACCAATTGAACAATTTGAATCGAATTCTAAACATTGTGTCCATATGACGATTAGATGAAGAAAATACAGGCAAATGCAGGATTGCAAACAAAAAATTATATATAAAAAATATTTAAAAAAATCATAATTAAAAAAAAATATATATATATATATATAAAAATATATATATATATATATAAATACATAATTGATGTATATAATATTTATGTCGTACTGTCTGAAAGTGATGTATATTGGCCATGGTGGCCTTCAAATGATAAGTCAGTCAACAAGAGGATTGTTGAGGTGGATATCAAAATAATATATTTCTAGAGTGCAACTTGACCATATTCATCTAGGTACGATAAGCATTCTTACCAAGGGCGTAGGAAGTGGGTGCTGGGGAAAAAATACTTCCCCCTCCCCCCACACACACGCTTTTCAGGGAAGAAAACCCCTTAGGCCTATTAGTACCCTCTGTGATGTATATCACAGCACCAAAATAGCTGTTTTCGGTACCTGAAACATTGAGTGATGCATGTTTACTTGAAGTTTCTGGTAAACGGTTACATAAGAACCAAGTTTACCAAAGTTTTGTGTTTATGATGCGTATTCGTAACCGCAAAGTTTGTAAACATGATAAGTAGTTTCACGATTCGTTTACGATATGCTAAAAAAATGATTGTTATATTTCCGCTGGCAAAAACATCGTAAACATTTTCTCTTAAATATACACCATGTTTACAGGATAACGTAAATTTCTTAAACATGGTCAGCATATTTAGGCAGAATTTCAGCGAGAGTATATTCCAAAAAACGTGCAAAAGAAATTTAAGCTGCGTTTCCATTGTAACTTATATTTCATAAACATGGTATGAACATTTCCGTGAAATATCCGGTAAACAAAAAGTTCAAAAACTCCATTTGTAGATTTACTATACGTTTACGAACTAACTTATATCTCATAAACATGGTACGAACATTTCCGTAGAGTATCCGATAACGGAAAGTTCATATACTCCATTTAGCAGAATAGGCTTACGAACTAACTTAAACTAACTAAACATGTATTGAACGTTTCCGTTAATATCCGACAACGGATAATTTGTAAACTCGGTTTGTATATTTCTTACGAGTTTAAGATCAAACATAAATTTCATAAACATTGTTACAGCGTTTCCATGCATAAAAAGATAATGTGCACAAAAACACTTTATCTCCTCCTACAATCATGATTACCAAGATTTGTGTCTTCATTTATGCGTTAGATGTCAAAAACCCTACAATTACACAATTAAAAATGCCATCAATGGACGAAAGAGATCGCCAACTTGAATTATGATATATTTAATAGAATTAAACCGTAATAATTGCTGGATGAAAATATTTGTTCACCCATGGTTTTAAACCACTAGACCAAAATGTGAGGGTGCTCGTTTTTGCGAATTTCACAGATATATTATCCACCAACAGATAAACAACAATAGATGTCATGCTTTCATAGCGCACAGACGACGTGAAGGCAAAGGTCACTTGAATATTTATATCAACCAGAAAATTGCTATATACTGTTGCGTGCTAGATAAGCATTCAATACCCCCTCCCCCCCAAAAAAAAGCTATCACATTTCATTCCAGTGCCCCTTTAAGTTGTTTAAAATTGTCCCTACCTGTTCCCAGACATTCGCTGTTCCCGCACCACCAGAATCAATATGCGGTTTTTCAAATGTTGTTTGATCATTATCAAAACACGATGGATTAACATAAGAAAGTAAGTCTGTCATCTGTTTAGGCAACACAAATATATGTCCAATTTACAAATCGCATATTACACCTACAAATTCATATGCTGTAAACTAGTGGTTCATCCATTTTGCTACTTAATTTTTACTATATCTTAAACAGTTTAATTAGTGGCGGCGCTACAAGGGGCACGGGGACATCCACCGCGAGAACGTTTTACCCCAGAAAATTGTGTAAGGTGACATATATTTGATCCAATTTATCTGTTCGTAATCTCCCCCCTCCCTCCTAACCAGGCCTTCATGAGACAAAACTGCCCCCTCTTGTCCGCATCACCAAAATACTGGCGCCTCAACTCAGTTCAACTATGATGTCGCCTCTCATATAACTTAAAAGATTTCAGAAAATCCATGATATATATAACTAATATGTCCACCAGCTATATGATGGGCCGCCCCGAATAATTCTCAAAGCAATTATTTTCAGAAGGAGGCCTTTAACTATTCGCTCGTTGGGCAATTGCCAGCTTTGGTCTTAGCTTCAGAATCTGAAAGCGATCGGCGGGATTTGCCTAGTTTTCCTAGTATACAAAAGTTGGGGAAAAGTGCCCCTCAATCTGTCAATTACTGTCAAAAAGTGCCTTCATTTGATTTTCTGCCCCCTCCAGCTTGACCCAAGGCCCCAATGACGACGCCCCCGGCCGCTTAGTGTTTTTGGACGTGATAAAGTTGCTTGAAATCATGTAATTCTAAAACTAGTTAAAAGGAATATCGTTTGGTTAACTGGTTAAGGTTCAAATGTAGGATCCCATTGGTAAAATGTGTCTCTATTCGGGGTCCAGGGATGATTTCCATGATTATGAAGAAGTTGAGATTACAAAGAATAAAACATATTTGAGGACAATTTTTGCGCCTTTAGAGTATGCGGCGACCTCGCAGACAGCTTCACATGGAGAAGTTTCCCCCTGGCCCCGGCCGCCAACGCCACTTATCAGAACATTTCCCGATGGTAAGAAACCTTTGATAGAAACACGTATGAACCGAGGCCAGCAAGAGGCCCTTTGACCCTCAATAATTTTATTGGGGGACCGAGTCTCATTTTGCCCTCCTCCGCCCCTACCCCTCCCCCTCCCAATAATGAAGGTCTAACGAATTGATATTAAGTCAGATTCCATTGACTTTTTTCTTCCAGAAATCTTCAATTTTCCAGAAAACTCCTTCAATTTTCGGGATATTTTCCGTAATTAACAGGACATTTTTCGAGAAATCTATTAATTTTTCTAGAATCTTCCTTCATTTTTGCGAAAATTGCTTCAATTTCTTAATAAAATTTGTATTCTTCAATTTTCGGGTTTATTTTTCATTTTTAGAAATTTTCTTTAAATTGATTTATGGAAATGTTGCCAATCTTTGTGAAAATTTACGAAAATTTGACCACTTTTATGTCAATAATTCCTTAAGTTTGCTTCTTTATGCAACGCGAGAAGGTGAAATTCTCTGCAGGTCAGAGGTCTTTTTACCGTGCGCTTTTAAAATTCACCGTGCGGTTTTCGATAAATTTAAAGAAATTTAGTAACTTCGTATTATGTGTATTCCATTAGCTGATTAGGCAGTCCCGTTTTAACAAGATTTTCTGAAGAAAAAAAAACATTTTAAAGTTTTGTTCGGGAATTATTTTTGCCTTAACATTGTAAGTACTGTGCGGTAGAAAATTTGGACCTCTTACTAAAAAAAAACCCCATTCCGTCCCACTTTGGCAGGCCCGTAGAGAAGGGCCGCCAAGGTCATATACACATATACCTCCCTATAGGCCAAAATTAGGACATTTTACTGTGGATACATGCTTTTATCTTTTTTCCCCCTCTCTTTATCTTTTCTCTTTATGACTCTTTAACCATACAGTTATTTATCAGCTTATATCCTAGCAGCATTATTATTCAGTGATTACTCCTCCTAGTGATATACTTATTCATTCATGCAAATTATCTCCTCATTCACCTATTTTATTCCTTATATTATATGGATCATAATGATAGCTCTTACAATGTACTTACTCACTATTCAAAGAAACATACTTGTGGATGACCTATCCTACACTGACCAGCCAATTCCTCACTTTCTCCCTTTGTTAATGTTTTCACTTGGTTTTATAATACAGTAATGTTCACTTGTTTTTATAATTCTGTTAAGTCAAGTTGCATCTGTTTGTGATTTGGAGATTTTGAGTTAAACACATGATTTACAAGTTTTAAGTTTAATTTGTGTTAGCTGTTTTTGTTATTAAAGTGTAATATTTCATGTAGCTCCCCACCCTAGCCTCCATCCTGACAATGTGGAGTTAAAGGGGCTACATTTAGTGTCAGAAGTGGCCAAATGTAAAGTGATTACATTTGGTGTCAGAAAATGGCCAAATGTAAAGTGATTACATTTGGTGTCAGAAAGGCCAAATGTAAAGTGATTACATTTGGTGTCAGAAAATGGCCAAATGTAAAGTGATTACATTTGGTGTCAGAAGTGGCCACATGTAAAGTGATTACATTTGGTGTCAGAAGTGGCCAAATGTAAAGTGATTACATTTGCTGTCAGAAGTGGCCACATGTAAAGTGATTACATTTGGTGTCAGAAGTGGCCAAATGTAAAGTGATTACATTTGGTGTCAGAAGTGGCCAAATGTAAAGTGATTACATTTAGTGTCAGAAGTGGCCAAATGTAAAGTGATTACATTTGGTGTCAGAAGTGGCCAAATGTAAAGTGATTACATTTGGTATCAGAAGTGGCCAAATGTAAAGTGATTACATTTGGTGTCTGAAGTGGCCAAATGTAAAGTGATTACATTTAGTGTCAGAAGTGGCCAAATGTAAAGTGATTACATTTGGTGTCAGAAGTGGCCACATGTAAAGTGATTACATTTGGTGTCAGAAGTGGCCAAATGTAAAGTGATTACATTTGGTGTCAGAAGTGGCCAAATGTAAAGTGATTACATTTGGTGTCAGAAGTGGCCAAATGTAAAGTGATTACATTTGGTGTCAGAAGTGGCCACATGTAAAGTGATTACATTTGGTATCAGAAGTGGCCAAATGTAAAGTGATTACATTTAGAAGTGGTCATTTGGTGATTATCATATGTCATTTGGTTAACAAAACGTTTTTTTAATTGAGGATGATACCTGTTTTAACCAGTTGCTGATCCCGGATTTGTAATTGTTTTTTTTTTATGTGATGGTCTAACACCGCTATGAACTCAATGCTGTGGGAAGTGCGGACCACCCCTCAACGGTTTGATTCATCGGTGGCCTTATATGCGCCCACAGTATTAGCCATGGTGCGTCTTGATTGAACATTCTTTACCGACATGCGTTTCCTTTTAACTGTTTGCACTGTTTACCCTTTCTGTTCTTGCCACGGCCAAACTTTTTGGAAGTTTCCACCGGTACCTAGCTCTCATGTCCGCCAACGGAGATGTACGATGCCGCCCCGGACTGTGTGCCCTTGAACTTTAAAGCCCAGAAGGAGGGAATGCTGACCTTGAGGTTGACGGACTGCCGCAGTGAATTTATATATATATATATATATATATGAACTTAATGTGACATTTTGTCAATTTTGTGCCTTCTCGTTACTGGGTATTGCTTATCTGTTTTAACTTTTCAACCTGGAACATTTGTAAGTTACATTTTCTCTTCATGATCCGCTTGTATGTCAGTATGTGCGTGTGTGTAATGTGCGGAGCAAACTATTATTCTGAAGCACTGTGCACGTACCAATTGTTACTATGTTGGGTATCATAATTTCTTTTGTATTCATGCAGCGTTATTGTGCCTCTAGGCTATCTTTTTTTCTTTCGGGAGAGGCCCGGGGTAGGGAGAGGCCCGGGGTTGGGAGAGGCCCGGGGTAGGGAGAGGCCTGGGGTAGGGAGAAGCCCGGGGTAGGGAGAGGCCCGGGGTAGGGAGAGGCCCGGGGTAGGGAGAGGCCGGGGTAGGGAGAGGCCCGGGGTAGGGAGAGGCCCGGGGTAGGGTTCTCCTGTGCCATAGGGCCTGTGTCATTCGTGTTGTGATATTGTTCCAGCATATAATTTATGCATGAACAGATGAATTTGTGGCTTGAAAAAATTTGTTTTGTTGTAATTGTTTAATTGCTAAATTTGTGTTAGAAATGGTTTGAAATACACAAGTTGCAGAAAATTGACATGAAATGTCAGATGCTTTATAAAATGTAGATTTTTGTTGTTATTGGTGAAATTGACTGAAAATCCAGAAATTCCATAATTATCTTTTTGTTAAGATGCTTTATGTTATTCAAGTTTTTTATTTCGTTTTGTCCTAGCAGAAATTAATATTTTGATGTTTGTGTTCTCCAATTGAATTTGGTTAGATGAGTAGACTGAATTGATTACACACTGTTTTTACATGTATGTGCTGTCAGGCTGTTGGTAAGTGGTGATGTGAAGTGTTGCGGCTGCTGTGGTTGTAGTCTGAATTTCTTTGACTAAAATTGGTTGTAATGTTTGGGTGAGTCTCCTCACGATTAGGGTTCGAATGGGGAACAAGGTTCCAGGGACAACCAGGTTTGGTTGGTTCGGCATAGTCGTCGACAAGCTTGTCTTGTGAGTAAATCCAATGCATGCATTACCATGGTTTTTAAAGAAGTATGATGGAATTAACAGTAGCTGTCTTAGATCAAACATGCAGGTAAAGTCTTGTGTAGCTTTTGGATTATGGGTGTGTGTGGTTTTTTTTTCTTTTCATTGAGTTCATTGCATTTCAGAATGGGTGATGACTGATGAGTCTCTGCAATAAGTATAGAGGTTACAAATGGTTTCATTTTGTGAACTATTGTTATTTTGCAAAAGTGTTCTACTTTAATGCTGATACTTAGTTGTTGCATGCTTTAACAAGCTTGACTTCCTTCTAAGATAAAGGTGCACTAGATAGGCATTCGGCAAGTATCTACCTACTGTGGTGTAGCGGTTATCATACCTGTCTACAGACCACGAGGCCCCGGGTTCAATCCTGGGGTGGGTAGACACGCCAGTGCACCACAACTGATTATCAAAGGCCGTGGACATTGACTTGGTTGTCGATGTTATGTCTGTCCGTACGTCGTACCTGTGTTCTCGTCTGGGTCGTATTAAGCGTTTCGTGATAGCATTTGTACTATCATAAGCGAATACGCAGGCGACGACCCCGTCATTGTAATTGTGTGTTCAACTCTCTCTCTCTCTCTCTCTCTCTCTCTCTCTCTCTCTCTCTCTCTCTCTCATTCGGCAAGTGACGATAGTTTCATTATTATGCAGAAAAAGTCAGGTTAATCAGATGAATGCTATAGTTCAGACAAAAAACAATTGGAGTGATTGGTTTAGATCGTTATTCAGTGATGGAATTATTGGGGTTTCTTTCTCCCGTATTTTTTATTGTGTCCCGTATGTTATTAAACTAATTTTGAACTTGATCAGCACACTTGTTTGATTAATTTAACTGAACTTCACTAGTCTACTTTTAGTCATAGCTATATTACATATAGTCAGGTGATTTTCAGTTAAAATTTATGAGTTTTGAATTTGATGTGAAATTGTAAATATGTGAATCCAAAATAGTTTTTTTGTGGTTGAAAATGAAATGTCAATTATGAAACTCCTTGTTAGATATATATTTGTACCTTCTGTTATATTGTTATTTTGCTAGAAGAGGATTTTTCTTTTCCTGTACACGCTGCATTTTCATGCTACAAGAATGTATTCTTTGTTTATCCTTTTTATGGTCTGCATGGTAGTTAGCAGTGGAAACATTTAACTGATCATTATTTGTTGAATTGTCATTATTATTCTTTTGATCATTTTGATAGCTGCATTGAGGAGCAGAAGTTTGATTGATTTGATGCGTGTATCATCTTTGTTATTTGTGTTTCACCAAGCTGCTTTGTTTCCTGTTTCTACACTGAGTATATTATACTTGCTTATGTGCCATCTGTCCATGATGATTATATTCTATCTTTAGTTAGTAGTATAGCGTTTTTACGATGTGTAACTAATGTATTCATGTATCCGTATTATTATAAGTTTTTTTGCTATTCACCATTGTCCCGAGGATGTGACAATATTCGGCGGAGAGAGCTGTAAGAGATATCCCCCCCCCCCCCTTCCCCCTCACGACCCATCTTTCTCTTTTTTCTTTATGACTCTTTAACCATACAGTTATTTATCAGCTTATATCCTAGCAGCATTATTATTCAGTAATTACTCCTCCTAGTGATATACTTATTCATTCATGCAAATTATCTCCTCATTCACCTATTTTATTCCTTATATGGATCATAATGATACCTCTTACAATGTACTTACTCACTATTCAAAGAACATACTTGTGGTTGACCTATCCTTCACTGACCAGCCAATTCCTCACTTTCTCCCTTTGTTAATGTTTTCACTTGGTTTTATATTACGGTAATGTTCACTTGTTTTTATAATTCGGTTAAGCAAAGTTGCATCTGTTTGTGATTTGGAGATTTTGAGTTAAACACATGATTTACAAGTTTTGAGTTTAATTTGTGTTAGCTGTTTTTGTTTAAAGTGTAATATTTCATGTAGCTCCCCACCCTAGCCTCCATCCTGACAATGTGGAGTTAGAGGGGCTACATAAGCATGAGCCACATGGGCACGTACCTCATCCACACAAATAGGGGCCCCACAAATTTCCCTCCTGTGGGGGCCTGGCCCACTGTTGAAAATTGGAAATGTGTATAGGGTCCGCCCAACACTATGACAAACACATAATGATTGCCTCTAGTTTTGGTGAAAAATTAAACTTTCTCACCAGGCGTCATTTTTCCCCATTTTGCCACCGTCCAGTGGCACCGGCAAGGGGGAATAGGGGGCACGTGTCCCCAATCCTAAAATTTTTAAAAATTCAAAATGGTTTTGGTGAATAAATTTGACATGGGTTTTAAGCAATTTACTTCCACCTCAACGGTGACCACGAAAAATCCTGGGGCTTCGCGTATCTAGTACCACCATAGGCGGTACACACTTATACATACAATTTTCATTTATGCTCCAATAAAAAATTCTGGCGGCGCCACTGCCGCCGTCACATTTTGAATCATTCTTAGATTACTTTATTATTATAATTGTCTCTTGATGGGATTGTCTTGCATTTTCCTTTAGTTATGCTATGAAATTATGCTATGTAGTGGCGTAACACGTCAGGCCAGAATGTGGCGGTTGTTAAAGTGGACCCCTTCTCTGATTGCTTTCCCCGTTGTGAGGGCCCCTTTTATGGGCCTCGTCGGTTGCTAAAATATGGGACCCATTTTCTTATCGTCTTCTCCGATGTGGGGCCTCTTTCATGGACCTTTCGGTTTCTAAGATAGGTACCGTTTTCTTATCGCCGTTCCTGAAGTCGCCAAGTGCTAGCTGGTGTTATAGTTGGAACACGGGGTATGTTAAGCTATATTGTATTTTTACAGGTGAACATTTTTACGGTCCCCAGGGTCCCCATATTTTTAAATCCGGCCCTGGAAACGCACCCTTCCCATGAAAAAACCCTGGCTTCGTTGCTGTATAACCCGATCATCCCGATACTGACCAACCTTTCTATTTTCGGGAATTTTTTCTTCTTTTCGGGAAATTACAATTTTTGTGACATTTTTAAAAAGTTTGCATCCATTTTTTCTTCATTTTTGGGAATTTGCATCAATTATCGTGATATTTCCTTCAACTTTCATGAAATTTTCTTCAATTTTTGTGAGATCTTCTCCATTTTTGGGAATTTTATTTCATTTTCGGGAAAATTGCATCAATTTTCGTAAAATTTGCTTCAATTTTCGTAAAATTTCTTTCAATGTTTGTGAAATCTCATTCATTTTCGAGAAATTTGTTAATTAATTTGGGCTAAATTTCTATAATTTTCGTGAAATTTTGCTTTAATTTTTGTAAAATGTCCTCATTACATTTTCGAGAAATTTTACCCTAGTTTCAGATAATTTTACGACACCACTCCTCCCCCCTTTACAAGTAGTTTCACCGTAATAAAAAGACCCCTACATTTTGTAGGTTTGTTGGCACAAAAGTCAACTTAACCTGAACTTAATTGCCAATTTGTTGGCAAATCAGTAATACCTGTCGGCAAATGAAAGCTTGCATCCCCCTTATTGGAAACGGCCTGTTTTCTATGTTAAAAAATGGCTAAAAATCAATACAAAGCTCGAAAATTTACATGCCAAAAAGAGAAAACAACTTTTAATGTTTCAATGTTTTTCATGTTGCAATCTACTCCGATAAGCATTTGGGTTACCATTTAGAAACCACTGAACCATAAACAAGGGAAATTTCCCTTGACAGTAGCAAAAATTCAGGAAAATTGGCCACAATTTCCTGAAAACTGGCCAAAATGACCCGAAAACTAAACAATTATTTCAAAAAACTGGCCAAAATTTCCCGAGAAATTTCCAAAATCCCCTCTTCCATAGTTACGCCACTGTGAATTGTTTTAACGTTAAACGGTATTGTTAATGCCAGGTGCGCAACAGTCGACTAAGTCATTCAATGATAAAAATAAAGATTAAGTTGAGGGCGGAGTGTTTGTATGCATAATCAATGCACAGGGCAAAGGATATTGGCCAGAGTGCAAAATCTTTTGAACCGTGCAATCAATACGTATATAAATTTGACCCCAAAACATTCATCTCCGTCCGGGTCGTATTAAACGTTTCGTGATAATTTCTGAATACGCAGGCGACGACCCCGTCAGATTGTTGTTCAACTCTCTCTTCATTTTTGTATAAAATTTCTGTGTTAAAAAAAAAAAAAAAAAGATAAGGAATGAAAAACAAGAAAAGTTTACATTTTTTTTTCGTCTCGCTTTGCTAAGAAAATCACTTGTTGTAAAAATGGACTAAGCCAAATACTGAAGGCCGTGCATTGCGGAATTTTCATGCACGGGTCTTGACAAATACTCCATAGAAATTGTATAAAATAGATTATAACATTTCTTGGGAGTATTTGCATTGTCATGACCGGTGCATTAAAATAATCCCGCTAAATGCACGACCACATTAATTAGGTTTTTTCCATTTTCAAAAAAGGTAATTAAAGTAATAATAATAATAAAAGCGATAGAATATATGTCAACTTTTCTCTTTTTCATTTTTTTAACATTTTGTTATGGATTTTAAAAAATCTAACACGGAAAATGTATTAACATTCGTGTTCAAATTTATATGCATATATAATGCACGGTTCAAAGGATATTTCAATAGCCAAAGAACATCCCCAAGCCGGGCCATTACACTTGTTTTAAAGTCCTTTGCCCGTGTATTAAATACGCCTATAAACACTCTACCTCAACATACAAAGGGCTTTTTGCCCCGTGCAGTAACAAGCAGAGGCAGGGATATTACAACAAGTGCAATATCCTCTAAGATAATTAAAGAGGCTTCGTAGCCCACTCTTAGAGAATCTGGACAATGCAGAAAGTTATTATTTGGCAGTTTGGGATAACTTTGCTCGAAGCAGGCAGTGTCCAGGCTCGACTTATGTACAACGCATGTACACAGGGTTGCCAGACAACAAAGATATAAAGTTAGTTTGCTACCAAAATGATTATCCCTGACAAGTAATACCAATCCTTCAAAATCAAATGTTCAACACCCGATCGAAAAGTGCATAGCACCGTGAACAGGTGAGAAGTTGTTAATTAAGGGAGTTGTTATTTGCGGTAGCGGATCTAGAGGGGAGACCCCTCTCTATCTCCCCCCCCCCCCGACAGAAAAATTCCAACATTTTTCATACTACAATAATAACCAAAAAAACCTTTTTTAATTTTCGGCAATTTTTATGGAAATCTCTTTCAATCTTTGGAAAATTCAAATAAACAGTTAATTTTCGTAAAATGTCCGTTATTTTGGGGGCAATTTTACTTCGATTTTCGGTGACGTTAATTTTGTGGAAATTTCTTCAATGTTAAGAAATTTTTCTTCGATTTTCGTAATTCTGCAATTTTTGGGGAAATTTTATTCATTTTGGAAATTTGTTTTCGATTTTTGGTTAATTACTTCAATTTTCGGGAAATTTTATTCAATGTTTGGCAGTTTGGAAAATCACTTTCAATATTTAAGAAATTTATTTTATTCTCGTGTAAATTAAGTTCAATTTTGGGAAAATCATTTTTGGGCAGTGTTTTGGATCTTTGGTAAATTTTCTTCAATTTTCGCCAATGTTTGTGATATCCCTATCAATGTTTGTAAAATTTCCTTAATTTTCGGAAATTTCCTTCATTTTGAGGTCAATTTTTATTTTTTGGTAAGTTTTATTTTTCTTTCATTCAACGATTTGGAAATCATTTTCAGTTTTGATTTTTTCGGAAACTAATTTTCTTCATCTTGGCATGAAAGATTCGCGCCCTTACGACCCCCGCCGTCCCCTACCCCAACACTTCTAATGCCATCAAACTGAAGCCAACCTGGCCAACAAACAACCAATCAACAAACAGCACACCATTCAGAACTGAAGAGAACATGGATTATTACATAAGCAATGTTCGGCTTTTCCGCATGTTGGAAAATCGAACACCTCAAGGCCACAAAGGACGGCTCTTTCGAATTGGGATTTTGCTATAGTTATTAATAATGATTAACGATTAATTCAACAGCGGGAGACCCATGATGTGGGATCTGGTGCAAAACTTGTTATGGCGATCCTTCAATTGTTTATAAAATTCTATGTGGCGATCCTTCAATTGTTTATACAATTATATATGGCGATCCTTCATCTGCTTATACATTTCTGAATGGCCATCCTTCAAATATTTATAAATTAAATAAATCCCCCAATAGTTTAAAACAATATTTATGGCCATCCTTCATATGTTTATACAATTTTACATGGCCATCCTTCAATTGTTTATACAATTATATATGGCCATCCTTCAATTGTTTATACAATTATATTCCTTCATAAAAATCGTTTAAAAAATTCTATATGGCCATCCTTCAATTGTTTATAAAATGCTATATGGCCATCCTTCAATCGTTTAAAAAATTCTATATGGCCATCCTTCGATTGTTTATACAATTCTATATGGCCATCCTTCAATTGTTTATAAAATTATATATGACCATCCTTCAATTGTTTATAAAATGCTATATGGCCATCCTTCAATTGTTTATAAAATTATATATGGCCATCCTTCAATTGTTTATAAAATTCTCTTCAATTGTTTATAAAATGCTATATGGCGATCCTTCAATTGTTTATAAAATTCTATATGACCATCCTTCAATTGTTTATAAAATGCTATATGGCCATCCTTCAATTGTTTATAAAATTCTATATGGCCATCCTTCAATTGTTTATAAAATTCTATATGGCCATCCTTCAATTGTTTATAAAATTCTCTATTGTTTATAAAATTATATATGACCATCCTTCAATTGTTTATAAAATGCTATATGGCCATCCTTCAATTGTTTATAAAATTCTATTGTTTATAAAATTCTATGACCATCCTTCAATTGTTTATAAAATTCTATATGATCATCCTTCAATTGTTATAAAATTCTATATGGCAATCCTTCAATTGTTTATGAAATTCTATATGGCGATCCTTCAATTAGGTGTTAATTGTTTATAAAATTTTCACGTTAGCTGTTACTGTTTAATTGGTACCGAATTGCAGTTATTTCACGCAAGAAGAATTAAAATGATATAAAGGACTGCATGATAGGCGAAAATAACATTAAGGGGAGCCTCGCTGAAAAGGAGGTTAGATTACATTGTACAACTTGATGACAGTTTGTTTGTTTGATGAGGGCTTAACAGCACCACAACGAGGGTCAGATTGTGCCTGAAAGGTCAGATCATTCTAGAGGTAGGAAGGAAAGGAAACGGGGAAAATAAGAGAAATACAAGAACAAGAAGTCCGAAAGCTGTGATTGAGAGAGGAGGTGCATGGTTTAACAAAACAAGAAAAGAAAAAAAAAGAGAGGGGGTGGAAGAGGAGAATTAAATATGGTTGTAGAGGGAAGCATGATGAAGGAAGGAGATAATTTTATCCAGAGGGTATTCTGGAAGCCCTCGGCAATTGAGTTGTGGGGAGCGAGGGAAGCTCTGGGAAGGTTGTACAGGGTGCAAGCAAAAAGAACGTGATGGATTGTGAGGGTGCAGTGGCAATTGTTGCAGAGGGGTTGGGGAGCCAATAAGGAGCTGGGAGTGAGTGAGGTGGGTGCGACCTATTATAAGACGGGTAATATGAATGTTGTCAATACGAGAAAGGTTGTTAATGGTGGGTTTGATCGGAATGGTAAGCTGGATGACGTGGAGTTTGTTATCAATTTGGGAGTTCCATGAGGTTTGCCAGCGGTCACAAACAAGGGAAGCGATAAGCGGATTGATGTCAGAAAGGATTTTGGGGAAAGGGGTAGGGGGAAGGTTGAGGGCAAGCTTAGCGGCTGCATCAGTCCTGTCATTGCTAGGGATGCCAACATGGTTGGGTATTGAGAAGAAAAAGATACTTTTCTTGCAGAGGGTGGGCAAAGGAGTTTCCGGAGAGGAGGTGTGATGTGAAGTTATTCCATTTAAGACTGAGTAAAGAAGTAAGAACAGCCTTGGAGTTGGAGAAAATGGCAAAGTGGCTGAGCGGAGAGTACTTAATAAAGTTGAGGGTGAGGAGAATGGCCTTTGCCTTGGCTGAAAAGACGGACAAGTAGTCGGGAAGTTTGCTGCTGAGGGTGATGTCTTGGGTGACGGCAGCAGCAGCTGTCTTGTTGCCTTCCTTGGAGCCATCAGTATAGATGGAGGTGTAATTTGAGAGTTGGTCTTTGATTTGGTTTTGTGATGAGTGGAGAGGACCAAGTGGATAGAAGGCAGGGGGTGGCACAAGGAGGAAAAGTGAGCCAGGAGAAGGTGCCGAGGGTGGCGGGGCTGATGCCGAGATGTAAGAGGTCTGATTTAATGCGTAATCTAAAGGGAGGGGGTAGAGTTTTAGTCCTATCAGAGAGGGTGGAGAACTTGGGGTACCTAATGAGGTTGTAAACAGGGTTCTGGGTGTTGGTGAGGACTCTAAAAGCATAGAAGCTAAGCTTTCTACACCTAAGTAGGAATGGGGAGGGAGGGGGGGGAGTTCGTTGGCATCAACGTGAAGGCTGGTAATTGGCGAGGTCCTGTAGGCACCGAGACAAAGTCTGAGGGCTTCATTTTGGATGGTCTTGATGTGGTTAAGGTATGAGTTGTGAGCGACACAGTGAACAATATTGCCATAGTCAAGCTTGGCATGAATAGTGAGCCTGAAAATTTTGGGAGAGAGCATGGCGGTTTGCACCCCAAGTGGTGTTGAAGAGGAGGCGAAGAATTTTGAGGGAGCTGTTGCATTTTAGTTTCAGATTGGTGATGTGTTGCTTGTAGGAGAGCTTGGGGTCTAGAGTTAAACCCAGAAACTTCGTGTGTTCAACTTAAAGGGATGCAATATGCCATTGAGCACGAGGTTCGGGTTGGGGTGGAGGTTGTTGAAATGACAAAAGTGCATGCACTGTCTTGTCTTTGAAGAATTTAAAACCGCTATTGTTGCACCAAACTTGCAGCTGGTTGAGGCTGAATTGGAGTTTATTTTCGACAAGAGGAAAGCTAGGGGAGGAGTAGAAGATGGTGAAGTTGTCCACGTAGAGGGTACGTTTGATGTTGGGGCCAAGGTTGTCCGCGATGTCATTAATGTTGAAGAGTGGGAGAGAGGATGCTACCTTAGGGGACGCCTTCTTCTTGGGGGTAGGGATTGGAGAGAGTGTGGCCAATACAAACTTGTAGTGTCGAAAGCTTTAGAGGTCGAAAAAATTGGCAATGGGGTGTTCCTTTTTTGCAAAGGATTTCCGGATTGCGGTGTCGAGCGTATTTAACTGGTTTAGGGCATTGGGACGTTACCGAAAGCCGCTTTGGTGAGGGAGGGGTGAGGATTCTGTTTGTCTCAAGGAACCAGTTTAGTCTCTGATTAACGATCCTTTTCATAATTTTACAGAGACAGCAGGTGAGGACGATAGCTGGAGGGGTCGGTACTGTCCTTCCCCGGTTTAAGGACGGGATGATAATAGCTGTCCTTTCTGCCTTTAGATCGGGGAAAGGAGTGTGAGGAGCAAATGTGGTTGAGGATGGTGAGTTAGTTAGTGGTGGCCTGTTGGGGAGGTGTTTCAAGAACTGGTGGGGATGTTATCTGGGCCCTTGGAGGTGCAGCCAGCGTCGTGGATGGCTTGGTTTAATACAGAAAGGGTGAGAGGGGTGTTGTAGCTCTCTGAATTGTTGTAGGGAAAGGTGATACACTCCGGGCTTCATCGCGAGCTTTTGAATGCATTGTAGTTGGCCGAGGACGAGATGTTGCTGAAAGAGGCGGCGAGGTGGTTAACGATGTCCTTTGAATAAAGAAAAGATTTTACGGCGACAGGCGAGTTTATTAGAGAGAATTTCCCTTTAGAGTATTAAGGATACATTTTTAATAAGGGAGATACCATTTTAGAATGACCTCTCTTATCTGATCGAGTATCGTTCTTATAAGTTTTGGCATCGAATTTGTACAGGGAGTGCTGTGATGAGATGATTTACGTACGCAGTGCAAAAAACAGTTAACAGCTCCTTGCAGAGGTCTAAATGGCAGCTCCCTGACGAGGGTCACCGAGTGAGTGGAAGCGTGGCAAATGGGCGTGGTCTGTCATTACGTAAGAGGGAATGATTGGCTTGTTAAAGATAATTGGTTGAATGTTTGAGAATTAAGGTTTCTGGGTAAAACTTACTGTCATTCTGAAAGTGACTGTTGATATAGCGGGTCATTTAAACTTGGAAGTTGCTGGATATTGTTAATGACTTTATTTCTGCCCAGAATATAAGACTTGCACATTGCATGTCATTTTTAAGGAATATTCCCATATTTTTAAGAAACATTCGTGTTTTTAAAGAAATATTCCCATGTTTTTAAAGGAATATTCGTATGTTTTTAAAGAAATATTTCCATGTTTTTAAAGGAATATTCGTATGTTTTTAAAGGATTATTTCCATGTTTTTAAAGTAATTTTCCCATGTTTTAAAAGGAATTTCACCATGTTTTAAAAAGAAATTTTCCTAGGTTTTTAAAAGATTATTCGCATTAAGGAATATTCCCATGTTTTTTGTAACCTTTCATAAGAGAATTATTTTTTATAAACAATTTAGTACAACAATTATGTTCATATGTTATTCCTACCAGGCGATATTCAAATTTTAAGGTTCACAAAAAATGCCAACAAACGAATATGAAAAGCCTCAGTATGACCAAACAGCAACACATTCTCCCACATTTGTGTATTTTATTAAAATCTATCATCCCTTTTTCATTAGTAAAACCTGCTAGAAAAATAAATTGATGAAAGTTAGGTATTTATATACATTGCAGGCCTCACGGTGACTATTTTTTAAAATAAAGGTTTTCTTAAAGGTTGGAAAAGTTGAAATAAAGGTTTTTAAAGTTTTTGGATTTAAATAAAAAGGTTTTTAAAAGGTTAGCTCATGGAATAAAATTTCATACAATGAGCATATTCTGGGGCAAAAGGCAGTTGGTGGCGCCAAAAGTCCATTACTTACGTGAAGTTGGAAATTTCATTTTGGTCTTGCTACTTTTTAAATGCGTGTTGAGAACAGATATGCTATTAAATGGATGTGTATACTTACCAATGAAGCTAAAACCTTGGCACTCGAATCATTTACCTTTCTTAACTTTGAAAATAAAGGTTTTAAAGGTTTTTTTGAAAGGAATAAAGGTTCAATTTGTCAATAAAAGTTTTACCGGGAGGCCTGACATTGCCAAATATACCCTATTGTTTCTATTCATACAGAGACAACCAATTAACATACAAAGAAATACGTCAACATTTGGAATGGAATTGCCTCTATGACATCATCAAACACGAATTCATCATACTGTACTTTAAAATGCAATTATGATTTCTTTAAAACTCCATATCTTCTGAATGGAATATGATATCAACTTGATTTTTGTACCAAATTGGCTCTAAAAGTATGCTTTTTCAAATACAATTTTTCAACAAAGAAAAAAAAACAAAAAAACATGGGAATATTTCTTTAAGGGTCAAAAGTGATTTGTTTTCTTTAATTTCCCTCTCCCATATATAACAAATGAATGAATCTCAAGCATATTTTCTTGTCTATACTTTACTGCAATAACAACATCACAAAACAATTCATTTTTAGAAAATCTTCCATATATTTCTCTCCATATTTACACACTATATGAAGACATTCTAAGTATCATACAATCTACAACTAAAACAAGATTTTTGTTTATAATCGTTCTTAAAATAGCCTCTGTACAATTATTCAAATAACTACTTACAAGGCTCATCACGTACAGTTGTAACAATCTTTGATGGAATTTTATTACATGTATAAAATATCATGGAAAAAATAATAGATCTACGTTTAATTTCTCATATGAAATTGTAATAAAATTCCAAGCTCGAATAAATAAGTTGATCAATATGCAATACTCATTCATAATATCCTGAAAATCTTATTTTCCTCAAGATGCAGTCATGCCATGTGCATAGCGGACTGTCACTTTTGAGAAATATTCAATTTATTAATCCCAATTGGCTTTTCAAAACCAGTAACAAGGCGACTTTGATGAAATATATACTAAAAGACTTTTAGCATTCATTTTAAAATCTGTGAGAAAAAAAAAAAAACTTTTCTTTGATAAGGAATGTTCTGATTGCAAACGAGTGAAGAACAGGGATCAGCGATTGAAAAACACCCTTATATTCCTAAAGCATTGAGGGCCAGGTAGGATTGGTGAAACCCAGCAATACATTCACCAATATACTTTCAACAAAAACTTTGTAAAATGTTTGATGGAAATTGCATTGTGCTTCTTATAAAATTTGCTTCCTATTTGTGCCAATGCTCCACATACACCCACCCACATGAAAATTGTCACACACCTGCAAATTTTCCAAAGTAAAAAAAAGTTTCGTTTCATAAGGCTGAAACATCGAATGTCTATATACTTTGCACTTAATCTACATTTTTTTATATATATTTTCAATGGTTTTCTTGAAAATGTGAATTCATACCAGCCACTCTTTAAATGTTAAAGATAATAAAAAACCCTAAACACCAATTTTAATGGTGTTAACAAAAAGTTGCATCTAGTAAAGTTATTGATTTGGACACGTTTAAACAGGCTTCAGCAATATGTCTTATGTTGAAGAATTTTGTTTATTTTGAGTTCCCCACTTCCTGATGAAGAAAGGAACCCCAAAAGACGAGAGAAACATCATGAGCATCCTACGCATCAAAATGGTAGATATCAATTTATACAATTAAAATCATTACAATTAAGAGATAGCAGCATTTAGTTTTCATACAAAAGAAAAGCCTTGAATTTATACAAAGTATCAAGAGTTGGAATTATAAAAGTACAAAAGAGCCTCAACCAATTTTCATCTAATGAGGTAAACACTTACTAAGAAAAATCAAGACTTAAAATACAATGGCAAAAATATCACCAATTCAACAAAAATAAACAATAAAACTAACTCAATTCAGTGTACAAAGATTGAAAACATTCATCCCAATTTATTACAAAGCCACACCCAAAATCAAGTCAGGGTCTCCGCTTCGGTGAACATTGGAAACAATTTACAATATGGGCACAGAATAACATATTGCAATCTCCCACCAACCAGCACACACACACACATGTACACACACCATTTCCAACAAAATGGTTTCCCCACAAAATCCCAGGTAATAAATTCAATCAATTTTTTTCTTTTTTTGCAGAAGTATATTTCAGAACACCAACAAAAAATCAACTAAAGTTTGCTTGGAATGTAAAAGCTGTTCAAGAGCATTAATAGGGTTAACATGAACAGATCACATACTGCAATATACATTCTTCAATCATCCTTCCCCCCCCCCCCCTCCTCCCATCCACACACACAAATTATGTCATGCAGGATTTCCTACAAAGTAGCAAGAACAGGAAATGACATTTCCTCAAAAGTGGTCCAGCATCAACCAAGAACAAATACCATATAATACTAAAAATCCAGAGAAACCTCTTCTTACACAAGCCAGTCACTACTATATTGCACAAGAGTTTCTGATGAAAATTTATAACAAAATGATTGTAGTTACTTGTGGAGTTTGTAAGTATCACAAGATAACATGGTTTAGTTTGTTGATGTTTAACGGCACCATGACAGTCAGTCAAATGTGCCAAGAGTGTGTTAATAAATAATAGTGTAAGAGTAAGGATAGAGTGGAGATGAAAGGTTTGTAAGGGAGATAAAGGGGAAAAGCTAAACGTGGGAGAAAACCAATTAGGTGAAAAGAAAGGGGTGTGTAAGGTTAGGTGTAGAATGGGAGATTAAATGTGGTGGAAGAGGTTTTTTTTTTTTTTTTTTTTAAACATATTTATTCAACTTCCAAAAACAATAACAATCAACAGCTCAAGAAATATACAAAAAAAAAGTGAAGGTTTTTACAAAGTAAACAATTTCAAAGAAAATATAGAAGAAAAAAAAAAGGGAAATTATGAATTACTGTTACTTTCAAAAAATGTATCTTTAAACAATGAAAAATAATCATAACTTCTTTTTTTTTTTTTTTTTTGTGGAAGAGGTTGTTGTTGCGGAGGAAGTTGACGATGTTTGAGGAAGAATTGTGTTCGAATAGATAACATAAACTTTAAAGCTTAAACCTTAGTTTAACATATCCTTAATGATAAATTTCAAACTACTTCAAAAATACAAAGACCTTTGTCTAAGTTTTTCTGAATACTAGTTTAAGATGATAGAATACAAATAAAGGTTTTGTGATATTCATACATACATACATTCCGGCATTTATAAGCTGTGCCTTTTGTCCACACAATGGTTACAAAGCGCAGGTAAAGATGATGTTCACAATAACATACAGCTAAAAGGTGTATAAGTGAGTTTTGAGAAGTTTGTTAAAGCTGTAGAACGAGCACTCTTAGCGCTATAAGGGAGACTGTCAATCAATTGGATGCACCACTGGAGAAGACATGATGTCCTGTCTCAGATGATGTTCGAGCAACAGCAAGCAAAAGCTTTGAAGACATACTGAGACATCGAGCTGGTGCATATAAATGGAGGTGGTTGCTTATGTAAGATGGTGACATGCCATTAGAGCTTTATACACATGGTGGTTGCTTATGTAAGATGGTGACATGCCATCAGAGCTTTATACACATGGTGGTTGCTTATGTAAGATGGTGACATGCCATCAGAGCTTTATACACATGGTGGTTGCTTGTGTAAGATGGTGACATGCCATCAGAGCTTTATACACATGGATGGTGACATGCCATCAGCTTTATACACATGGTGGTCGCCTACGAAGATGGTGACATGCCATCAGAGCTTTATACACATGGTGGTCGCCTATGAAGATGGTGACATGCCATCAGAGCTTTATACACATGGTGGTTGTAAGATGGTGACATGCCATCAGAGCTTTATACACATGGTGGTCGCTTATGTAAGATGGTGACATGCCATCAGAGCTTTATACACATGGTGGTTGCTTATGTAAGATGGTGACATGCCATCAGAGCTTTATACACATGGTGGTTGCTTACGCATGCCATCAGAGCTTTATACACATGGTGGTTGCTACGTAAGATGGTGACATGCCATCAGAGCTTTATACACATGGTGGTTGCCTTACGTAAGATGGTGACATGCCATCAGAGCTTTATACACATGGTGGTTGCTTATGTAAGATGGTGACATGTCCATCAGAGCTTTATACACATGGTGGTTGCTTACGTAAGATGGTGACATGCCATCAGAGCTTTATACACATGGTGGTTGCTTACGTAAGATGGTGACATGCCATCAGAGCTTTATACACATGGTGGTTGCTTACGTAAGATGGTGACATGCCATCAGAGCTTTATACACATGGTGGTTGCTTACGTAAGATGGTGACATGCCATCAGAGCTTTATACACATGGTGGTTGCTTATGTAAGATGGTGACATGCCATCAGAGCTTTATACACATGGTGGTTGCTTATGTAAGATGGTGACATGCCATCAGAGCTTTATACACATGGTGGTTGCTTATGTAAGATGGTGACATGCCATCAGAGCTTTATACACATGGTGGTTGCTTATGTAAGATGGGACATGCCCATCAGAGCTTTATACACATGGTGGTTGCTTATGTAAGATGGGAACATGCCCATCAGAGCTTTATACACATGGTGGTTGCTTATGTAAGATGTTAACATGCCATCAGAGCTTTATACACATGGTGGTTGCTTATGTAAGATGGTGACATGTCCATCAGAGCTTTATACACATCAGGCAAATCTTGAAATTGTTAGTAGCAATAACACTTTTAGTAAGGTACTACAAATGTTTACCTCAAAATAAAATGTTTGCATAATATCATTCTTAATGACTAGAATGATGAAATTTATATCCTGTTGCAAAAACACCCTTATTCATACCCTATCGTAATAAATCTAACAAGTCTTTAACACCCCATCCCCAAAACAGACAGCCCCAAAACAGAAAGCCACAAAACAGAAAGCTGTCAGCTGTAGAAAAAAAAGGAACTGATACAAAATTCACACACAAATTACACCTAGAATTGAAACTGCTTAAATTTGAAGGCAAGGCACAATGAATAAGGCATATGTATATGACTTCAGGATCTCGTAGAGAGTTACTTTTGATTGCCAGCATAGAGAAATTGAAAACAGTTTTAACCCTGTGGAAACTTATTTTCTTGTATGTACATGAAGACACAAGGATACAAAATAAAACCATTCCATTTAAAGAAATGTGCACAATAACAAGGACCTGAAGGCTGCCATATGCATCTTGATAATGGGTTCTAATAAACAAACCTGGAAAGAAACTTGGAACTTGTATATCATCAAATACTTGTTTACCCTGATTTCATTATTTTTTATTGCATACCTACCTACACCTACCTACGTTAATTGAAACTGCAGATGGAAAAAATCTACGATTCTGGCGGAACAATTGGGAATTCGCAGAAAGAATTTTCATTTTATTTGAATCAATGAATTTTTTGTCTTTCTCGAGTAAACAACAGTATGTGGTAAATATTTGCTCTAAAAACGTTCCCATGTAATTGTGCGATGAAAAGTACTTCAATTGCGAAAAAGGGAAGTATATAAATGTTTTCACTACATTAACCCTTATTCTACAAGCACTTATTTGATCATGCTGCATATATTTTCGAGTTGGCACACTTGTCGCCGATTGATTAACCCTTACTCTACCATCACTTTTTTGAAAATGCGCTCGGGAGGCGGTGTCAAAACTGGGGCACCCAAAAGAATACAATATCACTGCGTGGTAGAGTAAGGTTAATATTATTTGTCACATTTAGAACCAAGGAAATTTTATAATAAATTCCAACTCTGGCAACAACATGTATCTTGACAATGGATTATAATAAACAAAAAACCTGGATTTTGTTTTAAAAAATCTAATACTTGTTTACCCTAATTGGATTATTTTTTATTGCATACCTACATTAACTCATTCTACATCCTGCACACACACACACACAAAACTTAAATTTTTGTTTTGAATTTTATAATTGCCAAATATAACTTGCACTTCTTGAAAGCATTTCATATAAGTTGAAAGAAATCAAGCTGATGGCCATTCTTGAAAAAGTTATACACAAAATTTGAGAATTTTACATTGAGCTAAAATTCTAATATGAAATGTTGTCAGTATTCGTTCCAATGAGAAAAAATGAAAACTAAGGGAAAAGCCTCATTATAGCAGTTTAATCAAGATAGGAATAAATACAACACCAACAATTGAAGTAAAAGTTGGTTTTTCAATTTGTGCGACAGAAAAAAAGTAAGAAAGGAAAAGCAAAGAATCTTAAGGTTCAATCACCACAATATTACTTCCAAGGAGCAGATTTCCCAGCATGTAGCTGTCTGTCTTGACAGGGATACAATATTACTTCCAAGGAGCAGTTTTCCCAGCATGTAGTCCTCTGTCTTGACAGTGATATTAACCCTTACGCTACCGTTTTGGGTGCCCCATCCTTGACCCTGCCTCCCAAGCACGCTCTAAAAAAAAAAGTGCTGGTAGAGTAAGGGTTAATCAGCCCGCCACAAGTGTGCCAACTCCAAAAAAAATGCAGCATGATCCTGGTGGGCGGCCCACCGAGTCTCTGAACGAGAACAAGCCCGACTGCTGCTTGGAAGACAGAGGACCCCTCTGTAATCAGCCTCTGCTTAACCCTTACTCTACCACATGGCTATATTATTGCCGTTTTGGGTGCCCCATCTCCCAAGCGCGCTTTCAGAGTGCTGGTAGAGTAAGTGTTATTACGCCTAAGGCAAACAATCTCACATTTGAGTAACATTCCTTCCCTATATATTTTTCTGCCCAGAAAATGAAATTGGCAAAATGAAATTGGTAAAAATATCTGACAAATATGTTGGAATGCATCAATAAAGGGAAAATTATCCAACCTATATAACAAGGACAAATTACCCTACCCTACACAAAATTATTGTGTTTCCTTTTAGCACTATTAAAAATCCAATTTTCTTGGTACAAAATTCCTTTTTAAGCTTAAAATAGCACTGGACCAAGAGGTAGGGCGTATTTGTAGGGGGTCCACCCAGATATTGAATGCTTATCTGGCATGCAACCATCTAGTAATTTTCTGGTTAATATGAATATTCAAGTGACCTTTGCCCTCCCATTGTCTGTGGGCTATGGAGGCATGAAATTTATCAATAGGTTGTGGATAATATATCTGTGAAATTCACAAAAACGAGCGCCCTCACTTTTTGGACTAGTGTTCCTCTAAAAGAATATTCCCATAGATTTTCATATTTGATAGAAAAAAAGTTTAGAATCAAAGTGGTGAAAAAAACTATGTTAATATTTTATTCTGTTTAGATCTTATAACAATTTAAAGAGTAGAAAAATGTTCTTAAAAACACCTCGTACAGGATGTCGTTCAGCTTGGTGATGTCATCAAGGCAAATCCAGCACAGTTCTTATGTATTTCTTATAAACTTACTCACTTTTTTTACATTATCGAACAGCAAAGTTTGGTTCATTATAGAGATAGGGTGGAATATATAATTTACAAGAAAACATTTTGTTTTTTCTTGGTGTACATCACATTTATAATGAATGATCAAAAAAATTCATATCATTTTTAAAGAAATACAAAAGACCTTTTGTTGAAATCGTCTCTTATGACATCACAGATGTTACCAATCAGTCACTTGTTCAAATTCAAACTTTTTTTTTCAATTTCGTAACTTCTAAAAGGAATAAGACATTAACAGTTTTTTACCACTTTGATCCTAAAATTGTTCTCCATCATATATGAAAAATGAAAATCAATGGAAATATTCCTTAAACAATAAGTAAGCGTAAAGATAATGTCTTGAACAAAATGTCATTCTTCAGATGAATACACACTGAAACCCTCTGAAGAGGATTACTTCAGGGGTCAAGCATGTCCATCTTATATGAAAGAGGACTTCAAAAGAAACAAAATAGTAAAAAGAGCGTTCAAAAATCTTATTCCGTTAAGGAAATATTCAAGTTTAAAGTTGGTATCATTTCTGTAGAAAACGACTGAAATCAGACTAGTTGTGATGTCACAGCCTCAGATTCCTCAGTCTTTGTGTATTTTAGAGAAAGTTTAATTTATCATTTCACTATTTCAATTATTTTTCCTCAAACTTTTTTCAGGAGGTATATTATAAATACCCATCCTAGATTCAGTTTTACTACTTTTTTGACATATTCTATGATTTTTAAACCACAAATTCGCAGCACAAAATATGATAGAACACATGTAGAGTGAGGAATCTGAGGCTATGACATCACGAGTAGTCTGATTTTAGTCGTTTCTACACAAATTATACCACTTTAAACTTAAAATCTCCTTAACGGAATAAGATTTTTGAATGCTTTCTTCACCATTTTGTTTCCTTTGAAGTCCTCTTTCATATAAGATGAACATGATTGACCACTGAACTAATCCTTTAAGAGTGACAAGAACAAAATGGGACCCTGAAACTCAAGCAAACAAACCTCCCTAAGGTTATCTTGTAAACATTGTTGTCATGGTTGCATCTGTTGTGGCGTTTAACATTGGTCGAATGTGGTCATCTGGGTTGTAAAGAACACCTAGATAAAAAGGAATTAACAGTCAATAACCCTTCAATTATAAGATAAATAATCCAAAAAAAAAAAGGAACATATTTTCCCCTTTGGTGTTGGATACAGGGTGGGCAATGAAGATGCATAGACACAGTAGTGCATAGACACAGTGGTGCATAGACACAGTGGTGCATAGACACAGTGGTGCATGGACACAGTGGTGCATAGTGGTGCATGGACACAGTGGTGCATGGACACAGTGGTGCATGGACACAGTGGTGCATAGACACAGTGGTGCATAGACACAGTGGTGCATGGACACAGTGGTGCATGGACACAGTGGTGCATGGACACAGTGGTGCATGGACACAGTGGTGCATAGACACAGTGGTGCATGGACACAGTGGTGCATGGACAGACACGGTAGTGCATAGTGGTGCATAGACACAGTGTGCATGGCACAGTAGTGCATAGACACAGTAGTGCACAGACACAGTAGTGCACAGACACAGTAGTGCACAGACACAGTGGTGCATGGACACAGTGGTGCATGGACACAGTGGTGCATAGACACAGTGGTGCACAGACACAGTAGTGCATAGACACAGTAGTGCATAGACACAGTCACAGTAGTGCATAGACACAGTGGTGCATAGACACGGTAGTGCATAGACACAGTAGTGCATAGGCACAGTAGTGCATAGGCACAGTAGTGCACAGACACAGTAGTGCATAGACACAGTGGTGCATAGACACAGTGGTGCATAGACACAGTAGTGCATAGACACAGTAGTGCATAGACACAGTGTGCATAGACACAGTGGTGCATAGACACAGTGTGCATGGACACAGTGGTGGTGCATAGACACAGTGGTGCATGGACACAGTGGTGCATAGACACAGTAGTGCATGGACACAGTGGTGCATAGGCACAGTAGTGCATGGACACAGTGGTGCACAGACACGGTAGTGCATAGACACAGTGGTGCATGGACACAGTGGTGCACAGACACGGTAGTGCATAGACACAGTAGTGCATAGGCACAGTAGTGCATAGACACAGTGGTGCATAGACACAGTGGTGCATAGACACAGTAGTGCATAGACACAGTAGTGCATATACACAGTAGTGCATAGACACAGTAGTGCATGGACACAGTGGTGCATGGACACAGTGGTGCATGGACACAGTAGTGCATAGACACAGTGGTGCATAGACACAGTAGTGCATAGACACAGTAGTGCATGGACACAGTGGTGCATAGACACAGTAGTGCATAGACACAGTGGTGCATGGACACAGTGGTGCATGGACACAGTAGTGCATGGACACAGTGGTGCATGGACACAGTAGTGCATAGACACAGTGGTGCATGGACACAGTAGTGCATAGACACAGTGGTGCATAGACACAGTAGTGCATAGACACAGTAGTGCATAGACACAGTGGTGCATAGACACAGTAGTGCATAGACACAGTAGTGCATAGACACAGTGGTGCATAGACACAGTAGTGCATAGACACAGTAGTGCATAGACACAGTGGTGCATAGACACAGTAGTGCATAGACACAGTAGTACATGGACACAGTGGTGCATAGACACAGTAGTGCATAGACACAGTAGTGCATGGACACAGTAGTGCATAGACACAGTAGTGCATAGACACAGTAGTGCATAGACATGCTGGTAGTTTAGCAACATAAAAACAACAGTTTAAACAAAACATTCTTCATATTTTTTCAGCATCATTTTAATTTCAGAAACTGAATGAGATGAGAAAGGAATTGAATAATTCTCAAATAATTTAGTGATCATTTTCAATAGCTTTTTTCAGTCCAAATATTTGAAGTTTTAAAATTGATAATCAATTTCACTGATTTTTATGCTGCTGTTCTGAAATTTTTAGACAATCTAACTTTGTGTTGCTCGTGAGATAAGAGAATTCACCATTTTGGTTCAATAGACCCCTTACCCTCCATATCCATTGATGGGTTATAATATAACTCCCCCCTCCCCCAAAATATAAGGTAAACTATTTTATTCTTGTGGAAACTGCTGTGAAATATATTCCTTGTACTCAATTAATTTTCTTCAATTTGACGCAAGATTTTAGAAACATAAAATCAGAGCAAACAGATATATTTTTCTGGACCGAACCAACTGTTTTAAGGTCTCTTAAAATCGTTACAATGAGAAATACACTTACCTGCAACACAGGCAGTCATAAAACAAGCTACAGTGCCCGCAATCAATGCTCTAACTGCCACATCAGCTAAGTCTCCCTTCCTGGATGGGGCCATTGGGGTAAGACCCCAAGTTGGATACCTATAGAGCTGACGTTTGCGAAACCACACAATGCATAGGTTGCTATTACTTCAGAGCGGACCTGTAATTGCAAACGAGAAAGCAAATTGTGAAAGGCTAGAACTCATATGGAAGTGAAGGTCTGAACCATATATACAACTTGATAAAAATAGATCCTAGTATTTGGTTTGTTTGATGAGGTCTTACAGCACCACGACAACGAGGGTCAAATAGTGCCTGAGAGGTCAGATCATTTTAGAGGAAGGAAGGAAAGAATCCAGGGGGAGAATGAGGGAAATTCAAGAACAAAAGCCAGAAAGCTGTGATCGAGAGAGGAGGTGCATGGGAAAAACAAAAACAAAATAGAGATGGGGTGGAAGAGGAGAATTAAATATGGTTGTAGAGGGATGCATGATGAAGGAAGGAGATTATTTCATCCGGAGGATTTTTCTGGAAGAACTCAGCAATTGAGTTGTGGGGAGCAAGGGAAGCTCTGGGAAGGTTGTACAGGGGGAATGCAAGGAGAACGTGTTGGATTGTGAGGATGCAGTGGCAATTGTTACAGAGGGGTTGGGGGAAACCAACAAGGAGGTGGGAGTGAGTGAGGTGGGTGTGACCACTTCTAAGACAGGTAATATGAACGTTGTCGATACGAGAGAGGTTGTTGATGGCCCTAGTATTTGGATGACTGCATGGATACAGTGCCAGTCCATTACACCCCCCAGTAATGCTGGTATTCATTTACAGCTGAGTGGACTGTAGTAGGCATAGAGTCAAGTATCTTGCTCAATGACCCACAATGCAATGCAATGTTCGACATGAGTCAAACCCATTATCATGACTCCTTAACCACTGCACCTCACTTCCTTAATTGAAACTAAATCCAAATTAATCAATTTATGATTACAGCAGATTCTTTTGTAACCCTTAATAAGCCTTAAAATAATAACGAATGGCAACTTTCATCCTACTAATCAACCTATGTTCGTCAACATTATAATTCACCCCCTTCTTATAAGATGAAATCATTGCACTACTCAAAGAATGATATACTCACGGATATCTGTCCATTTTTCATAAAAACAGATAGCCTCTCGTACGCGACAAATTCATTGATGAATGTTTTTAATCCGATTAATTCTGCAACTACACGGCAGTCAGCCCAGTCTACGCCCATTAAAAATGCAACTGGCATAAACAGGTAGGAACAGATAAACTGAAATGAAACAAAAAGCAGAGTTAAATCAAAAGAAATACATGGACATAAACAAAACTTTGCACAATGACACCCTCCCCCTCCTCCATCTAAACAATTTATTGTTTCTGCCCTCAGAGTTGAATTTCTTATACATCAAGGTGTCTAAAATCTTTCCACAAAAAATCACAACAGAAATAATATTAATGTAGTGAATCTGCTCACTTTAGCACACATGTTCACTCTTTTGCAATGTAGTGTACTATATCAATGTAGTGAATCTGCTCACTTTAGCACACATGTTCCTCTTTTGCAATATAGTATACTATATTAATGTAGTGAACCTGCTCACTTTAGCACACATGTTCCCTCTTTTGCAATGTAGTATACTATATTAATGTAGTGAATCTACTCACTTTAGCACACATGTTCCCTCTTTTGCAATGTAGTGTACTATATCAATGTAGTGAATCTGCTCACTTTAGCACACATGTTCCCTCTTTTGCAATGTAGTATACTATATTAATGTAGTGAATCTGCTCACTTTAGCAATTTCTTAATGTACATCAAGCAATGTAGTGTACTATATTAATGTAGTGAATCTAAGTATCTTCACTTTAGTACACATGTTCCCTCTTTTGCAAAACTATATTAATGTAGTGAATCTGCAACAGAAATAATATTAATGTAGTGAATCTGCTCACTTTAGCACACATGTTCCCTCTTTTGCAATGTAGTGTACTATATTAATGTAGTGAATCTGCTCACTTTAGTACACATGTTCCCTCTTTTGCAATGTAGTGTACTATATTAATGTAGTGAATCTGCTCACTTTAGCACACATGTTCCTTCTTTTGCAATGTAGTGTACTATATTAATGTAGTGAATCTGCTCACTTTAGCACACATGTTCCCTCTTTTGCAATGTAGTGTACTATATTAATGTAGTGAATCTGCTCACTTTTCCCTCTTTTGCAATGTACATTATATTAATGTAGTGAATCTGCTCACTTTAGCACACATGTTCCCTTTTTTGCAATGTAGTGTACTATATTAATGTAGTGAATCTGCTCACTATAGTACACATGTTCCTTTGCAATTTTGCAATGTAATGTAGTGTACTATATTAATGTAGTGAATCTGCTCACTTTAGTACACATGTTCCCTCTTTTGCAATGTAGTGTACTATATTAATGTAGTGAATCTGCTCACTATAGTACACATGTTCCTTCTTTTGCAATGTAGTGTACTATATTAATGTAGTGAATCTGCTCACTTTAGCACACATGTTCACTCTTTTGCAATGTAGTGTACTATATTAATGTAGTGAATCTGCTCACTTTAGCACACATAATGTAGTGTATTATATTAATGTAGTCTGTCACTTTAGCACACATGTTCACTCTTTTGCAATGTAGTGTACTATATTAATGTAGTGAATCTGCTCACTTTAGCACACATGTAATGTAGTACTATATCAATGTAGTGAATCTGCTCACTTTAGCACACATGTTCCCTCTTTTGCAATGTTCTTTTTGCAGCAATGAACCCAAAACATCTGCTGAAACACATTTACTTTTAATGCCACATTTATGTTCCTTCTTTGCAATGTACTATATTAATGTAGTGAATCTGCTCAAGAAACCCAAAAATGTATATTTTTTTAATGAATTTTCCTGTTCTTTTTCCCCTTTTGCATGCAAATTCCCGTTTTGTTCCTTCTTTTGCAATGTAGTTTATATTAATGTAGTGAATCTGCTAATTTCCCTTTTGCAATGTAGTGTACAAAGGAAGGCTCTGACTGCCCTTTTGCAATGTCTATCTCCTTAATGCCAAGTGACAGGCCACTTTAGCACATGTTCCCTCTTTTGCAATGTAGTGTACTATATCAATGTAGTGAATTATATGTAGTGTGTAGGTAAGACGTTCTTAGAGCAATGAACCCAAAACATTCTGGCTGAAACCTTTACTTTTTACCACATATACTGTTGCTTACTCAAGAAACCCCAAATATTTTTTTTAAAATGAATTTTCCTTTCTTTTTCCTCATGCAAATTATGTTATCTGACTTTACCTATTCAATCTCCTAAATGCCAAGTGACAGGCCACTTGCTGCTGGTACCATTTTTAGGCTTTCATTCAAAGTTGAACAAAAGTGAAAGCTCTACTATATACTTGATATTTATTTTTACTTTTCACTATTGAAATAACCACTTGTGACATGCCCTCTATAATGCTGTAAGATAAAAGGGTATTTTCCCTAATTCAATTTGCAGGGGTTTGCACATTTCAGTAAAGCTGGCATTTTTCCAAGGTATTCCATTCTTTAATGAAATAGGGAAATATTACAAAAAGGAGAAAAGAATATATCAATAATTAATGGTCTGCATATTTTTATTTTATAAAGTTGCAAACTTTATTTCAACCTGTGCATAGTATATCTCTAGCAATTAGTGCCATATAGTGGATGATTGGTGGAAACCCGAAAGCAGGCTCAGAATAATTTGTATGGAAGAGATGCCCTTATTTTCTTTTCTGAATGAAGTGCCTTTCAAATTGTCCAGAATTTTTTGGCATACCATCCCCCAAGATTCCAAGAATGGTTTGACACCTGATACAGGGTTCAAATATTTTCAAGGAATAAGTTTGGTTGGGTTTAAGTGCACTTAAACGGTTGTTCCAAAACAGGTTTGTGATGTATTGTGCCTCTATAACATAAGTTACATTGTCACTTCATGACACACTCTGTGTTGCTTTCATTCTTTAAGGCTACTCATCATAAGATGAGCTGGTTATTGTATACAATTCTATTTGTGACTAAATGGTACATATCAACTGGACATTAGTCACATCATAAATATTTCAGAGAAATATTTCAATAAGTGGAAAGGGTACCTGCGGAAATAGAAGACAAGTGGCCAACTTAACTTATTTGCTGATGGGAGAGATTACAGATCCCTAGCTTTGCAGTTTCACAGGGGCGGCCCGCCCCGCCACTCCGTGGGCCCGCCCTGCCCCTCATGAGAAAAAAATGTTTGTTGTTTTTGTTTGACTTAATAATCTTAATTAACCTAATAAATGAAATACCTTACTTGGATACAGAACACAGAATGATAGCATAGTAAGCAATTGTCCTGTTTGGCTAATGACTGGTCCTTATCAGTCAGAATGGTTTCATTATCAGGTATGATTATAGTTAAAATATTAGAGCTTTTCTTCACCAAGGGATTAAACCTTAAGTGGGCCCTGGACCTGCCTAAAAAACGCAGCGCTTCGTGCATGCATTTTGTGCCCTCAAAAAGTCTAGCACCCTGCCCCTTTTTAAATCAAGCTAGGGGTCTGGAGAAGGTGTAAGATGATGATTGGTGTTGGCAAGTTGTGGCTTATGGAGATGAGTGCAAGTAACCTTTGATTGGTGTAAGTAAGAGTGAGGGTGTGTAATGATGTCAGGAACTACCCAAATAATCTAATTTGACAAGAATATTCAGTTCCAGCATGATCTCTGTTCTGTCAAGACTTACTGTCCTCTGGCTATTAATGTTTTATCTGATTGATAACTAATTTGTATGAATATTGTTGTTAACTCCGCTTGACGGCGAGAAGTCTGTGAGAGAAGTTAAAACACTGGTGAAATATATTTGGTGATAATGTTAATCATCTGTGTTCATGTTTTACTTCCACGTTGCAGGGACTTCATGTGATGTAGGGAACCGTTTACAACGTAACAAGGTTATTTATGAACGGTTAATTGTTTGGTGCACGGACTGAGTGAAGAGATCAGGGACTGAGTGAAGAGATCAGGGACTGAGTGAAGAGATCAGGGACTGAGTGAAGAGATCAGGGACTGAGTGAAGAGATCAGGGACTGAGTGAAGAGATCAGGGACTGAGTGAAGAGATCACGGACTGAGTGAAGAGATCAGGGACTGAGTGAAGAGATCAGGGACTGAGTGAAGAGATCAGGGACTGAGTGAAGAGATCAGGGACTGAGTGAAGAGATCACAGACTGAGTGAAGAGATCACAGACTGAGTGAAGAGATCACAGACTGAGTGAAGAGATCACAGACTGAGTGAAGAGATCACAGACTGAGTAAAGAGATGTAAACGTTTTGTGGTAGTTCAATATAAAGGACAAAGAATAAGAACAAATTGACACATAAAAGTGAAAATCTCACCTCAAAACTTAATTCTGGTACACCGATCAACATTCCTATGTAGCCAATGACACCATTGAAGAAGGCTAGGAGGGCTGTGAAAGCAATAAGGTTACCTGCAATGTTTAGCGCCAGTGGGATGGCAGTGTAGGCTCCATGTGACGCAGCTTCTATTACATTTCTTTGTTCACTAAAACAAAACAAAAGAAAAACACTTATAAGACATGAAAACATCAGGGACACCTCCATAGATTCATCGGCTCTGGAACATGCAATGTATTCTTTTAAGTTGTTCCAAAATTGTTCCAAAAATGTTTAATTAATGTCATTAATGACAGATGTACAGTTTTGTACCAATATTCTTTCATGAAGTCTACTATAATAAGCAGGTAAGTTTTCAAATAGGATTAAAAAATGTATCTCTTCCAACCGACCCAAGATATTTGGAAAACAAAATCGGGAAACTATTAATGTCAGATCAGATATTGAGTTAATGTGGAGATAAACTGTAATCCAAGATTAATTGGCCAAATTATTTCCAAACTGACTGATAAGTCAAATAATTACTGCCGCAGAAGTGACGTTACTAGTATGTGTCGCATTTATTGCTTGTGGGTCAAGCAACTATCTTGAGACGAGATCCCTCTTTAACCAAACAGTTCCAGAATTTGGGTGAGATGTGAGTTGAATAAAACTACCTACCCTTTGGGAAGGTCAATTTGTGACATATTCTTTGTTTTTGATTCTTCAGTTTCTGGGTAAAATAACTTGGAGATGGCAAGAGCAGCAGGAGCAGACATGACCGAGGCGGAGATGAGGTGAGAGGCGCTGATTCCGAAGGCTATGTACGCGCCTAGAACACCACCTGCAATGGTGGCAAAACCTCCGGTCATCACAGCGTGGAGCTCCGACTTTGTCATGTCTTTGATGAGTGGACGGATGAGGAGAGGGGCTTCAGTCTGGAAGAAAGGTCAAAAAATATGTGAGAATACATGATGAAGAGAGGGGCTTCAGTCTGGAGGAAAGGTCAACAAATATGTGACAATACATACTGCCTAGAAACCAATGCAGCAAATTGTGAATCCACGTACTTACCTGTTGATAGTGTGCAGGCCTCTCAGTGACTTTTTTTTTTAAATAAAGATTTTTTTACAGGTTGGAAAAGTTGAAATAAAGGTTTTTAAAGGTTTTGGATTTGAATAAAAAGGTTTATAAAGGTTAACTCATGGAATAATTTTTTTAAACAATAAGCATATTCTGGGGCAAAAGGCAGTTGGTGGCGCCAAAAGTCCATTACTTACGTGAAGTTGGAAATTTTATTTTGGTTCTTCTACTTTTTAAATGTGTGTTGAGAACAGATATGCTATTAAATGGATGTGTATACTTACCAATAAAGCTAAAACCTTGGCACTCGAATCATTTACCTCACTTAACTTTGAAAATAAAGGTTTTTAAAGGTTTTAAAGATTATTTTGAAAGGAATAAAGGTTCAATTTGTCAATATAGGTTTTTAAAGGTTTACTGGGAGCCCTGAGTGTGTCCGTTTAAAAGATTGCTCTTTTTGGTTCCTTTCAATGAAAAAAAAAACATCAATAATATGCGGCTGTTCAACTACCTTTAATATTCAAGTCATCTGGGTAATAGATATGAGTCATGTGGGTAATAGACATGAGTCATGTGGGTAATAGATATGAGTCATCTAGGTAATAGATATGAGTCATGTGGGTAATAGATATGAGTCATCTGGCTAATAGATATGAGACATGTGGGTAATAGATACGAGTCATGTGGGTAATAGATACGAGTCATGTGGGTAATAGATATGAGTCATGTGGGTAATAGACACGAGTCATCTGGGTAATAGATACGAGTCATCTGGGTAATAGATAAAGAGTCATCTGGGTAATAGATACGAGTCATCTGGCTAATAGAGACGAGTCATATGGCTAATAGATAAAGAGTCATCTGGGTAATAGATACGAGTCATCTGGCTAATAGAGACGAGTCATATGGCTAATAGATATGAGTCATGTGGGTAACAGATATGAGTCATGTGGGTAATAGATACGGAGTCATGTGGGTAATAGATATGAGTCATGTGGGTAATAGATACGAGTCATCTGGCTAATAAAGTTTTAAAGCTTATTTTAAAAGGAATAAAGGTTCAATTTGTCAATAAAGGTTTTTAATGGTTTTTAAAGGTTTACCGCGAGCCCTGCAATTAACTTTGTATTTATTACAAGAGAATATAGTCAGCAATTTTCAGATTTGGTAGTTGATTTCTTGAATTATGTGCAAAATATAATTAATACCCTTAGTCCCTTACCTGGCCAACAAAGATGTTTCCAGCTGCATTGAGCGATTCTGATGCTGATGTCTGCATCGTCCTCTGCATAAGCCATGCAATCTTTGATATGACGACCTGCATGACCCCGAGGTAGTACAACACCGATATACATGCACTGAAATAAATCACTACTGGAAGGATCTGTAAATGAGATCATTATATAAACGATCAAACTTTTATAGACTCATCTCATAATCGTTTATCCATTAATAAAGATTTTTTGTTTTCATTCATTTTCTTGTACATATTTCTAGCAATCAGCAATCATTCAATATCATGGCCTTCTCTGTTAAAAATCAACCACTTTAGGAATCTTTGAATGAACAAGGTCTAGTTAATCTAGAAAATGTGGATTTGTTCAGTCATCACTAAATCTTAATTGTTTATTTTATTTTAAATTTTCTTGTTTTTATGTCACAATCAAATCAACAAAAGTAGCAGACACTGACATGTTTTGAAAACTTCACACAAAGACATCAATTTAAGTATAGCTTTTATATATGAGAGGCACAGATGTCTTTTTGGATAAATAACAATTCAGAAAAGAAACTCCTTTAACGAATACGAGCAATTTTTTACTCGGAACCTTCTGCTCATTCGAATAAGTGATTAAATACTTGTAAATTATTGACAGCCTACCTTGAATGCAAAGAAATGATCTAAGAATGATGGGTCACCAAAGACAAACTTTGCCCCTGCGTCAGAGTAATCCAAGAAGATCTGCACAACGTCACCAATCGACTGGAAGACCCGAAATCCAACGGTTGTTCGTAAAATAAAAATACCAATCACAAACTGCAAGACGAGTCCCCAGATGACTGGCTGCCATTTTACCTGGAGACAACAAATAAAGAAGGTTTAGCGGCAATAATATATAAGAAAATCTTTGAGCAGTGCTAGGGGACATCTCAACTAGTTGTTCCTATATGAATTTCTACAGTAATTTCAACATTGAATTTTTTCACCAGTTTCTTACGTTCCAAGTGTTCTTTCATATAAGATGAAGTTGCTTCACCACTGAACTAATCCTTCTCCAGACCCCTAGCTTGATTTAAAAAGGGGCAGGGTGCTATACTTGTTGAGGGGCACATTAATGTGCGCACGAAGCGCTGCATCTTTTCGGCACAGAGTCCAATGGCCCCCTTTAGGCTCAATCCCATGGTGAAGAAGCTCTGGGATTTTAGCTATCATACATCTCAGAATGAATATTCTGACTGATAAGGACCATTCATTAGCTAAACAGGACAATTGCTTACTATGCTATCATTCTGTGTTCTGTATGCATGCAAGGTATTTGATTTATGAGATTAATTAAGATTATAAAGTTAAAAATAATAACCTAATCTAAAAAAAAAGAGAGATTTTTTTTAAAACTTTAATTATGAGGGGCAGGGCAGACCCCCAGAGGGCAGGGTGGGCCCATGGAGGGGCAAGGCGGGGTGGGCCACCCCTGTGAAACAGCAAAGCTAGGGGTCTATTTAATACAAGCTACATTGAGCTTCAACATGATTGATGTTCTGGTTGATACTTACATGTCTGGGGCTGTAAGATGTGATGTACATACAGAAGATGAAAACCAAAAGGCCCACGGCAGATATTAGCTGAGATGGATTTTCTCTTGTGAGGAAGTACAAACCCACGCCAACACAAGCCACGAGGAAGAGGTAAAAAGGCCTGGAAATATAAATTGGTACAAATAAAAGCTTACTCACCAAAAAAAAAATATAAAAATCAAAAAAATCTGCAAACCTGTATTCCAAGGCAAGATGGCTCAATAATGAGATGAAACATTAATTGTTTAATTGCTACAAATAACTGAAAAATTCTCCAAGTATGACAAATTCTGTCACAGACCAACTGAAATATTTGGAACATATTAGATGTTGATAATTTTCACTGAATTGATGTTTACTTCTTGTAAAAGAAAATATGTAACCAGTTCTCAAACTTTATTACATGAATTGAACTAAGTCAGTTTTAATTTGAAGGAGATTAGATGCATCTTGTTGACTAACTATGACAAGCTAGGAGTTGCACTGCCAATACTCCTTCCACAGTTTGAAAAAGAAAAGGAAAAAACTATCAAATACTCAAGAACTTGGCTGACAAGCGTGGGGCACAGTTTTTGGGTGATCACTAGAAAAACTGTTCTACGCAGTCTCTCTGAAACAATCCATTTTGACCTTAAAAATAGTCTGTACATTTTTTCATCAATTGAATTGTCCTTCCTTGAAGTGCATGATGTACTTTAAGGTATATGCACAGGTAGAGGCAACATTATTGAGGCAACATTGGATAAATTGATTTGTTGAAGAAAGCAACAACAAAAAAATCATCAAAATTGGCCATTTTAGAGCTTTTTAAGATTTTTTTGCAAATATGCAAATTTTTGAGTTACTCTTGTGATGTAGGAATGGGACACAAGTCTCCATTCTCTTATGTAAAATCCATTGCTTTTTAACCCTCTGCCATTTTGCTTGGAAAGAGCAAAGATAATTCTAATGAAAAGGATTTGATCTTTACCACACCAATTTCAAGCTGGAGAAGGTATTTTGAACATTTTCAAGGTTTAAATGTGAAAAAAAAAAAAAGCATTTTGGGGCGTTTTCCTGTTCATACATCACATTTTTTTAATAAATATTTTTTATTATCAAACTTTGACTACTCAAAACCTAAAACTACACATGCTGTTTTCAAAATTCAGACCATCTAAATCAAAATTATTGCTCTTTTCGGTCAATGATTGAACAGAAACGTTTTGCACCTGTCCATATACCTTTCAACATTCTAATGCACTTAGCATGTGAAAATACCCTGACTGCCACTGCTACATGTGATTGCTTATCACAATATTGCCAACAAATTTCAAACACTACCCTCATATGTCAGAAGACTGCTCCTTTTAAGTTTTGGTGTGTTTATAAATTTGACAGCACATGGGACTACTTAGGCTGGTTGGTGAAGTTTACCTGCACCAGCATGGCAAGGCACTGACTGGCATGGTACCACAGCACCGGCACCAACTGGCATGACAACACAGCACTGGCATGGCACCACAGCACTGGCATGGCACCACAGCACCGGCATGGCACCACAGCACCGGCATGGCACCGCACCACCGGCATGGCACTGCACCAAAACATAGCACCACCGCACAGCACCATGGCATCGCACCGCGGGCACGGCACCACTGCATTAAAAATCCAGCAAATTGCTTCATTATAGATTGTTTATATCTTTTGAATGCACATTCATTGCCAGAACTAAATTCATCTTATATTGTTGGCGCACTTTTAACTTTAAGAACTAAAAACTGATTTTACTATACTAGGGTACTGTTTGTACATAAATTATTTTGTGAAAGACCAGGTGGAACTTCAGACTGTACAATCGGCAACATTTCTTATGGATTTAGGAAAACTTTTTACTACACCTTTTTGAATGTGTAAAAAGCCAAGGCTCTTTATTTTCAAGTAGTTTTATCAGCCTAACGGGTAATGTTAACCCTCACTCTACCACGCAGCGATAGTATCGCTGTTTTCAAACCACCTTTTTCTAAAAATAAAATCTGGATTTTACCAGTCCTATAAAAGTAATCTTGATATCATTTTAAAGTACTCGGATATTTCTTTTACAAAATGTAACTTTTTCATAGGATTCACATTACAGAATTTTGAGAAAAAGTACAGCGAAAAAGGGTGAAACTCAAAAATTGCTAAACAATTTACAACAAATGTTTTTTTTCCTTCTTTTATATCTTACAATAACTTCAAGATCACTTTAAGCTTCAAAATCAAACACGCAAGTCCTAAGACATGATAGTATGTATGGTTTCTGGTCAAATTCTTATAATCCCTACCTGCAATCTTTTGTTCTGGAGAAATTTCTTCAAAATTTCATGATTTTCTGCCATTTTTAACATGTTTTTTCTTCAAAAAATTGTGTACCCAAACCGTACATGCTTCGTTGAACCGCCATTCGAAAGCGCTATAAATTTTCTCTTATTTAATAAAAAAAAAAGACATACTGTACTTTCCAACCGGTGACTGTACTTTCCAACCGGTGTCTGTACTTTCCAACCAGTGTCTGTACTTTCCCAGTACCCAGAGACAAAGCTGACGGAGGACTTTTGAAAACTTACCATCGAATAAACTTCCATGCCTCTGAGAAAGCTGCAATAGGTTCAGCCAGAGATTTAGCTATGGATTCTCCGTGAATATCCCGTATGGTCGCATACACATAAATGACCAGACCCATACCGGTCAAGATGAGGATGACCATGGCGTCTTCAATATCGCGATGGCATGCAAGGATAAGAATGATCAGCCAGCCAATCAGAAGAAAGATGTAAAATGACCACCATAGCTGTTTCTTGTGATTGTTAGCCGCTATTTGGAAATCACCTGTAACATCATCGAATGCCTGTTATGTAAAAGGAGACAATTTTTATTTGACAGTAATTTACATGTATATCTAGCTGAGAAAACACATTTTATTTTGTCAGGGGGTGGGGGGATAGAAGGACCTAATTTTCTGTTACAGTGGAGCAAATGTCACATGTATATTGCATCTTAATGTTTATAAAATGCATTTAATTCCTGTAATGCACGATTTGAGTGTTTGGCGTCGTCCATATTTACAACAGATTAATTTTATAACAAAGTGTAAACTTTTCATGATTTTCATTCTGTTTTGTTTTTACACATTCTAAACAAGCTTACACAATTTTTTTTTAATGATTTATGTGATGGCATCGTATTATGCACTTGCCAGTTGTATGACTCACCCCACTACCCCCAGCAATGTCAGTAAAATGTGAGTCATTGACATAAAATAGTGACTCACATGTGCGTCATTGTACCAAATTGTCAGTCACCAGAGAGTGACTGAGGTGGGTCAATTTACTTCAAACCATGATTGACTTTGTACAGAGGTGATTGATTTGGGGGAAGTCATTTCACAAAAAAATGGCAGTCACCTAAGTGACTGAGGGGTGAGTAAATGTACATGTTTTGTTTTTCGTGCAATAACTCACCTTATCCAGGGGAGTGGGGGTGAGTCACACACTTGACAAGTGCATTATATGCATATTTAATGCACGGTTCAAAGGTTGCACTTGCAAATGACCCTCCAAAAGTCTGGTCAATCTACTCGGGCCAAAGTCCTTTGTTCCGTGCATTAAATACGCATACAGTACAAACACAGGGCCGCAACATGTTGAACTATAACATAAAACATTCAGTGTGTTGGCCCACTGATCTAAAGACCATAAAAAGGGGAGGGGAGGGGAGGGGAGGGGGGAGGGGAGGGGGAGAGGGGAGGGGAGAGGGGAGGGGGAGGGGGAGAGGGGAGGGGAGGGGAGGGGAGGGGAGGGGGAGGGGGAGAGGGAGGGGAGAGGGAGGGGAGGGGAGGGGAGGGGGGGAGGGGGAGGGGAGATTATCTTTAAATTTAAATGTTTGTATTTTACATTCAATCTTACATTCTTAAAACAAAGTCATGCGTTTCTTTGCAGTCCTTACGAATCGACAGAAATTCATGCAGGGGAACGATTAAGGATGTATGCAAGCAAACCCCGCAAGTATTGCTTAATATATCAGCCTTTCAAAATCACTCACCAACCACATTTTTTCCTGGAATGAAGGGTGCTCCTCTTTCTTCTTCTCAGCAGGGTCCTCAATCTGTAGGGTGGTGTGATTAAGAGGGGTGCTTGGTAGGTCGGGGTACACCTGTCCACCAGGGAGCATGGTCTCAATCTCCTTGGGTCCAGCAGTATTGTCATAATCTGCAATTCTTTTCTTATAGTCATCCTCCTGTGTGGAAAACAAAATATAAATCAATTTGATAATTAATTAATTTGATAATTGATTTGAGTTAAATTGATTCATTAAATTGATTGAGTATTAGACCATTTGTACATCTGGTGACCTTACTAAGTGATTCACTAAACATGTTTTCAGATAAAGAACTGTAGAGATACTGTACACTGAATCAGGCAGCTAAGGTTGCCCATCAAGGCTCCCACACCTCCAGATGGCAGAAGTTACAAGTTCCAACATACAGGGAGGCATGCACTGGGAGGTTCTAGTATCTTTGACACAAGCTTTTAGCTTTAAATGATTTTACGAAAAATTATTATTATTTTTGTTTTTCAATATTTCTGATTACTATTATTTTTTCCATGTTGAGTTCCCCTGGTCACAATTGGTATTATGGTTCCATTTTAAACAAAGTAAGGAAAAGGCTCCAGTCACAGATTTTTTTTTAAATGTTTTCAACTGTTTGACAAAGATTTACATAGCTATCAGATTTTTTTTTTTAAATGTTTTCAACTGTTTGACAAAGATTTACATAGCTATCTAAATAGGGGAAATGTTGGGTTCAGTCGAGGATAGGGTCCTTTCCCCTTTTCTTATTTTCTTGCCTTTGAAGCAGCTGGACTTCCCAGCATGAGAAAGATATACACGAATCAATATCAGGGATTTATCCTGGATACAGCAACTGAGAGTGACTGTAACACATGGTGAATGCATTTATTACTGTATGCATTTATGCACTTGTTCAGTGTGTGACTCACCCAGGTCACCACCGGAAAAAAGTGAATTATTGCACCAAGGTGGACTTTTTATAGTTTTTTTAATTTAAACCAATTAACCTTATAAATGAATACCTTACATGGATACAGAACATGATAGCATAGTGACACACCCTCATAAATGAATACCTTACATGGATACAGAACACAGAATCAGTCATTTAGGTTTGGTTTTATAGGTTTCTTCACCATGTTGAGTTTAATGCGGCACAGTGACAGTCAGAATATGTACATTGACACACCCTCAGTCATTTACGTTTGGTTTAGTTTGTTGATGTTTAACGGCACTGTGACAGTCAGAGTCAAATGTGCCAAGAGGGTTTTCAAAAATTTAGGTGACTTGACATTTCTTTTGAAATGACTTACCCCAAATCACTCACCTCTGTACAAAGTCAATGAGTCTGAAGTAAAATTGATTTGCCCCAGAGTAACTGACAAATTTGGTACAATGACTTACATGTCAATGACTCACTTGTTTCATACAACTGGCAAGTGCATTATTCAATGACTCATACATCATTACAAGACTGATATTCACTTGGTCAGTGACTCACATTTGACTGACATTGTCAGGGGTAGTGGTGAGTCATACAACTGGCAAGTGCATTATTCATAATGTATATCATATATTATTACAAGGAACTTATTACAATATTTTTTTTTTTTTTTAGATTATATTTTTTTTATTATTATTAGCATATTCACTTGGTTGGTGATAAAGGTACGTCACAACCAGGAGATGACGTCATCTTTGGAGTAAAACAAACATTTGCGCGACACACATGGGCAAGTCCTTATGCGTTCACTGTGTGCAGCACGTATGGCATTAAACAAGTACAGCTGATCGCTTTTGTTTTTACTCCAATGCGAGGTGAATGCGCACGGTTGCTATACGGTCTGATGACCTCAGGTCACATTTCCGACCAAGTGAATAATTACAATATTGAAAATTAAGGATGTGTTTTACAAACTGTAGGATAAAAAGTGCAAACCTGTCATGGAAAAAAAATAAAACAACAATCTAGTTACTGCAACTCTTTTACAATTCCATGAGTATTCCAGTGCCACATAAAATTTCTAGGACTTTCCAGTTTGGAAACTTAACTTAAACCCTGATGATTATTTGATTTACATTTGCATGAAATAAAAATTCAAGTACTTTAACTGTAAACATATTCAAGACTAAACAAAACTAAACAGAACAAAAAACTACAACAAAAGCCTTTATGCACTTGTCAATAGTGTGACTCACCCCTACACCCCCAGACAAAGTGAGTCATTGCACTAGAGTGGGTGGACAAAACATGTACATTTGACTCACCCTCAGTCACTTAGGTGACTTGACATTTTTTGTGAAATGACTTAATACCCCAAATCAATCACCTCTGTACAAAGCCAATGGGTCTGAAGTAAATTGACTCTTTCCACAGTCACTCTAGTGACTGACAATTTTGTACAATGATGCACATGTGAGTCACAATTTCATATGTCAATGACTTACCTTTTGACTGACATTGCTGGGGTAGTAGGAGTGAGTCATACAACTGACAAGTGCATTATATCTTTGGTACTCACAATAATGTATAACTCAGAGGCTGGTCTATCATTATGTCCCTTTGACCCTGAAACCATGACGATTTAGATAAACAATATATAGTAAAACACCTTCACAAGAAAACCAGAGCAGAAAAAGTCCACAACCTTTAACAAGTATGTGTATCCTGAAACATCCAAACATCAATTTTAAATAAGTCCTTCTTCCAACTTCAGAAACAATTCAGTTCAACAATCTTATCAAACTTGCACAAAAAAATTCAGAAGAAAATCACGGTTGAAAATGATGAATCAGTCCTGACTTCACTAACCAGTATGTGCTAAACCATCCAATCCTGAAATCTAATTAAGGTTATCTCCTCCCAACTTCAGAAACAATTTAGTTCAATATTCTATTTTAAGTTAAAAAAACCAACCAAAGTTTCCCAAGCAACCAAGGATAAAATCAGTCAACCAACCTGAAAGAGTGTCCTAAAATAATGAGAACTCAAATTTAAATACCTCCCACTTCAAAGAAAAACAAAAAAACATGTCATGTGGTTCTTGGCATGTGGACTGCTTCTGTAAATAATCTTACTTACCCAACTAACCAGGAACTTGGAAGAGGCAGAAAGTGTTTATTGATCCTGCAAGCGAAGCATTTGTGGGAAACCACTGAAGCATTCCCTTATTAAACTTGTATACCAGCAGGCTGTATAGCCAGATTGTCTTGCCCATTCATGGGATGGAATGATAAGAGGACTAATTTCCATAACAATGCAAAAAGCTTTTGTGTAAGACCAACAGAAATTAGGACAATAAGTTCAAGGACAATTAAAATCCTTTAAAATGTTTGTCATTTTCTCTATAACCCAGTAACATTACGGTCCCTTGCACATGTATGGGTAATGGAAGTCACATTTAAAAGCGCCATACTACATGCAGAATCTCCTCTCCTCGGTGTCCTTGCACAATAGAGGAAGAAAAACTTGTAATTTAAAAAAAAACATTTTATGTGATGGAAGTATCTTGTGAAAGGCATATACAGGTAGAGGCAACATTAGCTAAATTGATTGGAATTTCCTTAAAAAAACATGAAGAAAGCAAAAAGAAGAAAAAAAATCATGAAAATCGGATAAAATTTTGCCACTTTACAGCGTTTTGAAGATTTTTATGCCAATTTTTGTTGCTAGAGGTAGAAATGGGACATAATTCTCTAGTCTCTTATGTAAATTTGTTTTTTTTAACCCTCTGCCATTTCTCTTGAAAAAGCAAAGATTATTCCAATGAAGAGGATATGATCTTTACCACACCCCCTACCAACTGGAGAAGGCATTTTGAACATTCTCAAGTCTGAAATAAAGGGAAAAATGTGAAGAAAAGCAAAAGCATTTGGGGGTGTTTTCCTGTTCATACATCACATTTTTTTCAATAAATTAAACTTATTAAACTTTGATTACTCAAAACTGGAAAACAACACATGCTATTTTCAAAATTTAAAGACCATTAAAATCAGAATTTAATGCTCCTTTCGGTCGGTGGTTGAACAGACAACTTTCGTACCTGTCCGTTTACCTTTAATAAAAAATGAAGATGATCATTTTGTGTGTGTGTTGGTGATGTATGTGGGTGGTGATGTGTGTGTGCTGTTGTGTGTGTGTGTTTTTTTTTTTTTTTTTTTTTTTTTTTTTTTGGGGAATTATTTTGCAAGTTTATCAAACTTGGGGAGCTCTATTCTTAAGCTCTTAGAGGGATTTCATTTATACTGTAAATGTTTAAAAAAGGAACAATGTGGTGAAAAAAAGCAACCAAAAAGCTATGTTAAAGGTATGAGGAACAAATAGTCTCAAATCACAACTAAAAAAAAAAAAAAAAAAGGAAAAAAAAAAGCACAGTAATTTCAGAGTTTAAGGCTGAAGATCTAAGTTTGAAGATTGTTTTGTTTGCAAAAGTTGTAAAGTATGAAAGGAAAGCCAGCGCCAAATCTTTACTAAGTCTGTAAATTTCTGTTCAAAATCTAAATCACTGAAAATCATCAGACTATTTACTCCTTCTATATAAATGTTTGAAAAACAGTCACTGAAAAGTAAATGTATGGAAATTCACATTTTTTTCTCTCTCTTTCCTCCCCCCTATTTAAATTTAAATAAAAATGTCCATAAGTCATGAAAATAAGGCCCTGAAATTCAAGATGCTGCAAAAATTATAACCCATTTTAACAAAAAGGTTGTTATTTTCCTGGTTTACAGCATATTTTCTTTCTATTGATTTTGAAGGATTAGGTCAGTGGTCAAGCAAGTTCATCTTATATGCAAGAGGACTTTAAAAGAAACAAAATGGAGAAGAAAGCATTGCAAAATCTTATTCCGTTAAGGAAATATTCTAGTTTAAAATTTGGTATCATTTGTGTAGAAATGACTGAAATCAGACTAGTTGTGATGTCACAGCCTCGGATTCCTCAGTCTTTATGTATTTTAAAGAAAGTTTATTTAAACTTTTCACTATTTAAATTATTTTTCTTCAAACTTTCTTCAGGTGGTACATTATAAATACCCTTCCTAGATTCAGTTTTACTGCTTTTTTGACATATCTCATGCTTTTTAAGCCCCAAAATCGCAGGACAAGGTATGATAGAATACATAAAGACTTTGAGGAATCATAAGATTAACATGCTTGACCACTGAACTAATGTTTCTACACAAATGATACCAAACTTTAAACTTACATATCTCCTTGACGGAATAAGATTTTTGAATGCTTTCTTCTCCATTTTGTTTCTCTTATAGTCCTCTTTCAAATAAGATAGACTTGCTTGACCACTGACCTAATCCTTTAAACTTAAATATCTCCTTAACAGAATAAGATTTTTTAATGCTTTCTTCCATTTTTTACCACTGAACTAATCCTTTAATAACGGAAAAGATTTGTTAATGCTTTCTTCACTATTATGTTTCTCTTGAAGTCCTCTTTCATAAAAGATAAACATGCTTGACCGTTCTAATCCCTTAAGTTATTGTCCATAAATCTTTATAAGGGGGCTAGTGTGTCACATGTCAAAATTTTGCTTATTTTATAGAAATATTTTGTTTGAAATGTTGTGACCAGTGCAGTCATTGGATGTGTGTATTGTAGGTGTACTAAAATAAAGTGACATTAATCTAGTGTCATATCAAGTAATTGTTTGGTTTGTTGATGTTTAACCGCACTGCGACTGTCAAATGTGCCAAGAGGGTGTTAACAATCTAAGGCGCAAGAGTTAGGACAGAGGAGTTGGAGAGGGAAAGGGGAAAGAAAGGAGAGAAAAAAATACAACGAATAATGAAGGAGCAAATAAAGGTAATATAAAGATAAGGATAGGATGGTAGGATAGAAAAGGGGGCAGTGTGGGTAAGGATTAAATCAGGTGGAATAAGTTGCTATTGCATAGGAAGGTGAAGATGTTGGAGAGAAATTTTGTAAATCTGAATTCATAAGAATTTTTTTTGTTAAAGGATAAGTTCAGGGGTCAAGCAAGTCTATCGATATGAAAGAGGACTTCAAAAGTAACAAAATTGTAAAGAAAGTATTCAAAAATATTTTTCTGTTAACGAGATATCTAAGTTAAAATTTTGGTATCATTTGTGTAGAAATGACTGAAATCTGACTAGTTGTGATGTCATAGCCTCAGATTCCTCAAAGTGTTTTATGTATTTTATCATATTTTGTCCTGCAATTTTGTGGCTTAAACACCACGGAATATGTCAAAAAAAGTAGTAAAACTGAATCTGGCAAGGTTATTTATAATATACCACCGGTAGAAAGTTTGAGGGAAAATAATTTAAAGTAAAAAAATAAAAAAACTTTCATTAAAATACATCAACAATTGTTAAAAATGTGAGGATGAAGACACCAGCTTTACATAGTAGACTTACTACACCAGTCATTTTACACAGATAAGACAGCTTTAAACTTGAATATCTCCTTAACAGAATAAGACTTTTGAACGCTATTTTCACCATTTTGTTTCCTTCGAAGATCTCTTTCATATAAGATGACCTTTCTTGACCCCTCAACTAATCATTTAAGAAAGTGAGGGCATGACATCATTCTTTGTACAGTTTTTTTATACCAATTATTTTTTTCATACAAAATAAATGAAACAGGATATGAGATCAGGCAGCATTCAGAAGAGTCATGCCTAAAAATGATTGGTTTGATGCAACCCTGCCTACCCATAAATACTTACCTATTCAAATAATGATCTTCCTTTATGTGTAAAAAGATATACATAAAATATTTACTTAATGAGTAAAAAATGTTTTGCCTACTGTACATGTACTTACCCAGAGGTGCAATGATGATCCAGACCCCTAGCTTTGCTGTTTTACAGGGGCGTGCCGCCCTGCCTCTCCATGGATCCGCCCTGCCCCCCTGGGGTCCACCCTGCCCCTCATGAGAAAAAATGTATATATATTTTTAAGATTTTTTCTCTCAAAACTTAATTTTAATTAACCTCATAAATGAATACAGGACATAAAATGATAGCACAGTAAGCAATTGTCTTGTTTGTAAAGGGGCCCTGGACTCCATGCCATAAAGACGCAGCTCTTCGTGCATGCATCAATGTGCCCCTCAACAAGTCTGGCACCCTGCCCCTATTTAAATCAAGCTAGGAATCTGCTTGAATGGTGCAGTGGTTAAAGAGTCAGGCTCATATTCGAAAGGTACCGGGGTTCGATTCCCACTGCGGGCTTTGCATGTCCTTGTGCAAGGCATTTAACTCTACTTGCTTCCGTCTGCTCAACTGTAAACTATGAGTACCAGCGCTGCTGGGGAGTTAACCTATGATGGACTGGTGAGTCATGTACTCTGCACCATGGAAACCGGGATAAGCACCGGTCCTATGAGACTAATGGCTCGGATGGATTTAACTTTGTAACATGTACCGACCAATCTTTTTAAGCAAGGTGTTTTAAGGAAGGCCTCATACTAAACTGACATCTCCTAGATGAACCTAGCAACTTCTTAGATCCAAAGTTTTGTTTTAAACCCACTTTTCTTCCCTTGCTTGGCCCCAGATCATATGCAAGACATGGCCAAACCTTATAAGATGTGATACTGTACTTACACGTACAACAGAAGGGAGGTCATGGACTGCAAAGGTTTTTAAGGACACCTTACCCCTCTCTTTAGGCTCTGCCTTCTCCAGTGCTTGAGGTCACCCGTTGCAGGCTCCATTTTTAAATTCCAAATATAAAATTCAACAAAAGCACCGTCCACAACAATATAAAAATTAATAAAAAAGAGTGTCAATTGAGACAAAATTGATTAATGTTTCCTTGATGAGCTTCTTCCCAAAATTTTTAGAGGAAAAACAACAACAAATCTTCAAAATTAATACTCAATATCCTCGTCTTAACAACGTGCAGCAGATGGTAATATTAAGATCTCCATGCGTGTATGATTGCCAATACATTTGATGGAAGTGTGCACTTTTTGTCTGTATTTGAAAAAGGCTAGGCTCCTGTGCAATAGCAGTATAAAATCTCCAACCAGTCGCTATCAGGAATAACAAAACAAGAGGGTACGTAAAGCAAACAGGTTTAAGTTTCTTTTGACAAGTTTACCTGGTGCTAGTAGTCTAGTTTTGTGAAATATTATCAAATCTGCACACACACAAAAAAAAAAGGTTACTGGCACAGATATTCAGTATCAGCTTTTGCAGTTTTTGAACTTTCAATATAGATCAATTCAAGTGTTGCGTGTAAAAACTGAATTATTTATTTAGTCTTGTTTCAGCAACTTTACCTCCTTTCATAAATAAAGTTGTCAAGTTAAATTCTTAAGTTTGGTGTTATCAAAAAGTTTGATTCTTTTTGAGCAAACATGAAAAGTGCAGGGAAGCTTTGAACCTAACATGTTGACAAAACATGTATTTTATATATAAGAATAATAATCTCAGTGAACAAACTACACTACACAACGATCACCAGACAGTTCTGCACATAGTAAATTGAATTTCAAGTTATTCAACAAGAGTTTAACTTTAACAGTCACTCGGGAGAAACAAAATGACGAAATGAATTGTAGAATTCCAGACCAAATACTCTTTTCTGGATGCAAGCAGTGAGTTGCCATTCTACATGGCAAGTCCCTGATGCAAGACTGTTCCTCGACCTCTTTTGACTTTTCTTTGAAGCTCCCGTCAAAGCAATGCATTAACGTGATTTTTATTACCAAATATCCCATGAAACTCAATTCTGAGAATTTATGAGTATTAACTATCTCTGAACTCATTTTTCAGAAATATTCAAAACAACATGTGTAAAAGGAATACTACTTAAAACAAAGGAAATGCTTATCGGGAAGTCACATGACCACTAGTAATGATGTAACTTTTAATAATGTTAACTGCTTAAAAATGTTACAAATCATATACAGTACTCTGGAAAACTGAAATACAGTGTTTCAGTTTCCTGAATGAGGAATTTCATAGAAATTGTCTGTTGGTCTTGCAAGCACATATCAATCAGAACAGGTAGCTGTCATTTAGAGCCAGACCACTAGCTTTGCTATTTTACAGGGGTAACCCGCCCTGCTCCTTTGTGGGTCCGCCCTGCCCCTTATGAGAAAAAGATTTTTTTTTAAAAATAAAATTTGTATTTATTTTTAAATTAATAATCTTAATTAACCTATAGATGAATACCTTACATGGATACAGAACACAGAGTGATAGCATAGTAAGCAATTGTCCTGTTTGGCTCATGAATGGTCCCTTATCAGTCAGAATAGTTTCATTCTGAGGTATAATTGTGGCTAAAATCCCAGCGCTTCTTCACCAAGGGATTGAGCCTCAAGGGAGCCTCTAAACTCCACCTCCACACCGAAAGGATGCAGCGCTTCGCACCCATTAATGTGCCCCTCAACATGTTTAAGACCCTGCCCCCTTTTTAAATCAAGCTAGGGGTCTGCTGTTTCTTGGACTTGCAAGCATACATCAATTAAATCAGGGAGCTGTCATTTAGAGCTTCCTGATAAGAATGATTAGGAGAATCAAAAGTGATGAAACTTTTAAAAAATATTTGGCAATTTTCATGTTAAAACCTGAAGGCCTATCCAAGGGCAAATTAAAGGCAAAACTTGTTTAATACAGAGACTCAATACAGATACAGGATAATAATAAGATTTAAAAAAAGCTCAAATTTACAACTTAATGCTTTTGTGGATGTGGACCTAAATATGCAAATTTGTGATGACATAATGTAAATAATGTCACTATGAAAGCTTCAATCATTTTCATTTAATGTAAGAAATCAGCAACAAAACATTGCCTTAACACCTTTTTTTTTGAACAATAAAAATATTCAAAATTAAAACTGCTAAATTAAAAATTGTGAATGAGTCGAGAAAAATCCAATTACAATCCCCTTAAACAATTCTCTAATTTGGGCTGTGGATTTTCGTTTAATAGCCTATAATCGTTTTAACGGCTGAAATTCCGTTTGTTTAGATGTTGAAACTGACCAACCACCCCCCCCCCCCACTCCCCAACCCCAAAAAACTTTAAAAATTGCACCTCAAAGTTTTAAAGATTTTTTTTTTTGGGGCGGAACTGGATCTAGCCCTACAATAACCACTGCATAACCATCACTATGGTCGCCCAATAATAAGAAAGGAATGTCACAAAACTTGAGTAGGGCCTTATAATAAGTCTTCAAATTACCTGTAAGGCTTAAAAAATAATGATCCATAGTTGGAACAACAATAAACAGATACAGAATAAAATATCCTTTTTACTCCCATGTCCAAGATAATACTCTAATTTATAACAAGTATCAATTTTTTGAGCATTGTTATATATTAGTTGTCTGTAAATAATTAACTTAAATATAAAAAGTAATCTAAAACAACTTTTACCAAGGCCACACACATACATGTAACAAAACATGGGTGTAATTTGATGGCACATTTAAAGAAAACAATGCAATGTTTTCAGCTGTAAAAGTTACTCAATGATTCAAAGTGTCACAATTTTTTTTTTGCTAAACATTGTTATCACACCCAAATTTCATTTTGTATCTTTGGGTCAGAGACAAGTTCAAATTCAATCCATCATTTTCTAAAAGAATTAAGTGGAGAATATTTCAAATTAAGATTCATAAAAAAAAATAAAGAATTTGATTGGTTAATTTGAACATGTGCTCGTAATTTGAGGTTCACACACTTTTATGCGAAAACATTTTGAGGATATTTGAACCTTGCTAATATGTCTTCTACAGCAATTTGTCAAGTTCCATTTTGTTTTTTAATATTTAATAAAAAGAGATGAACCTGTTTTGCGGTTAACACCTGTTCCCTCTTCTTGCTTCAGAGCAAATGGGATGCACCAACTGTTTCAAATTTAGTCTCTGTGTTTTGGCTACAAAAATAAAGTTTATTCAGAGATAATTGTCTTTGAAGTTTTCGATGTCAAGTTCAACCATATTGATGCCTCTAAAGGGGCTCCAGGTCTCTAAAGGGACTCCAGGCGTAAAAGGCCAACTCAAAATAAGTGCATTTGATATTTTGTTTCTCAGGTGTTGGGGGCACATTATCAAAATGATGCAAAATATTTAAAAAAATATTTTGGAGCATGTACAGTATATGTTGGTTGTGTTGATTATCTTTGAACCAATATGTCAGAAAGCTTCCTTTTTTCAGCTCACAGACTGGTGGTGAACAGGGTGCATACCCCCAACTTTGCTGTTTTACAGGGGAGGCCTGCCCCGCCCTGGGGTCCGCCCTGCCCCTCATAAGAATTTTTATATTTTTTTTAAAGATTTAATTATTTTTTATTTACTTAATAATCTTAATTAACCTCATAAATAAAATACCTTACATGGATACAGAACACAGAATGATAGCACAGTGAGTAATTGTCCTGTTTGGCTTATGACTGGTCCTTATCAGTCAGAAAAGCTTAATTCTGAGATGTATGATTATAGCTAAAATCTAATATAATACTAAAGAACATTTTTTTTTTTTTTTAATGAAACTTCACAAGTGGGGAAATCTGACCAAGGATTTAAAAGACCTAAAAAATACCTTCGTACACTCACCGTGCCAATTAATTCTATTAGACAGGTTCTGCTACATTCTCAAACAAACAACATTTGTGAGTTATTCATGTTGGAGAAAATCATATAATTCTTAAAAATTCAACACAGAATCAGGAATCTTCACTCACCATGCATAAACCAAACCAAGATTTAAAAGGGGCAGGGGGCTAGATTTGTGGAGGGGCACATTGATGCGCACGTGAAGCGCTGCCTTTTGGCGTGGGGTCCAGGGGTCCCTGGTGAAGCTCTGGGATTTTAGCTATAGTCATACCTCAGAATGAAACTATTCTGACTGATAAGGACCATTCATGAGCCAAACAGGACAATTGCTTACTATGCTATCACTCTGTGTTCTGTATCCATGTAAGGTAATTTTTCATTTATGAGTTTAATTAGTTAAGTTTTTATTGATTTTTTTTAAATTAGAAAATGTCAATATTGATACATTTTTTCCTTCTGATATTGGGGATATATGTCAATATTGACCCATATTGATATGGTCGATATTGAGTTCAAGGGTCATATTGATATATCGATATGTTTTCCATGGATATTGTACTATACATGAACTAATAATGAAGTTAACATGACAACCAAACATGCACCTTTACTCACTATACAGCCACACAAATTGTGTAATTTGTAATAATATAAAAGTTGCAAGCAGTCAATAATATTAAGAGTTGATTAAGTCATCAATATTTCGATAAATACATGTGTTACCTAAAATTATGTTCCACAGGCAGGAAATTCTTTATTCTCAACATACAGTACTGTAGGCTGTATGTACAGGCCGCTATGGACATTGTGCAATAATATAAGTTAATTTTCATGATTTGTGATGGTTGAGAAACATGCACCTTTACTCACTATACAGCCACACAAATTGTGTAATTTGTAATAATATAAAAGTTGCAAGCAGTCAATAATATTAAGAGTTGATTAAGTCATCAATATTTCGATAAATACATGTGTTACCTAAAATTATGTTCCACAGGCAGGAAATTCTTTATTCTCAACATACAGTACTGTAGGCTGTATGTACAGGCCGCTATGGACATTGTGCAATAATATAAGTTAATTTTCATGATTTGTGATGGTTGAGAAACATGCACCTTTACTCACTATACAGCCACACAAATTGTGTAATTTGTAATAATATAAAGTTGCAAGCAGTCAATAATATTAAGAGTTGATTAAGTCATCAATATTTCGATAAATACATGTGTTACCTAAAATTATGTTCCACAGGCAGGAAATTCTTTATTCTCAACATACAGTACTGTAGGCTGTATGTACAGGCCATATGGACATTGTGCAATAATATAAGTTAATTTTCATGATTTGTGATGGTTGAGAAACATGCACCTTTACTCACTATACAGCCACACAAATTGTGTAATTTGTAATAATATAAAAGTTGCAAGCAGTCAATAATATTAAGAGTTGATTAAGTCATCAATATTTCGATAAATACATGTGTTACCTAAAATTATGTTCCACAGGCAGGAAATTCTTTATTCTCAACATACAGTACTGTAGGCTGTATGTACAGGCCGCTATGGACATTGTGCAATAATATAAGTTAATTTTCATGATTTGTGATGGTTGAGCAATTGCAATCAATGATTTTAAATCCTTGAACATCGCATCTAAATTCCTCAAAAGGTATACCGCATCCCCAAAATTATGTGGAAAAGCCCCTAACTGACACACGAAAGTAGATTTTGTCATCTAAACTAAGATTACTTTCTCAAAACTAAAAGATATTTCCCACTAATTTCTCCTTTTACACATCAGACTTTCCGTAAAGCAAGCAGCACAAGTACAAACAGTGTGTGTGTAGATTTCTGAGCCCACTCATCCAATTTTTAGTATCAAGGACATTTTCTATAAATATTTATCGACTTCTGAATATCCATGTTTTATAAAAGAGTGCAAAAATGATGCCCTTTCAGTAGGAAATTTAAAACAAGTAAGTGGGACGTACTATTCAAAGGTAGTTGGCCTGTTTTCATTAACAACTTGAACGGTAAATACCGTCATGGTTCGCATGCCCATGCTAATTGACACCCATATCATATGACCCAGCCAAATACAAAAAAAGGCATCTCACACTATGTCCCATGGCATCCCATGTTCCACATGGCATTCCACCATATCTTCCACATGGCATTCCACCCCATATCCCACATCACATCCCATTTCCACATGGCATTCCATCATATCTCCCACATGGCATTCCACTCCATATCCCACATGACATCCCACCCCATGTCCCACATGGCATTCCACCATATCTCCCACATGGCATTCCACCCCATGTCCCACAGGGCATCCCATCCTACATGTATGACCCACATGGCATTCCACCTTATGTCCCACATCCCATGTCCCAAATGACATCCCACCTCATGTCCCACATGACATCCCATGCCTTGTACCACATGGCATTCCACCATATCTCCCATATGGTATCCACCATACATTGACTCACATGGTATTCCACCAGATGTCCCGCATGGCATCCCACCCTATGTCCCACATGATCCCATCCTACATGTATGTCCTATACTAATCCAACCAGATGTACCACATGACATCCCTCCCTGTGTCCCACATCAGTGGCTTCCCACCTGATGTCCCACATGGCATCCCACCTTATGTTCCACATGGTATCCCTCACAATGACATCCTACTTCATGTCCCACATGGCATCACTTTCTATGTCCCCATGGCCTCCTACCCTATGTCCCATATAGCCTCCTACCCTATGTCACACATGGCATCCTACCCTACAGTATGTCACACATGGCATCCCAACCTATGTCACACTCTGTGTTACTCGTGGCATCCCACCATGTCCAACATGGCATTCCACCCTGTTCCACATGGCATCCCATCCCATGTCCCACATGGCATCCCACCCCATGTCCCACATGACATCCCATAGGCTTCATAAAGGTGGAGTCAAATGATTATGCTTGATATAGTCCTTGGTGTATACCACATGGTATATATTATATCATGTCTTCAAATATTTTGAAGAATTTTAAATCTCAAGTGCTACAAGAGAAACGCTTGAGGATGTCTGAAGAATATTGGAAAATTATATCATTTTACAGTTATCTTATAAGAAATTATCAAATGTTTTGTAGAGTTTTCAAGGAAAACTTAGTCTTTAATCTTGTCTTTAGATCTATGAAAAACTTTAACATTTTATAAGGAAATTCTAACCTTCCATAAGGATATCTGAAGAAATTTTAGCTCTTTCTGAGAACTTTTAAGAAACTTGAAAATTTACTGAGGAATTCTCAAAAAACTTTAACATTTCTGAGAAAACCTCTAAAAAAAAAAATGTTGCCGGCCAGAGGTAATCGCCATTACATAGGTTCGCATTATGCTTCGCATGCGAACCAAGAAAGCTATATACCAGTTCCACAAAAGTAGTGAAAAAATGATATGTTCAAACTAATAGAATTTCAATGATTCTGTGATTTATTTTTTGAGAAAGAGACAATGTAAAAAATAATTCCTTTCAGAATAATGGGTGTTTATTTAAAGATTTATGTACATATTTCCCATTCAATTCTGTAAATTTACTTTAGAATTTGTACTTTCCATTTTTTGTGCAGGAGCAATATTACCTGGTGCAAAACAGTTCGGACTAAAGGGCCTTCAGACCAGTGTACCAGCAGACCACTAGGGTCTCCCGTCTCAAAATTCATCTAATGGAACAAGATTTTAAAATCCATTTTTAAACTTTTAAAACCTTACTTATAATATGTGGGAAAAGATGAAATTATAAAGAGGCAAAAGTAGCAAAAACTCGAAGAAACAAACGATCTCTCACCTGAGAAAGCATCAAATTCAAACTGTTATCGACAGTCATGATCAAGCTGGCTTATAATGAATGGCTTTCACTCACTAAATAATCATAATAATAATACATTTTTATATAGCGCATTATACCAAACGGTCTAAATGATCTCGTGCAGGTGGGTGAGCCGTGCTCTACTGTTTCTTGTTTAATAATTGACAAATGAATTCCAGCCATTCTAAAAATATGCTACCATTTTCTTAGTCTGTTTTAAAGCAGTAGAAAGAAGTTCTGTAATGCAATGCACATGTTGAGAAGATACATCAATTTGAATTTCCATACAAGCAATTATCGAAGTATTCTTTGTTTGTCAATTAACACAATGTGCCAAAAAAGAAGTAAGTGCAGTGCAGTTGGCAACCAAGTACGTAGGCTGTCTGAACAATTTTTTCTCACCAAAATATTGGCTTAAAAACCAAATTAAAAAAAACAAACATTATTTAATAATAGTAGGAATTGTAAGTTGTTGGGTTGGTATACAGTATATAAAATTTTTTTGTTTACCCTCGAAAATGTGTGCACCTACTGTACAATACATGGATACTTTTCATTGCAGAGCTCTGATTACTGTGTACTAAAAATGTACCCTGAATGTCCTAATACAAAGTATCTTTATGGTCTGGTTTGTTAATGTTTAATGGCACCACGACAGTCAGAGTCATATGTGCCAAGAGGTGTTAATAAATAATGGTGTACGAGTAAGGATAGTGAGGAGATGGAAGGTTTGTTAGAGAGATTAAGGGGAAAAGCTGAACATGGGAGAAAAACTGAAAAAAAGGAAAAGTATTTTTATTCAAGACAAAGCTATTTTTCCTAAATGGGTCAGGAAAGAATATTAAAATTAATTTAGTTAAATTCTTGATTTCTGGCTTTGCTGTTAAGTTTCTTGTAGCAGTGCTAATTGTTGTAAATCATGAAAAACAAAAACATTCAAACTTCTATAGTTTATTTAACTTACATCAAAATAATCCCACAATACTTTAACCATACATCTTATACTGTACATGTATGCATATTACTTTAATCACATCCCCAGTACCCCTGCTGCTGTAGTCTACCAAAGTTAGAAGACACTTTGGAATAAATGTAGTGGTTAAACAAAAAACAGCATGAGACACATGGGATCTGTGGGATGTTAAATGACTACTGCACGCAATTGTCTGAAGGAATCTACAGTATTATTGGTTACTATATGTCCCGAGATTGCAGAATTATTTCCACATTCCAAATATTAATTTCAAACTTAAAATAATTCTCTGTGGGTATATACCATGTATAGTGTGGGTATATACCATGTATAGTGTGGGTATGTGCCATGTATAGTTTGGGTATGTGCCATGTATAGTGTGGGTATGTGCCATGTATAGTGTGGGTATATACCATGTATAGTGTGGGTATATACCATGTATAGTGTGGGTGTATAGTACTTTAACAGACTGAGAAAAGGAGCCAAGTTGGAAGTAATTGTTTTCTTCTTCAAATTCAGTTATTTGACTTTCAGAACATTTTTGCTCAAGGTATAGGGACAGGATACAGTACATGTATTTGTACATGCATCAGAAAGAATTGTTGTTGTTTGTTGATGTCTAAAGGCAGGTGACAGTCAAGAGTCAAATGTGCCAAGAGGGTGTTAGAAAACTAAGGTGCAAGAGTTAGGATGGTATGAATAATAAAGGAGTGAATAAAGGAAAGAAAAGGAGAGGAGGAATAGGATGGTAGGATAGAAAAGGAAGGGGGTGTGGGTTAGGGTTAGATCAGGAAAAGAAATTTATTTTCAAGTTAAATTTCTGTCTTGAATTAAAGTCACTGAAAGTCCATCAAAATCTATTCTCCTGCTGAATTTAGTTTTGATGGAGATTCAAAACATAAGAATGAAATTATGAAAATGAAATTTTCATTAAATAAACTTAAACAAATAAACTAAAATAAGATTTTTTTTAGAATGTAGCATTACCTCCTCCCCCACCCAAATTCCTGAAAGTTATCTCTGACCATACTGGCAAATTTAAAACATCAAAATTCCCAGCTTTTTTCTTTTCCAGAAGTTTTGTAAAGCTTCTTCCAAATTTAGCAGAAGCAAGTTACCATTGAAAGAAACTGTTATTGTCCCAGCTTTTATAACTGCACTTACATCAATAATAAACAATCAAAAAAAGGTAAGTATTTTAGTCCTGTGTCCATTAGCTGTTTAATTCACATCTGTCATCGGTCAGCAAATCATTTTATTGGCATGGGAACCAAACATTGACTTGAACACAAACACCCAGAGAGTTGTCCCATAAAACACACCAGTGAGGTTCCAGTCACAAAATCATTTAAAGTGTAATGAGCAGTGCACAAGTTCTGTACACAGCTTGAAGCACCAAATGCAGCTCTATGGGCCAAAAATAATAATAAATAATGATTCCTTTGGGGCAGTTAAAATAAAATATTTAGTATATTGAATATTTAGTATTTTGAAGTGGAGGGTAAAACTGGTTGGCAATTAATGTCCATTAAATGAATTTATTTCAAGGACTGAAACTTATAATTGGATCGAAAAACCCTAATATCACAAATCAAGAAAAGTTCAGTACATGACCTCAAATAATAAGTTTAGTATAGTATACAGCAAGTACAGTGTTGGGCCCTGTAGGGGCCTATATTACCTTAAAAAGGTTCATTTTTTTATGAAGAATATTGGTCTTCATTCAATATTCCCAACCAAATTCTTGAGTTAAGTTGCATTTACTGTCAGCAAACCAGGCAGGAATACCTTAATTAAGGGTGGCCTCAAGCCAAAATAGAATCTATTCTGTAAGTTTCTGGTTTACCAACATCAAAAAAGGGCATACCTAAAGAAAATTGTCACCATTTTCATAAAAAGTTAATTTTTCTCACAAATAAATTGATTTTAAAAATAAAATCCCTTACTACAATCTATTGAATCTAACATCAATTTTTACTGAAGAAAATCACATAAAATCTTTAAATAAAATTATTTGAGTAGATAGTATCAATCTTGATGGGTAGGTGGGATACTCTGAACAAACAAATTTTAAGGATGGCCCAAAACAATTTAACATATCCAAATCATACCTTCCTTTTCAGGAAATTTGAACTTGCAGACCCCTGGCTTTGCTGTTTTACAGGGGTGGCCTGTGCCGCCCCTCCATGGGCTTGCCCTGCCCCTGGGGTCCGCCCTGCCCCTCATGACAAAAAAAATCCAATTGTCCTGTTTGTAATGGGCCCTGAACTCCATGCCGAAAAGACAGTGCTTCACGAGCGCATTAATGTGCCCCTCAACAAGTCTAACACCCTGCCCCTATTTAAATCAAGCTAGAGGTCTGTGAAAAACTTCAAAATTTGCCTTAGATATGTTTAACATACCTGAACATAATCTGCTATGCCTTGTTTAATACATATCTGTCGGCAAGTCAAATTTTAATTAGATAATATCAAATCAAACGGAATTGCATCAAACCCATATAAATTCATTCAATCCTTTATGAATTCAGCTGTTGATCACATTTAATGCTAAAATTTCCCACATAGCAAACAACTTATTGAAAATACTCCGTGAACTCTCTAGAGGCAACAATAGAAAGTGCATTAACAATTTAATTTGAAAACTATTTAACCAAAATTTATATGAATTACATGCCCCAAATTTTATTGTCATGTTTTTTGTGCTTGTTGCAATTTCCTCTTGCAATTTAAAATTTACCACATTAACAATTTGTACCGTTTGATTTTCAAAGTAATATTAGGTTACTGATTGACATATTTTGTTATGCAGTACATGTACCAGCTGTTCGTTTCGTTGTATAGCGATAAATTGCTAAATATAGAGTTTAACGAAGTATGTTTACTGCCTGCTCCCTAGATTCCTAGTTTTAATTAATTTTTAATTTTAGACTCAAATTTTATTTTAGACAAAAAATTGTACAAAATATTTTCATTTACAATTATTGAAACCAAATTGATAAAATCATCAAAACAAACATGAGGTATGTCCAAATACAAACATGAGATGTGTCCAAATACAAACATGAGGTGTGTGACCGTGTGTCCAAATACAAATATGAGATGTGTCCAAATACAAACATTAGATGTGTCCAAATACAAACATGAGATGTGTCCAAATATAAATATGAGATGTGTCCAAATACAAACATTAGATGTGTCCAAATACAAACATGAGATGTGTCCAAATATAAACATGAGATGTGTCAAAATACAAACATGAGATGTCCAAATAAAAACATGAAATGTATCCAAATACAAACATGAGATGTGTCCAAATAAATACATGAGATGTCCAAATACAAACATGAGATGTGTCCAAAAAAAAACATGAGGTGTGTCCAAATACAAACATGAGATGTGTCCAAATACAAACATAAGATGTGTCCAAATAAAAACATGAGATGTGTCCAAATAAAAACATGAGGTGTGTCCAAATACAAACATGAGATGTGTCCAAATACAAACATGAGATGTGTCCAAATATGGAGCTAAACACAAAATCAATCTATTTAAAGGATTAGTTCAGGGGTCACGCAAGTCTATCTTAGATGAAAGAGGACATCAAAAGAAACAAAGTGGTGAAAAAGCATTCAAAAATCTTTCCTTCCATTAAGGAGATATTTATGTTTAAAGTTTGATATCATTTGTATAGAAACGAATGAAATCAGACTAGTTGTGATGTCACAGCTTCAAATTCCTCAAAGTTTTTATGTATTCTATCGTATTTTGTCCTGTGAGTTTGTACCTTAGAGACCATGGGATATGTCAAAAAAGTAGTAAAACTGAATCTAGGAGGGTATTTGTAATACACTACCTAAAGAAAGTTTGAAGAAAAATAATTTAAAGTGACAAAATTAAATAAACTTTCTTTAAAATACATAAAGACTATTGAGGAATCCGAGGCTGTTACATCACAACTAGTCTGATTTCAGTCATTTCTACACAAATGATACCAAACTTTAAACTTGAATATCTCCTTAATGGCATAAGATTTTTTGAACACTTTTTTCACCATTTTGTTTCTGTTGAAGTCCTCTTTTATACAAGTTTAACATGCTTGAACACTGAAATAATTTTTTAAGCAGTGACTAAGTTTTTACAGAAGCTACAAAGAAACATGCTGTGAGGATACCCAATATTACACAAATATAGTAAAACAAGTTAAAGAAAAAAAAAGCTAATGAAAACTTTTATTAAGTGTGATTGAGTATTCTACATGTAGGTGTAAGAGTACGCTCAAATTTAGTATTCTTTTTTTCTTCCAGTTAACACTTATCTGATGATGGCATCTGATTTTAATTTTGTTGATAGGGTTTACAGTAAGACAATTAGTTACAATTAGGATCAATGAAGACTGCAATGAATGCAATGAAGAATGCAATGTACTTTTGAGGCTTTATTGGGATACCATGGAGTCTTGACGGCAGTGGATAAGACTGAATTGTATCATTTAATACTGTGACCTGAAATAAATCTCCAGGTCGCAAAAATGGCAGTCTGATGCTACGACTGGGATTGAGACTTCAACCACAGGGAAGGTTAAGATTTGTGTCCAGAGTGACACCTAGCTTGAGAATTCTATAGCTGTGATGATTTAAAGTGTGGGCTGCTGCTTCAATCTCAGACAGTTTCTAAGCGGCTGATGGTGTGGTAGGATTGCAGGAAATTACTGCTAAGTTGGGGCGTACGATTAAAATTCATTGTGATTTATGAGTTGGTCAGTTACGATACTAGATGTAACTCCATATCATGAAGTAAAAAATGTTAATGTAAGGAAACAAACAAAGTTTAAAGATATGCCTCGGACTCTCATGTGTACTGTTATGCACTATGTATGACTACCCTCGGAAATGTGAGTCAAAGGTGGGTCATTGACATATGAAACAGTGACTCACATGTCCGTCATTGTACCAAATTTTCAGTCACCAGAGTGACTCTGGGGTGAGTCAATTTACTTCAGACCCATTGACTTTGTACAGAGATTGAGTGATTTTGGGTAAGTCATTTGCACAAGAAATGTCAGTCATCTAAGTGACTGAGGAGTGCATCAATGTACATGTTTTGGCCACCCACCTTGGTGCAATGACTCACCTTGCCCGTGGGTGTAGGGGTGAGTCACACAATTGACAAGTGCATCTAATTTCCCTTCTTTGCAAACACTTATGCAATATTACCAGGCTTAAGTGCATTTTTACAATCATGAAAGTTGGCAACCCATATTATGCATTAAGTTCTAGGCTAAAGAATTTGAAAACGGACTATCAATATGCCTTGAACATAATTTTCATCTTTAGGCCTAATGCCTGATAATATAGCAATCCCAATGTCAACTCGTACTAAGGCCCTAGGCATAATCCAACTGGCACTTTCCTTCCACACCAAGCGCTCTTGTTTTCATCATGAAGCCTAATGGAACCTTATCCAATGCTTTTTAGAAGTCTAAATAGGTAACATCCACATTATGACCAGAATCAACTAGTTAAGTTAACAACATCAAGAAACTCCAATAAATTATAAACACAAGACCTTACTTAGGTAAGAACCCATACATAGGCCTAACGTTTAGTTCTAAGGCTATGTAGGCCTAGCCTAGACTAAGGAGCATAGACGCCAAGCTATACTATTATATAGCCTGCATTAGCAATTAGCATTAGCACTGCAGATGCCAGTCTCGTGCGACCGGGACAGAAGTGGATGAACACCAGGCTTTCACCCCATTCTTTTCGAGAAGTGTTCATGGCTTAACGTCCTCTCCGAAGGACGGCGAGCACCATTCAACCATTGCCACTTTTCTCAACAGCTGAATGAGAAGCAGGAGCTGCAAAGGCCCTACTTCCGCTTTGATGATCGGCGTATCTGTCTGCATAGCTGTGGAAAAACTGGTTAGACCTGACCAAGGCTTGAACCGGGTACCTCCAGCATCGTGTGCTTTACCAAGTAAGCTACCTGCTTTAAACAACTATCCTAGGGCCTAGGCTACGTTAATGTCATATTTCATAAGGCCAAGTTTTGACTTCGTATATAGCATGATAAGAAACTGGTTGAATCAAAAATTCAGTAACCATATAAAACATAAATTAAAGAATAAAACTCACCATATTCAATTTCAGGGAACGATTTACATGGTGCTTGGTCTTTGGTTTTTGGGGGTTTCCTTTACCTGAGTGCTGTTGTTTGTTTCTGGTTCATAGTCCGAATCTTCCGAAGCTGAGCCAAAATTGATCGAAAATTTCCCGGAATCCGGACTTTCCATGTTCATGAGTTCCATTGTGAGTGAAATTTAAGGGGGATATGGGTCTATCCTGAAAAAAGGGGAGATAAATGTAGGCCCAGACGTGTGATGCAGTGATGACTTGTGTGTGTATGTATGGCCAGCTGTACGATCGTGTATATGATGTTGGCGCGACATTCGTAAATGAAATATCCCGCGCTTGTTAACAACTAAGGTCAAGGGTGATATTTGTCTTAAATAGGAAAGTTTCATTTTAGTAAAGGGGTGTTATACTAAGTTGGGATATATTTAATAGTATACTTTTGCTTTCTTGATGTATGGTACGTCACTGAAATAAACTTTTAAAAACATACACATAAATAAAAAATTAGGAAGTGATACGCATTAGAAAATTGATTTTGATTATAATATAAGTACATCTAAATACGAGTACTTAGATACTACTCCCTTTTATTCTGTGTACTGCACCGGTGGTTAAACTTCGCGCTATCAGGAAGAGAACAAATTTGTGAATGAATGTCGCCATAGTTCGATGAACTTCTTTGTTTACAAGCGCTGTAGTTAGTACTGTATAATTACAGTTGTTTTGGCGGAGTTTCGTGTCTACTAACTGTGGTGTAGCGGTTATCTGTCTACAGCATATGTGGCCACATTTAAGACCGAGTAAAATTGGTAATTTATTTTGTGACACAGCACACATTGTCACAATGTCACACTTTAACACTAGGTTATAGATAAGTCAGATCCTGTTCGAATTTCATCCTTACGATGTAGGCCTAATAATAAACAAAATAAGATTATTATTATTTTTTATTTTTTTTCGGTTCTCATATGCCACAATGTCACACTTGTCCACAATAATGTAAGTATAGGAAACTCCGCAAAAATTAACCAAGTCCGAAACAAAATTATTCTCTTTTTTTCGGTTCTCATATGCCACAATGTCACACTTGTCCACAATGATGTAAATATAGGAAACTCCGAAAAATTAACAAAGTCCGAAGCAAAAATTATTCTCTCTTTATATATATATATATATATATATATATATATATATATATATATATATATATATATATATATATATATATATATATATATATATATATATATATATATATATATATATATATATATATATATATATATATATATATATATATATATATATATATATATATATATATATATATATATATATATATATATATATATATATATATATATATATATATGTATATATATATGTAAATATATGTATATATATATGTATATATGTATATATATATATATATATATTTATATATATATATATATATATATATATATATATATATATATATATATATGTATATATATATATATATATATATATATATATATATATATATATATATATATATATATATATATATATATATATATATATATATATATATATATATATATATATATATATATATATATATATATATATATATATATAAAGAGAGATTGATTTTTGCTTCGAACTTTGTTAATTTTTCGGAGTTTCCTATACTTACATCATTGTGGACAAGTGTGACATTGTGGCATATGAGAACCGAAAATAATAATAATAATAATAATCTGCAGTTCGGACTTATTCAATTTTTCGAAGTTTCCTATACTTATATCATTGTAGACAAGTGTGACCATTGTGGCATAGGAGAAAAGAAAAAAGAGAGAATAATTTTTGCTTTGGACTTAATTTTTCGGAGTTTCATATACTTGCATCATTGTGGACAATTGTGGCATATGAGAACCGAAAAAGAAAAAAATAATAATAATCTGCAGTTCGGACTTAGTTAATTTTTCGAAGTTTCCTATACTTATATTATTGTAGACAAGTGTGACCATTGTGGCATAGGAGAAAAGAGAGAATAATTTTTGTTCCAGACTTAGTTCATTTTTCGGAGTTTCCTATAGTTACATCATTGTGGACAAGTGTGACATTGTGGCGTATGAGAACCGATTTTTTTTTTTAAATAATCTGTAGTTCTATACTTAGAGAATAACTTTCGTTCAAACGTAGGCCTAGTTCCCACCATTTTCGATTACATAACTACAATTTTCAAACCATGTTATTTTCAGTTATTCCCTGTACCAATCTAAGGTCTGGGACTGTGTGACACATTGTTGACTGTGTGACATGTCACAAAAAACATTGCTCGTTTTGCTTGGTCTTAAATGTTGCCTGGTATAGTCTACAGACCACGAGGCCCTGGTTTCAAGCCTGGGTTGGGTAGGCACGCCAGTGCACCATAACTGGTTATCAAAGGCCGTGGACATTGACTTGGTTGTCGATGTTATGTCTGTCCGTATGTCGTACCTGTGTTCTCGTCCGGGTCGTATTAAGTGTTTCGTGATAGCATTGTTACTATCATAACCGAATACGCAGGCGACGACCCCGTCATTGTAATTGTGTGTTCACTCGTCGTCGTCGTCGCGGAGTTTCGCTTCGCAAGGAAATCACTTAAATATAACACAAAGTGTATTTTGGAACTATTAACTGAAATTGCGAATGGCAACATTTCTCTGGCAAATTTCCACTTTCCTCGAGGAACCCAAACTGAAAACATGTATGAAATAGATAATGGTAATTTATCAAAGGCTAGAGATTATCATTTTCAGAATAGTTTAAAAATGACACATTTAGTAATGTTTCAGTCACTGATGTTTGGCAGTGGCGTAGCTAAGGGGGAGGGGGTAGGAGGGGGAGAGAATTATCTAAAAATCAGAAAATTTGCACATTAGAAATTCAATATGTTGGATTGTTTTGGTAAGCCTGAAGAAAGCGATCGGTCTTAAAGTTCTGCAGGTGTATACCAGCCATCTATTTAGAGTTTTTCCAAATGTTTTCCTCTAAATATCCGACCAGTTCCTCAAAATTTCCGAAGGTTTTCCTCAAAATATATAAGTTTTTCCTCTAAGCAGAATATCCGTCTTCTTCCTCAAAATTTCTGAAGTATTTCCTGACAACTCACGACGCTCAGTTTCCTCAAATATCCGACTTTTCACCAGAATTTCTGAAGCTTTTCCTAAATATAGCTGACATTCTCAATATTTTCGAAAGTTTTGCTTAAAATTTCCAAAGCTTTTCCTTAAATTAATCGACTTTTCCCTTAAAATTTCCGGTAACAGGTTGATAGGAAGGCTCGAGGCGGAGAGAGAGAGAGGGGGGTGGGAGGGGGTAGCTTGGTTCGGATTTTTCCCCCTGCAAAAATGTCTAGCTACGCCACTGGATGTATGTATTGCCAATATTTGAATTGAGCCGAGGGAGCAATACAACTTAAAATGGAGGAGAGTGTGAGGGTAAACTCAGATACATTGGTGGCACCAGGGGTCTTGATTTTCAAAGGGTATGTTATCCAATACTTTGTCATTATTTTCTGATTAAAATAAAGACGGAGTGAATCTGTCTATTCACGCAGAACCCCCTCCTCTCACCCCAATCTGGTGGCACTGCTTCTGATTTAGTTATTCACTATCTATGCTATACCAATGTCATTTTTGCCATTCATATTATCAGTGTATTGGTCCACCATGCATGCAGTGAAAATTGAAAAAGCCCTGGTTAGCAAGAAGCCAAACCCACCCAAACCGAGCCAAACCCAACCTTAACTTCTGCTACCCATGCGAGCCAAACCGAGTCAAACCCAGCCAAGCCGAGCCAAACCCACCAAAACCGAGCCAAACCCACCAAAACCGAGCCAAACCCACCAAAACCGAGCCAAACCCACCAAAACCGAGCCAAACCCACCAAAACCGAGCCAAATTACTCAGGCTGAACCGAGCCAAATTACTCAGGCTAAACCGAGTCAAATTACCCAGCCGAACCCAACAAAATTACCCACCCAAACCAAACCAAATTACCCACCCAAACCGAACCAAATTACCCACCCAAAACGATCCAAAATACCCACCGCAAACCGAGCCAAACCTCGGCCGGGCTCGGTACGGATATATTTACGTATACTTCCTGGAATAGCGGCACACGGTTTTGTGCATCCAACAGACAAATATCCTCATTCCTCGCTGCAATTGCATGAATTGTCGCTAACCTATCAGCTTGCAGGTCCTTCATATTTGTATGAAGATGTTTGTTTGGTCATTGCAGGGAATAGTTCTATTTCGATTACTGGTCATAGCCATGCCATGGTTCCATCTGTCAGTCTATCCATTGTTTCTTGAACAGCGGATCAGGAAAATACACTCCCTGCACTGGCTGGATGTAGAAAGTGTGAATCATAAAAATATTATTTTCCACCTAGTCTGCCTTATGACATATATGACTTGTATTCCTTTGAATTTTAATATATAAATAAATTGTGAAGTGTAAAATAACCAAATAGAAAAGTTGAAACTACCGTCACGTGACAGCATTAGAGTTGCAGAAAGAGATTAAGACACTGAGCAGGGATTGTTATTGGGAGCAAGGATGTTCGTATCCTTATTGGGAGATAGAAGTAGTCAGAGAGATTGTAAAAGACAAAAGATTCCAAAGTTATTGGAAACTGAAGTTTGTGCTGTTAAAATATATTTTGCGTTCCCCGGTCTTTCATTTTCAGTTTTGCGCAATGGGCCTATACCAGGGCACCTCCTGTATCGAAAATACGGTAATGGCGTCGACAGAAGTTCGGAACACTATAGTCTGACAGTCAGGGAGAATCCTGGACTTTTGGTGTAATAAGACAATGCACAAAAACTTGGATCTTCGTATTCATTAAGATCCATGGAGGCCGCCATTTTAACTTGTTGTAACATATATCAATGGGATTTTTACCAAGAGAACGGTAGTATTTGTGTAATGTAACGTATGATGCATGTACACGGTATCAGCGATAACAACACATAATTTTGTGTCGAGAGGGTTGTTCAAAAGGTCAACGGAAGTTTTTTTGTTATTTTATTGCGAAGTCCACGATAAAATTGAAAAGTCCGCGGTCACATCTAATTATTTTTTATTTGATATTGGTTTTTCCTTTCAAAATTACCCCCGCGTTCTCATTAAAAATCCCATTGACTGAACGTTATCACAGTGGTTAAAATGGCAGCCCCATGGATCTTAATGAATACGAAGCTCCAAATTTTGGTGTATTTATTATTACACCAAAAGTCCAAGAATCTCCCCTACTGTCTGATAGAGCCAGGAAACATCTCCAAAACCACTTGCCGTAAGATCATTCTTTTGCTCTAGTTATAGCCTGTCATACCTGCTGTGTTGTCAGTGCGACTTTCTATCTGTCCCCGTCCCTTTCCTCCCCATCCCCACCCCCCTGTCTTTTGACCATCCTGCTCGCGGGATGATTTGGAATGTTGGAATTTGTTGCTTTGCTCGCAATTTTCGACGTCACTTATAACTAATTGTTCTTCAGATAAGTGACATGAGCCGCGTTAGTGGACCATTTTTACTGGGGAGGGTGGGGTGAATGATGGGGGAGGGAGGGGGAGATAAGGGATGGGGGTAAAATATCAGATTTACCGCCGGCCTCAAGTTAGCATCCCGGCCAATTGAAAATAAAACTGCCTGCCTGTAAAAAAAAGTTATAATCAAAATCGATATTTTGTCGACCTGATACCAGAGTTACCGACTAATCTCAAATTATTATTTATTTATTATTATTATTATCATTATCATTATCATTATCATTATCATTATCATTATTATTATTATTATTATTATTATTATTATTATTATTATTATTATTATTATTATTATTATTATTATTATTATTATTATTATTATTATTATTATTATTATTATTATTATTATTATTATCATTATTATTAGTATTATTATTATTAGTATTATTATTATTATTATTATTATTATTATTATTATTATTATTATTATTATTATTATTATTATTATTATTATTATTATTATTATTATTATTATTATTATTATTATTATTATTATTATTATATTATTATTATTATTATTATTATTATTATTATTATTGCTGTTGCTGCTGCTGTTGTTTGCTACTACTACTACTACTACTACTACTACTACTACTACTGCTACTACTACTACTACTACCACCACCACCACCACCACCACCACCACCACCACCACTGCCACTACTACTACTACTACTACTACTACTACTACTACTACTACTACTACTACTACTACTACTACTACTACTACTACTACTACTACTACTACTACTATTATTATCATTATTATCATCATCATCATCATCATCATCATCATCATCATCATCATCATCATCATCATCATCATCATCATTATTATTATTATTATTATTATTATTATTATTATTATTATTATTATTATTATTATTATTATTATTATTATTATTATTATTATTATTATTATTATTATTATTATTATTATTATTATTATTATTATTATTATTATTATTATTATTATTATTATTATTATTATTATTATTATTATTATTATTATTATTATTATTATTATTATTATTATTATTATTATTATTATTATTATTATTATTATTATTATTATTATTATTATTATTATTATTATTATTATTATTATTATTATTATTATTATTATTATTATTATTATTATTATTATTATTATTGTTATTATTATCCAAGATATCTGTATCCTTCATCTTGCTGTGACGTTCCGGACCCGAATTTCAGTAGGATATATGAAAGTTATAGAGACATTTTTACCCCAACCCCACCCCCGTTACCGAATATGAGTTTGAAGAAGTATTGGACAATATATAAATTGGCTAATAGACCTAATAATTGAAACTTCGCCGGTTTTTGGAATTTTCGAAAATTATAGGGTCATGATCAGCGATGTCGGAACCACGGGGTAAGGGGCCGTTGGGCAAACCGGAGCAGAAGGTGCCTTTTTGAAAGTAAAATGAAATTAATCTAGCTTTAAACAAGCTTTAAACAAATCGAAATCCACCCACTGACAAATCCTACATAGTAACATATATTTAGCACTTTGGTATTTATTTGACACATTTAAAGCATGTCATTTAACAGGGCCCCCGACACCGAAGGCCTGATGTGCTCTCCCCAATCTCAAACTCAGAGGCGGGATTTGTCTTCCGAAAATCACCATACAGAAATGGGGTGGGCAAGTACCCCCTTACTCCCCAAAATTCGCCTATGCCCAAACCATAAGAGTAGGAACCAGGGCCAGGGGTACGTGCCCCCACTTTTTCGAAAACTGACAAAAGTGCCCTTTTTTAAAGTAACTTGAAAAGTGCCCTTCAATTATTGTCAAAAAATTGCCCCCACTTGGTTTTCTGCCCCCTTGCCCGAGTTTCTTCCGACACCCCTGGCCATAACTTGGAATATCGGCTTATTCAGAAACTGTGGAAGAAGGTATATACATACACATACATCAGTAGCACGCTATGCTCTTGTACTGTTGCAAGAGGCTGTTAATAGCTTATAGTAGGTCTATAGCGATGACACTAGCTGAAATTGAAAAGCCATTTTTTCAGAGGCAAAACAGGGTTGAGTACAATGGCGTATATAGCTTTCTGGTGCCAGGCTGCCAGGGGGTTTAAATGGTAATTGTCGGGGAAAGCTGCCTGCAGATTGGGAAGTAAAATGGGGAAATTATTAACATAAATTGAAGGAAACTTTGGTAAAATTATTGTATATTTCAGTAAAATTATGGAATTTTTCTGCAAATTTTTAAATTTCCCGAAAATCAAATAAAACTGCCCGAAAACGTAGGAAATGAAAAAATTCTGACAGCTACACGGAAACTGGACTCTTATTTGCTTAACTGTAACTAGGAAATTTTGATAAAATCTGGTAACCTCACCAGAAAATGTCGTGAAAATTGACAAATTAGTTTCAAAACTGAAAGAATCTTTCCCAAAATTAGAAAAATTACCGAAATCGAAGATTATTGCCCGAAATGAAGGAAATTAAACAAAATTTTCCCAAAATTGTAGATCTCTCGAAAGTCAAGGAGATTCCCAATTTGATAGCAGCAACTTTTGACGGAAACTTATGCATACCAGACTGAGTGCAATTTTCCGCTTATAACTGGGAATTCCCCCACCCGTTCCAGAAAGGTAACTCTTTCTGCGGCCTTGACTGTATAATCGTACTATACCCAAGGGCGTAAATTATGGGGGTGTGGGTGCTACACTTCCTAGAAAGACAGTAGGGTAATTCCAGTTTTGACTATTTCGTCGGGCCAAAAAAATTACCCAGTGTTGAAAATAAATTGCGAAAAATTAATAAATGCTATTAATTCATGTTTTTGTTTCTTCGCAAAGACCAAAATACCTTTGAAAATATTCTGGGTAGTTTCATAGCTTCTTTGTTATCTCTAATAGCCGTACGACCCCCTCCCCCATTTTTCCTCCAGTTGGCCGGACACCAATCTTAGTCGGGCAGAGAGGTAATGTTTAAATCAGAGATACATCTCAATCATGCCCGAATCATATACTGCTATATCTGTATATCAGAACCATGTCCTTCCGACTTGGCATCATGCAGTCATGATGCTGATAACATACATATCTGATAAAGGAATTGAAAATTGTCTTCTTATTATCACTTAAATGTCTTTCAGTGTCTTTTGCCAGTTTGTGTTGATTTTCACTGCAGCCATTTTGGGGCAAGAAATCTTCACAGCTTCCGGGAGCTTCCCCATGGACCCCTTTAATTCCACGCATGCCAAGAGGCTACGCGCATGCCAAGAGGCTACGCGCATGCCAAGAGGCCATTATGCGCATGCCAAGAGGTCACTATGCGCATGCCAAGAGGCCATTACGCGGGATTTCCTCCCCTGGATTCCAGTACTCATGCTTCGCCTTATGGACTGTAAGACCTACAATTGATCATTCACATTTTGGAACTTTGTTTTGATTTTAAGCCATTTTGTTTACCCATGCACCCCCACACAATTTTACCCGAATTTTCTCAATTTTAAGGGAATTATTTTTTTCTTTTGCCTGTTTAGAAAATGGTAACCTACAATGCTTATCTGACTGTCTGACAGTGATTAGATTGTAACATGATACTTAAAAATTGTCTTCTTATCGTCACTTAATTTTTCCGAACTTTGTCAGTTTGTGTTGAATTTCCGCCATTTTTCAGCCTGTCAGTTTGTGGCATCAAAGACAAGAAATCTTCAGAGTTCCTGGGGCTTCGGCAACTGAGCCCCTATCAAGGGCCCTTAAGCGGGACTTCTTTCCCTGGATCCCTACCCTTGCTTTGCCCAGTGACCCCAGTATCTTTTCCTTTTGGGGTATCACAAACAAGACTCTTCAGACCAAGCAGCAAAGGCCCCCATGAACCCCGCAATTTTGCCCGATTTATGTCAATTTTTCAGAGAAATTCTATTCTGCCTGCTTAGCAATGGTAACCTGGTAACCTTGATTTTAACATGAGAATTTAAAATTTGGGCATTAAAGACAAGAAATCTGTAGAGTTTCCGGAGCTTCGCCCCTTGAACCCCAAAAGGCCCTTGAAACGGTACTTCTTTGCTTCGTTCCAGAACTCCCATGATTTTTCATTTACATTTCAGCATTTTAAACCTTTGTATTGATTATCAATTTTGGGGCCAAAAAAACAAGAACTCTTCAGAGCTTTGCCTTGTGGACCCTTTGAAAAAAGCCCTTAAGCGGGATCCCCACGTTTTTCATTTAAATTTTGGAACTTGACGAAAAGGAAGATTGATTGAAGGTTGATTTGACAAAAACCAGAAATGTTCAGCAAATGCTTCGTCCATGAACCAATTTTGTCCGATTTCTCCAATTTTTAAAGAAAATTTCTCTTCTGTCTGTCTGCCTCTTTAACAATTGTAACCTAGATTTTAATATTTCAAAATTCTTATCATCATTTCAATTTTCTAAGTCTGTGTTGATTTTAAGCCATTTTGGAGCAACAAAAACGTTTCCAGAGCTTCTGGGTTTTTTTCCCCTGGACCCCTACCAAGGTTTCACCGCTGGACCCCTACCAAGGTTTCGCCCCTGGACCCCTATCTAGGTTTCGCCCTGGACGCCGTTAGGAGCCCTTAAGCGGGTATGTGTTGTTTCGTAGCCCTACATGTACACAGACATGTCCTTCTGTCCTTGCAAGTTAAGCCAGGTCACATGTTGACAAGTCAAGTGACAAGTCATTTGTTCACAGGTCAAGTCAAGTCAAAACAAATGTGACTGGAGTCCAAGTCAGCGACTCAAATCAACAACTCTGCTTATATCCGCCTCTCAAACCTGCGTTTCGTACTTTAGTAATTTGCCCCAAGACAAAATGTCTGGCGATGCCACTAGTTGAACGACGTCGGAGGGAGGAATAGGAAGGGGAGGGGGACATATGCGCACATATACATCGTTTATAGATAAGTCGGGCAAGTACATGCAAAAACTGTTGGAACAATTCAACGTTTTGAGAACTATTATGTTAGATAGTCTTATGTTTCTTTTATATTTTTTCCGAGAATTGTAACTCATGTTGAAATTATTTACTTCTTAACGTCATTTCCAGAAAAACAATACCAACGGTCAGCATTGAATGGGGAGGGGAGGGGAGGGGAATGTAGGACGGTTAATATAGTGAGGTAGGGGAGCGTCAATGAAATGATGTCCTTAAAATTCTAAACAAAATAATTACAAATGAAAGAATAGAGATTGAAGAAGCATTAGAAATAAGAAAAAATCCAGCATTATTGAATTCTAAATAGAAATAAAAAAGTAGGTTCATGAAAAGCATCAAATAATTTCAGTAAGTGTTTCAACGAGTTTTATCCAAGATTGTAGCTACTCCCCGGGCCTAACCTGCTGACTAAACTTACACTCCGTGCATTAATGTAAACTCACATCACCTGTCGTTTATGGTATTAAATACAAATTAAAAAATCAATATTTTTAAATGTTACGAAAATTCGCGACCCAGCGGCGGCGGAAGGAAAAAGATATTGTGGGGCCGCACTAAACAGGCGTAAATCTATTAAAACAATTTGTCCGTTAACTGGTTAAGGTGACACCGAAGGCCCTGGAAACTCTCGCAAAACCCCTTGGAAGCTCTCGCCAAATTGACATTTGAAGGGCAAAAATGTACGTTACAACGCAGAGGAAGAAAGTATATTATACAAGACAAAAATTATCATGTATCAAAGAGAGGTATAGCCTAATACACAAAACACAAAATCATGAAAACGAATAATGTGGATAATGTTTTATCATTTACATTTCTGTGCAGGATATCAGATATAGGTTTATTATCACTCTTTGAAAAATATGTGTAGTCTAAAATTAAAATGTATGACAAGCTTCCAATAATTTACTATGAACATGTGTAAATTTTATCAAACTTTCAAAACGAAGCAATTCTATATCCCGCCCGTCGTCTTAGTTTATGTATTATATACAATATCGAACAAAGTGTTAATATATTACTAATAGATTATCATACATTTTCAAACTTTTCTTTGAAGAACGCTCTTTTTCTGAGAAAGTGCTCTTTTGAAATCTAAATACATAATGAGCACTGAATTTCAAGGCTTGTTGAAGTACTGGAACGGTTCTGACCAATTTACGATTCTTCTCTCGGAGGGGAAAGGAGAAGGAGGGGGGGGGGGTGCAGGAATAAAGTTCCCTTTTAAACGAGAAAAAACCAAACCCCGTCTCAAAGTCCTGGCTACTCGGGCCTGCATACAAAATAAATGAATATATTTGAACTCATAATATTCTCCAACTGTCCAAAAGTCTGCTGTCATGTGCTATTTGAAAACAAAATCACTGTAAAATTAACAGAATGAAACCGGCAGCTTTTAATTAATAAAGAACAGTTGGAGGCCTTAATACAATTATGATTTTACCCATGTTTTATGATACAAGTGAGCAACCTAACTCTCCAAAATGTTAGAAAATAAATATATTTGCTTCTTTCAGGTATTGGCCATAGTGCAAGGCCCGCTTATAACGTGTTAAAATCAGGACAGGGAAGCGAGTTATCATTGATCTGACGTAATGCAAGTAATTATGACCATATGACTGGACATAGTCCATTCTATTCAGGAAGGGGGGAGAGGCACGGTCCATTACAGAAAATGTAATACAAAAACTTATGTAATACAAAAACAAAACAAAATGGAAATTACAAATGATTATTGGGGGTCCTGCTCTGCTCCCCTCCCCATTTAAATTATTGGGGAGGGTCTCCCTGGTTCCCACTTTCGCCGCCAATACCGAACCATAGGAAATGTCATCACCGAATTGGGATGATATGATACAAGGTCATCGCCAAATTTGGGCGATATTTAAGCCTAAGTATTCATTTTTTAGTTTATTTCCCGAATATGTATATCATGTATATACTGATATAATATACTTTGATTTTACTTCCAGAATTTCAAGTTGACCCATGACCCTCACTGAATACGCCACTGGTTTCGAGGGGAAAAACGCCCCCTCAATTGAAAAAGGCAGTGCTGTATTTTTTTTTTAACAAGGTGGTTGATATGATTTATAACCGTTCCTGTATAACTGATTCTTCTCTGACCGGTTGCTTTTATCATGATTACCGAAAATTCCAACATAATGAATGTCTATCAGTCTGTTGTGCAAATTACAATCTGCGCAATCTTCCAGACTTCTCGAAAATTTCCGTAATCTGTTTAAAAGCATTTTCGTAAGTTTGATAAGTAAAAGTATTTAAATGGAATGGCCATTGCTATACAGACTATACAAGTCAGGGAGTTGTCTTTTAGACAACTTCCTGCTTGGTTATAGTAGGGATTTGTTATAACAAACATCTAAATATAGCTTTTGTTTATGCTTATACAATGTACACACCATACCACCCATCAATGTTATAACAGAACTTAGGCTCAGTAGGTTTAGAATCGATGTATTTCTGTTTGTATAAACGTCTTGATGTTCCCGCCAAATACTGCGGTCAGCTGAAGACCACAAAACGCACTTATCTTAACAGAATCGCATGGAGCTGTGAACTAACGGTGAACCCGGCAATCTCCAGTAAAGAAAAGATCTGATAATGAAATAACAATGAAACAAAACAAAAAAGAGGAAACAGCGGGCTCAGGAGAATTGATTTTCAATTCGAATTTGATGCAAAAATAAAAGATAAAATAAATAACTAGAACTGTCGGACGGACAACGACTATTCAAAACTAGTATAGAGAATGGGATTAGAGAGGGAAGTATATACATAAATAGGGTAGCAGGGGCAGATGATTTCAAATTACTTGAGCATTAAAAGATGCACTTACATTTTAATTTGCACTAGAAGCTTTGAAATATCTTTGAGTTTTCTCAGATATCTTAAGACAAAAAAAAATCTTAATGCTACCCCACCCAGTAACTCAGAAAACATGTAAAACCTAGCAGTCTTTGTAAGTATAACACCTCTTTTAGTTCTATCAATTAAATTACAAAGAAAGGAGAGGCCCTCACTTGCCAATGTCAATGAAAGAATGCCATTCAACCTCCCTTCCAACCTGTACCCTCCCCCAGCCCCTACACATTCCCAGAACTACATCCTGGATTGTAATACAACTTCCAATTTAAGCAGCATGAAAAATGTACAATAACATTAAAGCAAAATTATGCAAAACAATATTGCTTAACGTATGCCAAACTAGACATTGGAACCGATATAAATCCCCTCACCGCTAATAATGTATATTCCAAACTGTCCCACATTCCATCCCAACCTGTCCCAAATGTCATCCAAGTCTATACTCCAAGCAATCACACTTGAAAGCCAGATACTGTATGTCATTCCACCATTTGCATGACCCACATGCCATCACAACTGAAATCCAGATGACATCCCACCACATGCCATTCCGCGGTCCCACATGTCGACCCACCCTGTTCCACATGTCGACCCACCCTGTTCCACATGTCAACCCACTCTGTTCCACATGTCAACCCACCCTGCTCCACATGTCAACCCACCCTGTTCCACATGTCAACCCACCCTGTTCCACATGTCAACCCACCCTGTTCCACATGCCAACCCATCCTGTTCCACATGCCAACCCACCCTGTTCTATATACCAATCCACCCTGTCTAACATGCCAACACATTCTGACCAACATCCCACCCCACCCTGCCCTACATACAATTCCACCCTGTCCCATATGACCTCATCCTAATTCCTTCAGCTACTTTATCATTCTGCTTATTGTTTATATTTCTCAAACCCCTGATTTAACATTCTTTAGAAGCAGGAAACTTTTATTTGCTTCTTTATTCATGGCAATACAAACATTTTGATTGCTATTCATGTCAGGAATATCAATATCATATCAAAGTCATAAGCCATTTTTGATCTCAGGTCAAACATATTGCAGCAAATGCACACTATACCTCACCATTAAGTGTAAACAATGCTCTTTACATATACGGTATGATCATTTGTTTAAGCAAAATCATCATATCCACTTTAATTAAAGAGATACCACATACAGATATATTCATTGCTATGCAAATAGGCTAATTATTATGCACACACAATCCCCCAATCATGCACAACTGACCAGTACCAATGCCCTCTACCACTGAACCAAATAGCAAGTTATGATCTCAGCTTAAATATTTTGTACGCAAGTCTATTGTTATGCAAATAACCTTCTTAATATGCACAATTGAGTGTAGACAATGCTCTTCACATAATGATCATTTGTGTAAAACAAAATCCCCACCCCCACTTTAATTTAAGAGATATCATAGATACAATTTTTTTCATTGTTATGCAAATAAGCTAATTGGTTTGTACACGCAACCCCAAATCATGCTTATTTGAACAGTACCCATGACCTCTACCCCTGTAACAACTACCAAGTTATAATCTAAGGTTAAACATTTTATGTCTATTGTTATGCAAATAAGCTAAATAATATGCACATTACACCTCACCATTAAGTGTAGACAATGGTCTTCACATACAAATATTTTCATTGTTATGTATACACACACAACCCCCAATCATGCTTATTTGAACAGTACCCATGTACTCTACCCTTGTGCCAAGTTACATAAATGTACATCATTCATAACTTAAGTTATGCGCTCATGAATTTTAAACATTTTGTACAAGTCTATTGTTATGCAAATAACCTAATTAATATGCACACTTCACCTCAACATTAAGTGTAGACAATGCTCTTCACATATATGATCATTTGTGCAGACAAAATCCCCACATCCACTTTAATTCAAGAGATATCATAGATACAATTATTTTCATTATGCAAATAAGCTAATTAGTATGCACACACAACCCCTAATCATGCTAACTTGAACAGTACCCCTATGCCAAGTTCAAAATGCACACCATTTATAACTTAAGTTATGAAAACTTTAAACAAAACTTTAACCTGACAACTATTTTCATTGTTATGCAAATGAGCTAATTAGTATACACACACAAGCCCCTAATCATGCTCATTTGAACAGTACCCATGTCCTCTACCCCTATGCCAAGTCACATATGGGGGCAGGGGGAGGGGGAGGTGGATTCCTCCAACAATTAACAATTTTCGGTAGTTTTACTATCTCCATTTAAAAGGAGGAGAAGGAGGAGGAGAAGAAGAAATAAAATATCACATTTCAACAAACTTTTTTTTGTGTGCTAGAGAGTGGACCCTGGGTGCACATCCTAAACTCCAAGCATTTCTGGGCATCCTTTCAAAATGCAGTAAGTTAACAAACATTTATAACTGGACTCAAAGTTTCAAACCCTTTTAAAGCTTTAAATAATAATAATGTATACTTGATAAAGCGCCGGTATCCGCTAAAAGGGGCTCATGGCGCTTTGCAAAAAACAAGCCAGTTAACAGTTCAAACTCATCCCAGGCTGGAATAAACATACAACAGTACAACATTAAAGGGCAGGTCACACTGTCCTATGGTCCTGCATGTTCCATGAGCAGGGGGTAAAGTGATGGGCAGGGTTACCCAAGCCCACTGTGGTTAATCTATCAGCTAATGCTATCTTCTGGTTTGGCTTAATCACGACTTGCATGTGATACCTATCAATCAATATTCACCTGTGTCCTTTTTCCAGAAAATGTATTTGGTCCTTATGTTCGATCATAAAATACCTAAAATATGTAATATATATCATTGTACTTAGTGAAATATTGATTTATGAGTGAACTATGCATTGAGTTGGACACATTCCAACTTAAACAACAGATTAAAGTTCAATGAAATATATCTCTCAGTGCACTTATTTCCAAGATTTTTGAAGATATGGTTGACAATGACATCAGAGGTCTGTAGTTGAACTGATCAGGGAGCTAGAGTGATGACATCACTAACTTGTGATATAAATGGGTAAAAGTAAATGACTAAATGTTGCAAGACATGTGAACATTGGCAGTTTTCCGACATTTCAGCAAACTGCTTGCTTGGAAATGTGCGTTCTAAACATTTATGTGTGGGTGCGTGTGACATGTTAAGAACGCCTTGGCCCTTTAAAACCTGGTGTGGGTGCGTCATGCGGGGAATGCATTTCAAACCTGGTGTGGGTGCGTGTGCATGCGTTAAGGGAATGCGCCTTGGGCCCTTTAAAACCTGGTGTGGGTGCGTGTGCATGCGTTAGGGGAATGCGCCTTGGGCCCTTTAAAACCTGCCACTGCCCCCTACTTACTATTGAATTTATGAGCTTATTAAATTTAAGACAAGCCACAAAGTACAGCAGATAAATGATAAGCAGTGGCGGCACAAGGATTTTGTTAATGGGATGTAAGATAGGGGAAAATTTGTCTCATGGGGAGAGGGGGGGGGGGAGGGGAGAATATAAATCGGACAAAATGTCCCTTTACAAAAATTTCTGGGGGAAAGTGAGAAGGGGAGTCATCTCATGCAGGAAAAATACTCCCCTTCCCGATGATAATACATGACAATGATGACACTCTTCTTTCGAGATGGAAAAACTAAGACAGCGAGATATAATTGTTTTTAAGTGGACAATATATTTTCACACTTAAGTCATAAAATTTGTGGGAGATTAAAGTATGAATAAAGCATGTTACCATAATAATAGTAATTCCCAGAATTTATATGTACTATTCAACAAAGTATTATAGTACTTACAACAATGAATCATCCACACCAATTCAAGTCACTTGGGACGATGCTGGAGAGTGCAAGTCCCCCTCTCTCCCCTCCTTTTCCCTTCCTCCCATTGCAACCACAACTATGGTGCAAGAGTCAGCAATCATCTTGCTCTGGGCCTCATAAATGATAAGCACCAGAAAAGGAAGCAGTAGGTGCCATTTTTGTAAGTCTTTAGTATGACCTGGCTCATGAATTAACCCGGGCCTCTCGGCTAAAAGACCTGGTGCTGCAAGGGTCAATTGTGCAACAATGGGTGGAAAGGGAGGGCAAACCCAATGGGCCCCGAGCAAAAATCAGGACTTTGGGGCAGAGCAATGATACTCAATATTTTAGTGATGGGGCCCAAACAACATCAACACTATAAAATGTTTGTTATGGGGCCCGAGCAATGGCATTGCTGTTTGTTAAGAAGCCCTAAGCACCAAATTACCCACAGTCCCCATGACCATAGTTGGGCCATGGTCTACCAAAGAGCCAACTAGTCAGTTGATTACCATTACACACGTTAAACACTTAATTTGTGATAATTTAATCACCTTTTCGAAAAACATGATAACAATTAAAAGTGTGATCATTATCCTTAACCATTCTTTTAAAAGCAGGATTAAAAAAAAATCCAAATCTGTAAATTTTGTACGAAATATATGTGAAACCATTTTTATAACTTACAGAAATATATATAAACTCTTTATAAATCCTAATTTTAAAATTCACCTCTCCTGGTGTTCAAACATTTGTATCCTAATTGCTATATATGATTTCACACTAAATAATTCCTATAACACCTGCCATTACCTTTAATGTTGAAATTACATGCAGTAAAATCCAGAAATGATGACCTTTAAATCAGATACCAATTATCATGGACAATAATATTACAATATATCACCATATCTAGGTTCTGATCACCATATCTAGGTTATGATCACCATATCTAGGTTCTGATCACCATATCTAGGTTCTGATCACCATATCTAGGTTCTGATCATCTTATCTAGGTTCTGATCACCATAGCTAGGTTCTGATCACCATATCTAGGTTCTGTTCACCATATCTAAGTTCTGATCACCATATCTAGGTTCTGTTCACCATATCTAAGTTTTGATTACCATATCTAGGTTATGATCACCATATCTAGCTTATGATCACTCACTAGGTTATAATCACCATATCTAGGTTCTGATCACCATATCTAGGTTATGATCACCATATCTAGGCTATGATCACCATATCTAGGTTATGATCACCATATCTAGGTTATGATCACCATATCTAGGTTATGATCACCATATCTAGGTTCTGATCACCATATCTAGGTTCTGATCACCATATCTAGGTTCTGATCATCTTATCTAGGTTCTGATCACCATAGTTAGGTTCTGATCACCATATCTAGGTTCTGTTCACCATATCTAAGTTCTGATCACCATATCTAGGTTCTGTTCACCATATCTAAGTTTTGATTACCATATCTAGGTTATGATCACCATATCTAGGTTCTAATCACTTACTAGGTTATAATAACCATATATAGCTTATGATCACCATATCTAGGTTATGACCACCATATCTAGGTTATGATCACCATATCTAGGTTATGATCACCATATCTAGGTTATGATCACCATATCTAAGTTATGATCACCACATCTAAGTTATGATTAAAAATTTAGGAAAACTACCCAAAAATACAAAGTTTCCAGGATGCAATGTCTATTTTTTGGAAAGGATTTAATCACACAGAAAATCTCATCTCAAGAAAATTGCATGACACACCACCGGTAATTGCTTGACACACCACCGGTAATTGCTTGACACACCACCGATAATTGCTTGACACACCACCGGTAATTGCTTGACACACCAACGGTAATTGCTTGACACACCACCGGTAATTGTGCTACATACAAGTAACGTTACTTCTGCAGCGGTTATCAATTTCTATATGAATACTATGTCTTGGTCAAGGTTATGAGGTGTCAAATTTCCTGTCCACTATAGACAACTTCTCTGATTCAAAATGTTTGAGGGAAGGACCAAAAAATATAAGTTAATGAGCAATTTCCTAGTTGTCCCATTCTGAGGTCACAATATCTGCACAATTTATGCTAATTAGGTATCTTAATTTTAGATGAGCACTAGACCGAAAAGTGAGGCGTATTTTTAAAGGGTCACCCCCAAATCAAATGCTTTTTCTGGCTCGCAGCGGTATTAACATTTTCTGGTTAATATGAATATTTTAGTGACCTTTGCCCTCATGTCGTCTGTGAGCTAGGAGGCATAAGTTTATCGATCTGTTGTGAATGATATATTTGTGAAATTCGCAAAAACAAGCGCCCTCACTTTTCGGTCTAGTGCTGTAAATCCAGCAATTTTTAACGGATTTTGATGGGATGTCTTGCATGGTTTATAGACTATAAACCATGTTTTACAATCTCCTATAATAGTAGAGTGTAAAACATATCAGCTTACGTTGTTGCTACCTGTCCATGTATCTGGTATAGGGTGAAAACACCACCACCCAATGACAAACATGAACATGAAAAAAAATGCTTAAGAAGAAGCTTGCATAGAAGTGCATACTAAACAGAATGATACAGTACAGGTGAGACTGAACGACACTCAAAAGGTGAAAGAAACATTTGCAATTCAACAAACGATTTGAGTTGTGTCTCGTGGGCCACTAAACTACACATCACTTCTTTTCTTTTAAAATAAATATCTATTTCATTTTCAATTGTACACATACATACATAGTAATACAACATGGTTTAACTCTGAACTGATAGTGGACATAAGTTTTGATCAAGAATGAAACAAATCAAACTGGACAAGAATGAAACAAATCAAACTGGACAAGAATGAAACAAATCAAACTGGAAAAGAATGAAACAAAACAACAATGAAACAAATCAAACTGGACAACAATGAAACAAATCAAACTGGACAACAATGAAACAAATCAAACTGGACAAGAATGAAACAAATCAAACTGGACAACATTGAAACAAATCAAAGTGGACAAGAATGAAACAAATCAAACTGGACAACAATGAAACAAATCAAACTGGACAAGAATGAAACAAATCAAACTGGACAAGAATGAAACAAATCAAACTGGACAACAATGAAACAAATCAAACTGGACAACAATGAAACAAATTAAACTGGACAAGAATGAAACAAATCAAACTGGACAACAATGAAACAAATCAAACTGGACAAGAATGAAACAAATCAAACTGGACAACAATGAAACAAATTAAACTGGACAACAATGAAACAAATCAAACTGGACAACAATGAAACAAATCAAACTGGACAACATTGAAACAAATCAAACTGGACAACAATGAAACAAATCAAACTGGACAACAATGAAACAAATCAAACTGGACAACAATGAAACAAATCAAACTGGACAACAATGAAACAAATCAAACTGGACAACAATGAAACAAATCAAACTGGACAACAATAAAACAAATCAAACTGGACAACAATGAAACAAATCAAACTGGACAACAATGAAACAAATCAAACTGGACAACAATGAAACAAATCAAACTGGACAACAATGAAACAAACCAAACTGGACAACAATGAAACAAATCAAACTGGACAACAATGAAACAAAATCAAACTGGACATTTTAAAAATCAATAAGAGTCAATGTGCAAGGATTCCATCTTACAATAAAATAAACTGAAACATACAATACTGTCAGGCAGCCACTTTTATATCTATTACTCTCGCTACTTAAATATTTATGTCTTGAACACTTTCTATTGAATATTCATGTCTCATTACTTTAAGTTGAATATTCATGTTTCATTACTTTTAGTTGAATATTCATGCTCATTACTTGAAGTTGCATATTCATGTATCATTACTTTTAGTTAAATATTCATGTCCTATTACTTTTAGTTGCATATTCATGTATCATTACTTTTAGTTGAATATTCATGTATCATTACTTTTAGTTGAATATTCATGTCCATTACTTTTAGTTGAATATTCATGTCTCATTACTTTAATTTGAATATTCATGTATCATTACTTTTAGTTGAATATTCATGTCTCAACACTTTTATTTAAATATTCATGTCTCATTATTTTAAATTGAATATTCATGTCTCATTACTTTAAGTTGAATATTCATGTTTCAATACTTTTAGTTGAATATTCATGCACCATTACTTGAACTTGCATATTTATGTATCATTACTTTTAGTTGAATATTCATGTATTATTACTTTTAATTGAATAATCATATGTCTCATTAGTTTTAGTTGAATATTCATGTCTCATTACTTTTAGTTGAATATTCATGTCTCATTACTTTTAGTTGATTATTCATGTCTCATTACTTTTAGCTGAATATTCATGTCTCATTACTTTTAGATGAATATTCATGTTTCATTATTTTGAGTTCAATATTCACATTACTTTTAGTTGAATTAAATTTAAAGAATGATCCTGATAAATACTAAAAGAGAACTATAAGTGTTGTCATACTTTCCCCCTCATAAAATTTCTTATTCTTTCTTTCCTAAATTTGTGAAAATATTCAAATCCAAATTTTCTGACATCGAACAATGCCTTAGAGGAATTCCTTCAAATACATTATTATTACTGCCTTTTAAAAGTATATGCACACTGCGTAAGTAGGGTATTTTACCCAGATGAAAAAGCATTTATTTCTGAGAGGAAGAGTCATTAAATGGCTGTTATATTTTTCAACCATGTGTTGTTTATTTTACCAGTGTAACTAGTGAATAGCTGATTCTTAAAAAAAAAAACTTAAAAAAAAACTTATGAAACACGACTATATTGCTGAATGCAATAACAATATTCTGAAAGCTGAATTTCAAGGGAAATATAGAATACACAAAGGTTCTCAGTTGTTTTAGTCTATAAACACAATTTTTACAAACGTCACACAATAATAAAACTGTCTTTTTTCTTTAAACAAACAAATTTCCCATTACTACCATGTTCTATCCTGTAAATTCAAAGCACAAGCAAAGCAGTAAAGGTACCATTTATACTATCTCTGGAATGACCCGTAGCCAGGATTAAACCTGGGTTTCCTTCATTGCATGTACTTTCCCTATAAGGAAGACAGTGTTATTGCTTGAATCAAATTACCCCAGCACAACAAAATTCACTCTTGTCCTAGTTGTAATTCATACCACAGGAATTTAAAAAACCCCACAAAAATTGATTTAAATTAGCCATTTGAACATGTATGATCAATTTTACATAACTCTTTAATCTGTAAAAATAGCCAACAATTTCCACCAAAATTAATTCATAATTGGCCATTTCAACCTTAATAATACATTTTTCATTGTTCTTAACATAAATAAATTGCTGAACTTCAATGAAAATGGTTTAGAGATTGCTCCCCAGCTTTGTGATGAATTTTGTTCTTAAATCTAAATATAATATACATATATATCATATATATATATATATATATATATATATATATATATATATATATATATATAATATATATATATATATATATATATATATATATATATATATATATATATATATATATATATATATAATATATAATATATATAATATATAATATATATAATATATATATATATATATATATATTATAATATATATATATATATATATATATATATATATATATATATATATATAGTATATATATATATATATATATATATATATATATATATATATATATATATATATATATATTTATAACATATATATATATATATAATATACATATGATATAATATATATATATATATATAATATATATAATATAAGTATATATATATATATAATATATATCTATCTATATATATATATATATATATATATATATATATATATATATATATATATATATAATGTGTGTGTATATATATATATATATATATATATATATATATATATATATATATATATATATATATATATATGTGCTACTTTAACAATATATATATATACATATATATGTGCTAACGTGCAAGCTATCATTGCTGTTATCTTCTAGCGTCATTTAACTTCATACCACTGAAGAAGGAAACAGGAGTTTTCGAAATATTTGGTTTTAAAATAATCTGTTGGCTAGAGACATTGTCATTTTTTCCTATTTTGTTTATATATATATATATATATATATATATATATATATATATATATATATATATATATATATATATATATATATATATATAATGTATTAATTTTAGAGGTGTACATTGAATTCATTCATGCCTACTTATTCGAGGATATATGCTGGAGATTCATGAAATATTATCAGCCAGGGAAGTGGGGAGGGGAGAAGGGATACTTCCATATGTGAGGTATATATACATGTGCCGCCCAAGCAGTTGCCTTTTTTCAGAATTTTCGTAGTACAGGTATCAAAAATCCAATCTCTCATACTGCTGGTCTCAAACAAATTACATTTTTTCATACTGCAGGTATCAAAATCATAAACTGTCATACAGCAGTTACCAAAAAATTACTCACACAGCAGTCCAATTTTGATATTCTGGGTGGCACATACCAACCACTTTAGTATGAAAGTTTCCCCCTCCCCCCTCCCCTCTCTCTCTCTCCTTCCTGAAATATCAGTTTAATCTCTCCATTTGAAGACACAATTCCATTGTTTGTTGAAATTCTCTGCCACCTTACATTGAAGGGAAGTGGCTAGCTAATTTCAACAGATAGTTTTTGAAAATTTGCCATACTCTAAATGAACCTTGGGCTGGAAAAGCCATTTTAAGAGTTGATTTGGCAAATTGACCCAAATACAACATGTCAACTAGGCAATGACTTTTGTATCTGAACCTGTCTCAGGACCCTATTCCACTAGCAGAAATTTCATCTACACTGCAGTCCAAGCTTGGAACAATCTCCCAGACTGTGTTGTTGGAGAGATTCAAGACAACAGGGCCCCGTCATTCAAGACCTGGGTGCAGTCTCCCAGACTGTGTTGTTGGAGAGATTCACGACAACAGGGCCCCGTCATTCAAGACCTGGGTGCAGTCTCCCAGACTGTGTTGTTGGAGAGATTCAAGACAAAGGGGCCCATGCAATCATTCAAGACCCGAGTGCCTCATCATCGTCTCTCAGCACCATAGCAGAAGATTGTTTCTTTTCCATTCCTAAGCTGCTGTGAACCAATGACTGGCCCATAAGGACATCTCTTATAGTGTCCTGTTGCCTATACTTGTATTTGACCTGGTCTTACCTCATTGTGCTATTGTTCACCTTGCATTTCATATTAAAAAAATCTACGCTTGTCCTGAAGAAAAATAAACACTTTCTTAGAATTTTTCATGTAAAGAAGTACCACAACGAGTTGAAAATTAGTTCTTTATATTAAACTTCGAAACTAAAAATCTGAAAATTTAGAATCATGATTCCTAAAAATCCTAACAAATTAGGGTTAAAAATGATGTTTTGTAAGTTAACTGTTCCTTACAGCTGGTCATATGACTTGACGACCCCCATGCTGAATTAAACAAAAATCAAATCACAACAGTATATACATCGCTACCTTGAACTCACTTTACCATTCATTTTCTACATATCACAAATTTTGAGAACTGTGACAGGTACAATTTTTCAAAAGCGAAGTACATCAATGTCAAAACAAGAAGACAGCTTTGTGTACAGCTTCTTGCGCAATCAAGCCAAGCTAACAAAAGCATTTCTATGTGCGTGTAACTCGTTGTACATGTAGCAATGTGAGACATCTGTTTGGTGGACATACAACCTGTGAGAATGCATGGACGACACAGTGATACAGATACAACTAACAAGAACTGACAAATCTTCAACGATGATTACTCCCAGGCAGATCCACTATATAACCAATGGTGTGTAGAAACTGTCTATACGTTCGCATGTCAAGCTGACTGTGCAGTCCACCTGGCAGTTTGGATCCAGCCAAGCAAAATCAAGAACTTCTTCGTCTTTGCACGGAGTGCAATGAGCAGAAACTGAGGGACAGAGAAAACAGGTGGTTAACATAACTTTGCTAAAGGAAATTTATTCAAACAATTTTTTTATATCAAATTTGCTTAAAAGGAGTCTATGCCATCAGTGCAAAGGTATATAGCGGTGATTTTTATTAGGCGGCCCGCGGGCCAAATCTGGCCCACCCGACAATCCACTCTGGCCCATGAACAATAGTCATAGCAGGAAAAAATATCTGAATGAGAACGGTAAAAATCCCAAAATACTTGTTTATTTTTGGGTTTTTCTAGGCAGATCTGTGCACTATAACATCGCGGCTTATCAAGCAAAATATTTTCTTTAGTTCCGTTATAAAATGGGCAGCCTCGTGGCTTGTCAAAGGAAGGCTGATAAGAAACCACTGACAAATGGCATACAACCTTCTTATCGCACACGCTCTCAGCTTGTTTGTATTCAGGAATTGTTTGACAGGTTTTGTTTGTCACGTGACGCTGGTTTTGTCATGCAATTGGCCCGCAGCCTGAGGCAGTTGTGAAATGATAGCCCTTGGAAAATTAATTAAGAACTTGTCGTACATAGTATATAAACATATAGAGGCAACATATGCTAAATTGCTTATAAAAGAGATTAAAACCATCATAGTACCAAAATCTTTCATCAAAATCAATTAAATATTCACCCTTTTTACAGCATTTATAAACATCAGGCATCAACTTGCATTTTTCATGTATATTTTATGATTTATTACAGGTCAAGCTAAGTATTTTCTTTTTTAAATCCTTTGTTTTATAAATGTCAATCATGATTCTTTGTAAGTGGTGCAGGAATTTCTGACCAAAGGTTGTTGAGTCTTTGCCATGCCCTCAATGTTGCAGGAAAAGGCCCATCATTTTCAGTGTCTGAGATTTAGGAACAACTTCTTAAAAGAATATCAAAGATTTCCAGCTGTCTGCCAAGTCAGAAATTACTATTTCTGCATATATTAAACACCAAATTAACTTGGATCAGCCACACTTCAAAAAACTGAAGGGTGTTTTTCTTTTCAAAATTCAAAAACTTATTTGCTCAGATTTTTAATACTGTACTTTTTCACAATACAGAAATTGCTACATGTCCATATATAATTAATTTTTTAAACTTAGCACCAGTTATTTAAAATTCAAAAAGACTAGAAAACCAAAATTTTAAGTGGTTCTCTCATTCTTTCATTGTTGGTTGATTTATACTAACTGGCATTGCATATTACAAAATAAGCTTAATGGAATATTCCCGTGGTTTTTTGTTCAATTTAATTTGAAAGAGCGCCATTTTAGAGCCAATTTGGTACAAAAATCAGGTTGATATCATATTTCGTTCAGGAGATATAGAATTTTAAAGATTTCCCAATTGCATTTTAAAGTTTTTGTACAGTATGATGAATTCATGTTTGATGATGTCATGGAGGAAATTCCATTGCAAATGTATATGTATTTCTTTGAACATTAATTGGTTGTTTCTGTGTGATTAAAAACAATTTTCTAAATGTTATTGAAGTAGGGTATATTTGGCAATGTATATAAATACCTAACTTTCATCAATACATTTTTTTAGCAGGTTTTACTAATGAAAAAAGATGATAGATTTTAATGAAATACATAAACTTTGTGGGAGAATGTGTTGCTGTGATATCATACTGAGCCTTTTCCTATTCATTTATTGGCATTTTTTGTAACCCTTAAAATTTGAATATCTCCTGGTAGGAATAACATATCAACATGATTTTTGTTTTAACTTGTTTCTAAAAATGTTCTCTTTCTTATTAAAGGTTATGAAAAAACATGGGAATATTCCTTCAATAACATATTCATAAGCCATGCCCACCATGTACATGATACATCAATACAAAAAACCTGTTGACAACACTTTTCCAAGATTTTGTTTATTTGATATTAAGCCCCCATCCCATTTTAAGACATATACATGACATCACCACCACAAACAATAGGGCACACAAGCAGACAATGGGTTATCTGTGTACCACATATGATCTGTATCCAATGTAGTGTCCTTGAGTTACTGTATTTACAAGCTGTTTTCAGCAAAACCAATTAAGCCCCGCTCACTATGTATATTAACGATATTCAACAATTTTATACCATGAATATGGACCTACACAAGCTAACAATACAAATATACCAAGTATGAATCAAAACAAACATCAAGTTCTTAAAATATAAGAATTTGACAATTTTACATTAAACCCCGCCTACTCATTGATATGCATGACATCACCACCAAAACCAATAGGACATATTGTATATACGGACCATGGGCTATTTGTGTACCACATGTCATGATTCCAGTTTAGTATTCTTTAGATATCGTGTTTACCAGCTTTATTCAGCAAATACATATTCAGCCCCGCCTACTAAGCATATAAATGAAATTGAACGTTTTTATACAATGAACATATATACACTAGATATAGCAACATAATTACACAAAAGATGAAACAAAACAGACATGTGATTGTTAAAATATGAGCATTTCATGATTTTGTAATTAAGCCCCGTCTACTAATTAGTATGCATGACATCACAACAAAAACAATAGGGGACATCTTCTACGACCATGGGCTATCTGTGTACCACATATGACATGAATCCAGGGTATTGTTATAGAGATATCATGCTTACAAGCTTGCTGTCACAAACACACATACATACATACATACATACATACATACATATACACGCATACATACATACACACATACATACACACACACATACATACATACACACATACACATGCCAGCATAGGTTCCTAATGGTATCCGCATCAAAACCAAAAAACAAGAAAACTTACTTTTGTTACTCAGTTTTGTGACAATGCTATGCATGCGCTCCTTGTTGATAACAGAGACCTTTCTATGATCTACGATTGGGGCTGGATAATCTTTCCCAATTATGCAACCAGCCTTCTCCTGCACTGCTCGTGGCGCTTTGCTGGGCTCAAATAGGTATTTTAAAGGCATTTTGGCAAGAGCTGGAATAAAACGTCTGTTGAATAAAAAAGTATGAAAAGTTTCATTCTGTTTGATTTTTATAATAATAATTATAAAATTTAAATGGAGGATTTGCAATGTCATGAGCCGTGCATTAAATTCACTTGATGCACGACCTTCAGTGTTTGGTTTACTTCATTTTTGCAACAAGTTAATTTCTTAACAAAGCAAAAAAAAGTATGTAAACTTTTCTTGTTTTTTTTTTTTTTAATGAAGTTTAGACAATCTAACACAGAAATTTTACGAAAAAATTAAAGTTTTGGCATCATATTTATATGCGTATTTAATGCACAGTTAAACCACTTTGCACTTGCAAATAACCCTCCTAAAGTGGGGTTATTCTACTTGGGCCAAAGTCCTTTGTCCCTGTGCATTAAAGACGCATATAAACGCTCCGCCTCAACATTAATCTTCAATAATACTAATCAGTTCTTGCATAGCGCCTTACCATACAAGTATGCTCAAAGCACGTTACAATAGAAACTTACAGCAGCGACACACAGTGCACATAAGCCTACGGTATAACACTGCTCTGATCCCTTAAGCTGAGCACCAACCCAAAGGTCACATCTTTGTTAAGTCTTTCGGGATTGATTTGGGAAAAAACCCACTACCTTCCGGCTGGAAAGCGGGTGCCCTACCAATTCACCTCTCTGAGTTAGTTGATTGACAGCTTTTTTACCAATCACCGCACAAATTTGCCTAGCAACAAAATTTACATAACTAAGTGGGGCAAAAATCCTATGTGGTGCTGGTACAGTGCAGCTAGCAAGTGTCACACACTCATGCAGTCAATGCAATATACTGCACAAAACAAATTTCTGCACACACAGACTGAGAGACGCCAAAATGGTGAACAAAAATTGCACTTCGGGCTTTGTAAATCTGATTGCTGTTACCCAGAACACTTAGCAAACTGAATTTTGTTTATCCCTTTTGCTAAAAACTCTAAAGATGTGGAGAACTTCCATAAATGACCAAAGATTGCCTCTGGCCCTGCGAACATCTAAATGCCAATGCATTGGTGATGTACGATTGTGGATTTGAGGATTGTTTGCCCCCACCTAGTTACCACATTGCTATGGTGGGTGTGGCTTATTTCGTAACCCAGAGACATTAATCATTACATGCATCCAAAAACACTTGTATGGGAGAAGACATGAACAAAAGAAAACAATTCTTACTTGACAAAGATACCTTGTGGGTCCATTCTTATGCCATACTTAACAGGACAAAAGCAATTTGGACAGGAAAGAAACTTTTCGAAGGCCGAGCTGGATAACCACATCCAGTTTCCAGCACACACACTCCAGTCAGCGTCCAACAAATATTTGTAAAACAACTAGGAAAAGAAATGAAATTTAAGAAAACAAACACAAGAAACAAATGCTTCAAACAAAAATCAGAACTCTCGGGAGGGGGAAGCACACCTGTTCAGAATTGCTTGTTTAATGAGGGCCTAATGGCACTACGACAACGAGGGTCAAATTGTGCATGAGAGGTTAGATCATTCTAGAGGTAGGAAGGAAAGAAAACAGGGGGAGAATGAGAGAAATACAAGAACTAAAAGTCAGGAAGCTGGAATCAAGAGAGGAGGTGTATGAATAATGAGGTGGGAGTGAGTGGGGTGTGACCTATTCTAAGACGGGTGATATGAACGTTGTCGACAGAATTGAGTTTCACTTGTTATTTGTTTTTCATTTTCTTGTTGTATTGGTTAGTCCAAGTTCATAAGTTAACCTCTTAATGGATTAGTCCAGGGGTCAATCTAGTTCACACAAGATATAAAAGATAATTTTCACAGAAATAAAATGGTGAAGAAACTACTAAAATATCTTAAGCTGTTACGGAGATTATCAAGCTTAAGTTGAATATCTCCCGAAGTTGCTTGTTCATATGCATTTCAATTACACATATTGTCATGTACGATCTCCAAGCTCATTCAAAGAAATTACAAAAGTTCCAAAATAGTTATTCTCTAACAAATTATGTTGCCATATTCGAGTACTTACATGATTTCTGGTAGATTTTAATAAGTCCTGTTTAACAGAAGGTTCTTTTCCTTTTTTTTTTTAAATACAGATGTCTTTGTAAACATCTTGAATTGCTAATACAAAACAATTCCAAAAGCTCTACAATAGGTTTTTTCAAACCAATTTTAATGAGATTGTAGACAACTGTATTCGACGTATTGAGCACCCCTGCTCTGATAAGCGCCCCCCAACCCAACATTTTTTGACTGATAACAATTTACTTTATTAATTTGAAGACTTACAATAGGTTTTGTTACTTTATTTGCTAATTTTGCGTCTGACGCTCGTGTTTTGTGGTGGTTATTGTGGGGCTAGTATTATACAACATGTTCACACAATGCAGTTCGAATAGCACGCTGCCTGCAGCCAAAGCATGGGCACTTATCAGAAAGAAACCTCAGGCCTAAAAAGTGGGGCAATTATATTTTCCTTTGGGCACTGGGCGCTTATTACGTCGAATACAGTATTTAAATTTACATGGTGTCTGATAGATTTTTTAACTCTCATTTTAATGAAACTGTTTGTCCATAAACATGTAAAACAATTTCAAAAGCTCTGAAATAGCTCATTTTAACAAGTTCTGATAATATTTTTGATTACTTACATGGTGTCTAAAAGATTTTTAATTACTTACATGGTGTCTAAAAGATTTTTAATTACTTACATGGTGTCTGATAGATTTTAATTACTTACATGGTGCTGAAAGATTTTTGATTACTTACATGGTGTCTGATAGATTTTTGATTACTTACATGGTGTCTGAAAGATTTTTAATTACTTACATGGTGTCTGATAGATTTTTGATTACTTACATGGTGTCTAAAAGATTTTTAATTACTTACATGGTGTCTGAAAGATTTTTGATTACTTACATGGTGTCTGATAGATTTTTGATTACTTACATGGTGTCTGATAGATTTTGATTACTTACATGGTGTCTGATAGATTTTTGATTATTTACATGGTGTCTGATAGATTTTTGATTACATACATGGTGTCTGATAGATTTTTAGTTACTTACATGGTGTCTAAAAGATTTTTGATTACTTACATGGTGTCTGATAGATTTTGATTACTTACATGGTGTCTGATAGATTTTTAGTTACTTACATGGTGTCTAAAAAGATTTTTGATTACTTACATGGTGTCTGATAGATTTTTGATTACTTACATGGTGTCTGATAGATTTTTAATTACTTACATGGTGTCTGATAGATTTTTGATTACTTACATGGTGTCTGATAGATTTTTGATTACTTACATGGTGTCTGATAGATTTTTAATTACTTACATGGTGTCTGATAGATTTTGATTACTTACATGGTGTCTGATAGATTTTTAATTACTTACATGGTGTCTAAAAGATTTTTGATTACTTACATGGTGTCTGATAGATTTTTAATTACTTACATGGTGTCTGATAGATTTTTGATTACTTACATGGTGTCTGATAGATTTTGATTACTTACATGGTGTCTAAAAGATTTTTGATTACTTACATGGTGTCTGATAGATTTTTAATTACTTACATGGTGTCTGATAGATTTTTGATTATTTACATGGTGTCTGATAGACCTTTGATTACTTACATGGTGTCTGATAGATTTTTGATTACTTACATGGTGTCTAAAAGATTTTTGATTACTTACATGGTGTCTGATAGATTTTGATTACTTACATGGTGTCTGATAGATTTTTGATTACTTACATGGTGTCTAAAAGATTTTTGATTACTTACATGGTGTCTGATAGATTTTTGATTACTTACATGGTGTCTGATAGATTTTTGATTATTTACATGGTGTCTGATAGACCTTTGATTACTTACATGGTGTCTGATAGATTTTTGATTACTTACATGGTGTCTAAAAGATTTTTGATTACTTACATGGTGTCTGATAGATTTTTGATTACTTACATGGTGTCTGATAGATTTTGATTACTTACATGGTGTCTAAAAGATTTTGATTACTTACATGGTGTCTGATAGATTTTGATTACTTACATGGTGTCTGATAGATTTTTGATTATTTACATGGTGTCTGATAGATTTTTGATTACTTACATGGTGTCTAAAAGATTTTTGATTACTTACATGGTGTCTGATAGATTTTGATTACTTACATGGTGTCTGATAGATTTTTGATTACTTACATGGTGTCTGATAGATTTTGATTACTTACATGGTGTCTAAAAGATTTTTGATTACTTACATGGTGTCTGATAGATTTTTGATTACTTACATGGTGTCTGATAGATTTTTGATTACTTACATGGTGTCTGATAGATTTTTGATTACTTACATGGTGTCTAAAAGATTTTTGATTACTTACATGGTGTCTGATAGATTTTTGATTACTTACATGGTGTCTGATAGATTTTTGATTACTTACATGGTGTCTGATAGATTTTTGATTATTTACATGGTGTCTGATAGATTTTTGATTACATACATGGTGTCTGATAGATTTTTAGTTACTTACATGGTGTCTAAAAGATTTTTGATTACTTACATGGTGCCTGATAGATTTTTGATTACTTACATGGTGTCTGATAGATTTTTGATTACTTACATGGTGTCTGATAGATTTTTGATTACTTACATGGTGTCTGATAGATTTTTGATTACTTACATGGTGCCTGATAGATTTTTGATTACTTACATGGTGCCTGATAGATTTTTGATTACTTACATGGTGTCTGATAGATTTTTGATTACTTACATGGTGTCTGATAGATTTTTGATCACTGGTGTCTGATAGATTTTAGATTACTTACATGGTGTCTGATAGATTTTAGATTACTTACATGGTGTCTGATAGATTTTTGTTTATTTACATGGTGTCTGATAGATTTTTGATTATTTACATGGTGTCTGACAGATTTGACTCCCATTTTAATGAAACTGTTTGTCCATTTACATTTAAACCTATTTCAAAAGCTTGAAATGTGATTCCATTTTTTGTGTGTAAAAGCTAGCTCCATAGCCTCCTGTGTGGTCTCTCTTGCTATTTCATCCATTGTATATACATACCATTGCTTTTTAATGTTGACAAGAAAAGACATAAAGGTTTCAGCATATTACTTACATGGTGTCTGATAGATTTTTGATTACTACATGGTGTCTAAAAGATTTTTGATTACTTACATGGTGTCTGATAGATTTTTGATTACTTACATGGTGTCTGATAGATTTTTGATTATTTACATGGTGTCTGATAGACCTTTGATTACTTACATGGTGTCTGATAGATTTTTGATTACTTACATGGTGTCTAAAAGATTTTTGATTACTTACATGGTGTCTGATAGATTTTTGATTACTTACATGGTGTCTGATAGATTTTTGATTACTTACATGGTGTCTAAAAGATTTTTGATTACTTACATGGTGTCTGATAGATTTTTGATTACTTACATGGTGTCTGATAGATTTTTGATTATTTACATGGTGTCTGATAGATTTTTGATTACTTACATGGTGTCTAAAAGATTTTTGATTACTTACATGGTGTCTGATAGATTTTTGATTACTTACATGGTGTCTGATAGATTTTTGATTACTTACATGGTGTCTGATAGATTTTTGATTACTTACATGGTGTCTAAAAGATTTTTGATTACTTACATAGTTTTTGATTACTTACATGGTGTCTGATAGATTTTTGATTATTTACATGGTGTCTGATAGATTTTTGATTACATACATGGTGTCTGATAGATTTTTAGTTACTTACATGGTGTCTAAAAGATTTTTGATTACTTACATGGTGTCTGATAGATTTCTCATTACTTACATGGTGTCTGATAGATTTTTGATTACTTACATGGTGTCTGATAGTTTTTTGATTACTTACATGGTGTCTGATAGATTTTTGATTACTTACATGGTGTCTGATAGATTTTTGATTACTTACATGGTGTCTGATAGATTTTTGATTACTTACATGGTGTCTGATAGATTTTTGATTATTTACATGGTGTCTGATAGATTTTTGATTATTTACATAGTGTCTGACAGATTTTTGATCACTTACATGGTGTCTAATAGATTTTTGAATATTTACATGGTGTCTGATAGATTTTTTAACTCCCAATTTAATGAAATTGTTGATCCATTTACATTTAAACCTATTTCAAAAGCTCCAAATGTTATTCCATTTTTTGTGGGTAAAAGCTAGCTCCATAGCCTCCTGTGTGGTCTCTCTTGCTATTTCATCCATTGTATATACATACCTTTGCTTTTTAATGTTGACAGGAGAAGACATAAAGGTTTCAGAATATTACTTTTCACCAAATTTTGATGAGTTTTTGATAGATATTAACTCATCTTACGTAAGTTGCTTGCCCATGTACACTTAAGGATTGGATATCATGTTAATGTATGGATAACGTGGAGATAAAAAATGCAATACAAACAAACGATTCTGATTGGTGAAAATATTTACAAAATTACAAATAAGCCAATCAATTAATGCTGCGAAAATAATGTTTTAGTTGAATCCGATTCATTGGTGATAGGGCAAGCAAATTTCTTGAGAGAAAGTTCCCTTCTTGCAAGGATTAGTTCAGGAGTCTTGTAAGTCCATCTTATATAAAAGAGGACTCAAAAGAAACAAAATGGTGAAGAAAGCATTCAAAAATTGTATTTCATTAACGAGATATCTAAGTTTAACATTTGGTACCATTTGTGTAAAAATGACTGAAATCAGACTAGCTGTGATGTCATAGCCTCAGATTCCTCAAAGTCTTTATGTATTCTATCATATTTTATCCTGCAATTTTGTGGCTTAAAAACCATTAAAAAAAAGTAGTAAAACTGAATCATGGAAGTGTATTTTTAATGTACCACCTAAAGAAAATCAAGGAGAAATAATTCAAATAGTGAAGAAATTAAATAAACTAGCTTCTTTAAAATAAATTAAAAATTGTTAAGATTGTAAGGATGAAGAGGTCAACTTTCCATGGTTGACATACTACACCAGTCATTTCTACACAGATAAGACAGAGCAATAAAACTTAGATATCTTCTTAACGGAATAACATTTTTGAACGCTTTCTTCACCATTTTGTGTCTTTTTAGGTCCTCTTGCAAATATGATGGACATGCTTGATCATTAAACTAATCCTTCAATGTCTTTGTATACCTGAAGTCCCTTCTCCCAGCTGATCCAAAGATCTCCTCTGGTCAAGAAGCTGGCGACTGCATGACGGCACACCTGGTGTATCCATCCCTCCTGCTTGAGCTGTATCATGCATGCATCAATCCAGGGGTACCCTGTTTTACCCTGGAGAGGAATATGATAGTAATGAGGTTTATACACTATGGTCGGGTACTCAGTACAAAATATCAGGTATGGGTACCCAAAAGAAAAAATAAATTAAACGCTGAATAATATTTTTCTTTTGATCTACAATTTTCGCGGAACTGGTTGCTATTAGACTTACAGTAAAATTGCAGTGATTTCACAATCGGACTAAAATTAAGCCCAAGAATGTCACTAAAACTTTTTTGGCACGAGTTAGTGTAGTTATCATGATTTTCGTGTTAGCCTAATACTATACTAGTTCCGTGAAAATTGTAGAGCTGATTTGTTTTGGATCGGAATAAAATTCACAGTAACGAGTTACTGTGGCCCGGTTCTGATATTTCGCTACCTGACTCAGGTCTATATACAGTGCGGATCTATGTCTACACAAAGCGCTTTATAATGGAAACATTTAAAGCTCATAGCTGTATGTAGCCAATATACAGCACACAAGCCTGTACTACATTAGTTGTTCTGCTCCCTCAAGTTTCAAACAGTCAGACCTGACCTGATAGATAAG